>CM038228.1:960000-1503032 GCA_021442155.1 Cymbidium sinense | reverse complement strand
TGTAAGATGGAAATCAATTATGTTTCATTCTTCAAAGATGTATTTTCATGTGTGATTATTTCTTTTCTTGAAAGAGGAAATTCCAACCTAATCATATATGGAATATGTTAAGTGGCATTTCAAAATAATGTCATTTTATTTGGAAATGAAATCTTCAATTAATAAATGTGGGTATATTGAATGGAGAGGTTTCATATGTGCTTTTTTTGAAAGTTTTATTTTTCATTTTGATTGGAAATGAAACTTCCATTCAATAAATGTGGGTATATTGAATGGAAAGGTTTCATATGTGCTTTTGAAACATTTATTTTTGATTTTTTTGATTGGAAATGAAACTTTCATTCAATAAATGTGGGTATATTGAATGGAGTGGTTTCATATGTGTTTTTTGCAAAGGTGAAAATTCCAACTTAACACATGTGAAATGTGTTGAGTGGAATTTTAAAGTTGTGATTTTGCTTGAAGATGTAATATCCATCCAACACATTTGAATGTATTGAATGGAAAGGCCCATCTTCAAATTTTGTGCTTTAAAAGTTTATGATTGTTGAATTTTTATTTTTTAAATATTTCTACATAGAACAATTATAAGGAATTGTTAGATGTAGCGCAAATATTTTATTAAGTGTATTTTGAAAAAGTGTGTTTGGAAATTGAAGCTTTTCATAAAGGATTTATTTTTCCTTATTTTTAGAATGAACCTTTCCTTACCATAAAAATGATAAGAGAAAGTCTTTAATCATTTTATTTTTTATTAAATTTTTTTTCACCCATTGGGAACCCAACAGGGGTTTTAAGACCAACACGGGATGAGGTCCTAAAACCTAAAAATGTTGGCTAGCTTAACTTAAGGATGAAATAAGCTAAGTGACAATGGAAAGAAAGATAGTCTTGGATTCATAGAAAAGCAAAAACCCACTATCGATACTTGGAGACAATGATCTTTACCAAAGATGGAGAGAGAAATCCCAATGGAGTCGCTAAAAAAAAATCGGTGAAATTATTCTTTACATCTCGCTTCATCTATCTCCCTTTTCTTTTTGGGAAAAGAGGATGAATGAAAATAAAGATATATAAAATACACCTTGTTAGGAAGCCATGTTTTATAGATGTTCTTATTAGGGTGATGCATGGTAGAGGAAAGGTGTACTATCTCGAGAGATAGAAGTCACCATCCTACAATGGACTTAATCACCTCAATAAGGACTCTTAAGGACTATAGGTCTTTAGAATGTACTGGACATTCTTCCCCTACTTTATATGAAAAAGTAAAGTAGGGTTTATTTTAAATTGGGTTCATTAAGTTCCCTATAGGGATAAGCCCCCATACTTAATTACATCCTAAGGAACGGATTCCTTAGAATACTCTCAAGGTAAATGATTATTATATCCAAAATTTTGAAAGAATAGGACTATCAATCGATTGGTTCATTTTAAAAAGTCAAGTGGGATTGATCAAGAGGGGAATTCTTATCAAGCCAAATGAAAATAAGTGGGGATGCTTAAGATACTAGAAGTTAAGCATCCCAAACTACCCTATGGTTAGGCTTTATATTTTTAAATTGAATTATTTTGTTTAAATTGAATTTTTATTAGAATGTTAGGGCTTATAATCACATGATACAAGGTCATAAAAATGCCTAAAATGTGAGGATTTATGCTCATAGCCTGCAAAGAGAAGTAACAACCTCTAAACCTAAATCTAGGAAGCTTTGGCGAGGGCCAAAAGCATGACCTAAATCTAAGGCAAAAATGGATATTTGATTTACCTCCACAATAGAGGATAAATTATCTGACTGTTGGACTTACAATCGCCTAGGGGTGGCTGCCAACTAACTCCTCTTATGATTTTAAAATATGTAGGCAAGTCATATGTTTATGCAAGATAGCAAGGTTGTTATTTATTTAGAAAGAAACTAAGTCCTTAAACACACTCCGAAGACTAGATCATGTAAGGGCAATGACTTAAATCTAATGCAAATTTTTCATATATTTTATTTTCATTTTGGACAATCAATTTGAAATTTAGATTCATATGTCTAATGCATGAGAAATTAGAATATGGGCCAAAATCAAAGATAAAGAGGTGTGTTTCCACCATGGCTCTCACAGGTCAAGCCAAATTCTCTAGAAAAGGTGGAAGCCCTCCAATCAAGAGTGAAATAATATGCTTTTTATGCATGATGTTAGAAAATTAAAATAACATCCAGCTAAGGGTTTGTTAATTCTTTTATCTACATTTATAGCCTAAGCTTTAGGTGTGGTTATGAGTTATTTATTTTTAGTTTTGAGCTGATTAATTTGGCAGAAGATTTACTTTTCCCTAAGAGCCTAATTGTCATCCAGATCATACATCAAAATAAGTAAGAAACTAGGAAAAGATGTCACCTTAATGCGCAAGTTAAACAAATATCAATCAATTTATAAAACTAGCGCAAAAGAATAAAAGGCCATTTGTGGTCGAGCTCCACCGCACAAACCTGAAAATAAATTGGATAGTCGAGATCTACCCTTATACAACCCAGATTACAAATGAATTAACTACAATTAAGAAAGGAATTCATGTTATGGGGGGCAGGGGGGTCTTCATTCTTCTTTTCTTCTTTTGGTTCCTTCTTTTGGATGGTTGGAATGTGGTTGCTCCAAAGGCTTCACATGGTACATTAGATATAATCTTATAATCAATGCTCATCCTAATCCCCCATAATAATCATTCCAAAATCCTAATTGTAAAAGTACATGAAAATGGGAAAGTAAATCTAACTAAAACCTACAAAATAGAGGTTAGCCAAATAAACCATACAATCTCAAGCATATATATATATATATATATATATATATATATATATATATATATATATATATATATATATATATATATATTGGACTTAGCACACACATGGGTAACCAAGTCCACTGGCTTATTGGATTATCAGGGTATAACCGCACAATAAAAAGTAGTTATATTTTTATTACAGCACCCCATAAGCACAATCCCCTGCAGAAGATAATGATTATACTAAATTGTCCTACCATTCAGTCTACACACATGCACCCTAACATCTAGACTAAAATATTACATCACAAAATAAAAGTAAAGCATCAAACCATGCACCGCCTTAACCTAATGCTAAAAATGGTGACTTAGTCTAATGCGTGTGCTTTAAAAGGTTTGTATGGTATGCTTAGCTAGGCTTTAAGGTTTAAATTTCTTAAGTATGAAAAGTTCAACTTAGAGGGTGGTTTCATTTAAGTTGTTCAATTGATTTAGTTGATTTTTATTTGATGACTTGTTTAGGTTTGAATGAACCTACAATTAATTATTAAGTTATAAAGAGAGGGAAAAGAGAAAAGAACTTCTCTTTCCTTCCCTATGTTAAGTAATTTTTAAGGTAGATTTATATTTTATTTTTGTTTGGTGCATATTTTATTATGTGTTTTAATTAATTCTAAGTTTAGATTTTCTCTAAACAAACCTATTCAAAAAGAAAGGTATTTTTAAGATTAAGTAAAGTGAATTAATATCACAAAATACACATCATTTTATTTCTTTCCCAATATGTGTAACATGCATATAAATGAATCCTAAACATATCTATACATGCAAATGGAAATGTTTAGCACACCTTAATGATGAATGCTAAGTAGTGTTACTAAAGAAAATTTGGATGCTTTATGATGCATGATTTTGTTAAGAAAAAAAGGGTGATTCTTAAATCCATTTTTCACATGCACATTTATATGTATGAAAGGCATAAGTGAGTACGATGCCATTGTTAGCATCAGGGGTGTAAGGAATAAGACCTACTTAGGGCTACTTAAAGCCTCGCAACCCCGGGGTTGTCCAGACTAATATACCAGTTTCCTTAAATACATATGCATGTACAAAAGAAATGAAAAAAAAAGATGCAAAAGTTTGTGTTTATTTGTTTGATTTATGCAATTTATATGTATATGTGTGGATGTCCTTTTAAGTAATAACATATGAATGAATAGAAAAAAAGTGTTGTGTTCTTTTCAAATGAACTATACACTTTGCCAAATCCTATTCAATGTTAAGCTAAAAGAAAAAAAAAAGAAGGAAAGCCACACTATGCACATCTTTATGTTTCTACTCGCATGAAAACTTATAAATAATCATAAGTAGCATATCTTTTAGTTTTGATAATTGATTCATAAGTTTTGAAAATAATTTTAGATTTAATAGTGATAATAGCCATTCATATTCTTACTTTAGTCAAAACATGCAATTTGACATAAAAGAAACATTTCATTTTTTTAATTTGATTTTTAAAAGCATGAATGCATGAATTTCATATGACATACACATTTAGCATGTTAGGAAAGAAATAAAGTGATGAAAGTGAGTAAATCCATTCACCCTAATTAATTCCTAAAGACAATCCTATGAATAAGATTATTTAAAGTAAATCAAATTTATTTTTAAAGAGAGTTTGAATTTTGATTTGAGTTTGATTTCAATTTCAAAAATGTTAGAAGGTTTGCTGGTCCTATCCCATTCTCACATGTGTATATTATTTTTGTTTAATTTTTATGTGATTAGATCCATTTTATATTTTGGCTAGGTTAAGGTGTGAATTAAATGTATTAATTACCCATTACCTACACCACTTTAACAAATTTAACCAAGTAATTATGAGTCAATGTATGACATAAAACTACACAAGGAATTTAAATTGACAATGCACCTAGGAAAGAAAGGGCCTAATGCAATTGGCTCACAATTAATGATTAATTAAGTAAAAGGGTTTAATTTAAGTACTTTCATAACCATTCCCATACATGTGGGTTGGATTTTGATTTCCTTAAGCTAGGTTATCGAACACCAACCTACCCAAGATGAATTGATTAAGTTCGGAATGTTTTAATTTTAAAATTTTGATTAAATAAACTATTTTATCAAGTGATTGAATTATTTAATTAATTTTGCACCTTAATTAGATTTTAATCTAAATGAAATAAACTTAGGGAAAAAGATATGGGAAAGAACCCCTAATCTCATTCCCTATGTCCAGTCACTGTCCTAAGGTAATTAACAATATTAATTAGTGAATTTATCACTATTTAAAAGGTTAATTAATCATTTAATGGATTAAAAGAGTAATTAGGAATGAGCTAAGCAATTACCCTAATTAAGCTCTTAATAAGTTCCAAGAAAATCATGGGAGGTAGAGGTCATATCATTAATCAACCTTAAAAGTTTAGAATTAATGGAATAAGAGAGTAATTAATATATTATATTCTTAATAAAACCCTAATTCAAAAATATCACTATTCAAAATCAAGTGAAATTAATTTTTGAATATTTCTCTTTAAATTATCTTTCCAATGCTTTTTTTTTGTATTTTTCTGATTGTTTTACAATTAGTTATGAATATTTAATATTTCCAAGCTTATTAGGTAATTAATCTCCTAATTAGGTGACTAATCCCATCAGTGCCATGTGGATAGCTGATGCGGCATGTGCGCTCCACATGGCACGATGGGCGAGGTCACATAAGTTGTCACATCATAGTGCCGATGCGCTTCCCATGCTCGATCAAGGATCAAACGAATCGAGATCAAGCTCTACAAGATATAAATCAAGGATCCTATGTGTCTTGATCATGCCGCCCATCGAAAATGCATGGATGGATGGCCCATGATCCGTCACTAGTTTTCCCTGTGGGAGAGGATATTTGTCCGTCCTTTAGGGCAAGATCTGAGCTCGATTGAGCTTGGATTGAGCTCAAACTCAACCCACATCATTATGCAAGGGGGACACATCCAATGACTAACTTTTCTTGAGATGAAAATTCACTTCACAAAAGACCACACACTCTCTAATTTAAGCTTGGTTTGAAGGCATACCTCACCGGAGGCTATCACCGGCGCTCGAGTTCAATGAGGTAGCTTCGTCTAGTGGAGATGAAGCCCTGTTGAAGATTTGACATGGTTTGGTTGAGTGGAACTTCTTATGGACCAAGCTCTCCTTTAAATGGATTCAATCTTTATCAAAGTCTCACCTACCTTGCCTTTGATGCTTGGAAGAATTTTGGGTTGAGTTCGACTAGGCCCTCTAAGGGTGCTCAAAGGAGGAATTGGATTGGTTCTATGTATTGGCTAAGTTGGATTTTCTTACTATCTCCCCTATTTTAAGCTTGGAGAAACCAAGAATGGAGAAGTTGAATTGGCTCTAGGAAGCTTGGAGGAGCTCTGGAATGCTAGCTCTCACTTCCTATTACTCAATCGAATGCAAGAAAGATTAGTTGAAATGAAATTAGGGGGAGTATATCTCTCCCCTAGAAAGATCAGACAGTCGCTAGCTCTTTTATCATTTTGATCCAATTAACCCTATTCAATGGGTTTGTTAGGCTATTAGGAGTGTCATGGCATTCAGTTTTAGGTGTGGAGTGGAGTAGTGAAGCTCACATGTGCTTGAATTGAGTGGAGGAAGGATTCCCATGTGCTCATTTCCATGGGGGTGGTCAGTTTTGACCTTGGGTTGGGCTTGGCTAACCCAGCCCCAATGGGTCATGTGCACCATGTCCATTAGTGACCATTTGGTCCACTAAGATGATGCCAAGTGTTCATGGGAAGGAATTGACCAAATTCAAGTAGTTTTGATTTTAGGTTACCCTATGGCCTAGAGGTAAAATGGTCATTCGGCTTATATTTTAATTTGAATATGTTTGGTATGATCAAAAAATGGGTTGGGCCAAGTTTCAATGAATTTAGAGTTGATTTGATATGATTTTGCTCATGTTGACCCATTTAGGTCAAAATGGGTCAACTTGGGTCAAGTTGACCAATTAAATTGAGTCAAACCTGTGGTTGCCAAGTTCATATGACCATTTGAAATATTTTGGCATCATTGGTCTAGTTTAATTTGATTTATATTTTAATTTGGTTCATTTGATTTCATTGGTCAAATGGGTCAAGTTGACCAATTTCCCATTTAACCTATTTGGGTTAGGTCATGGTTTATGTTTGGTTGATCATTTAAAATAGATTGGTATCTTTGTTTCTAATCAATTTGGTTTATATTTGGATTTGGCTCAATTTGGCCTTTTAGGTCAAGTTAGGTTCAAGATCAATTAGGTTGGGTTTAGTTGGCCAATGCAGCTTTGGTCAAGTTCAACAATCATTTTAGAATGAATTTGACCCATTGGTTTCAATTGATTTGGCTTAGATCAAGTTTTTACATATTTTGACTTTTAGGTCAAGTTGGGTCAACTTGGACAAGTGGCCAATTGGCTAGGCTCAATTGATGGTTTGGTCAAGTTCAAACATTGATATGAATGAGTTTTGATCAATGGTTTTAATCAATTTGGCCTATGGTGGATTTTAGCAAGTTTAGGTTTAATCTTGGGGTTTGACCCAATTTGAGTGATTGATCATCTCATGATGATTGCTCACGATGTGAGGTTTAGTTGGGCTTAGTTCAATCCAATTTGGGTAGGATTAGAATTTGGCTCAAAAGGGATACTTTAGGTCACTTTGGGTCAACTGAACCTAAGTAGGTCAAATGGCTTGGTCAAAGCTTGATTAGAGTTTGATTGAACTCGCATATGGACTTATGATTGAAATATAAATTCATTTGCAAGTGGTTTGAAGTCAAATGGGTTTTGATTCTTAACAATTTCAAGTTCAAAGGGTGAACATGAGTTTGACATGGGTTTGATTTTTTTTAATTTATTTTTGGTTTGATGATTGAATTTTGTGTTTATATTTGGATTCATGATTCAAGGATTGATTGAATTATGAATAAAAGTCAAGGGTTTGGCTTGATTTAAGTTTGATTTGGCTAAGTTCAAGAATTTGACTTGAAAGGCTTAGGTTGAATTTGAATTGGATTTGGATTTGGATTTGATTTTGAATTTATTTTTGGATGTTTGAATTTAGATTTCATTTATATTTGTGAATATAAATGAGAATATAAATGGCTATGAGAAAATTCCTTGAATTTGAATTGATTTAGATTTGATTTAAGCTAAGTCCATAAGATAGAATCAAAGTGACTTAGGAAAGATCTTTTATTTGAATTTGAATTTTAAATTAGGTTTGATTGATTTAAATTCATATTTCATTTATATATGTGAATATAAATGAGAATATAAATGAGTTATGTGAAAATTCCTTAAATTTGAATTGATTTAGATTTGATTTAGGCTAAGTCCATAAGATACAATAAAAGTGACTTAGGAAAGATTTCTGATTTGGGTTTGAATTTTGAATTTGGTTTGATTGATTTGAATTTATATTTTATTTATATATGTGAATATAAATAAAATATAAATGGATTATGAGAAAATTTCTTGAATTTGAATTGATTTGGATTTGATTTATGCTAAGTCCATAAGAGGGAATCAAAGGACTTAGGAAATATGTTTGAACTTGGAATTTCAAATATAAGCTTCAATCATTTGGAATTGATTTGAGTTTGAGAAAATCAATTAAGTTGGAATTGATTTAAGTTTTGATGTTGATTTGATTTGGAGTTTGGAGTTACTTTGATTTGGTGTTTGACTTGAGGAAGTGAGAATTAGTTTAAGCTATAGGGAGGGCAAATTTTCTAACACCCCTAAGGCATGATATATTCCTATTTAACTCTTCTCGTCTCTAGAGCTTGGTTAAGCGTCCACCTAATCACTAGATGTGTCTTAAGACTAGGAAATTTTAAAGTCTTAGAGAAGTCCTATGTCTAAGATGGAGGGGTTGAGAGCTCATTCTAAAAATGAGGTCAACAACAATCATAAACATAACATCAATCAATTTATAAAATTGGTACAAAAGGATAAGAAGTCGGTACCATCGGGTACCACCGTACAACCCAAAAAAAATGTGGGTAGCTGAGCTCTACCCTTATATAACGGATACAAATGAATAATTACAATTAAAAGTAATTCATGTTATGGAGGTCTTCATTCTTTACTCTTCATTTCTTCATTTTGATTTACTTCTTTTCTTTCTTCCTTTTGGCTTGATTTGAATATGGTGGCTCTAAAGGCATCACATGGTACATATGACTTGATCTTACAACCAATGTTCATCCTAATCCCCCATAACATTCATTCCAAATCTTAATTGCAAAATTCACAATTTATGCTATTTTGGTTGGGTTTGGTGGATGCTATTATTTTCTTCTACCCTTTTTCTGGTTGTCTTGGGTGGTTTTGGCATGATGGATGTTGTTGGTCTTTTCACTGATTTGGATTTTCTATGACTGTCGTGGTTGCCGGGGAGGTTATGTTGGCTGGCCGGGTTTGTTGGCCATTTTGGCTGGCTGGGTTGGTTGGATGGGTGGCTATTTTGGCCTTTTTTTTTCCTACTCTATTAGTGACATGATGGTTGGCCTACCCTTATTATGGTTCTCCTCTCTTGGCTGTTGATGCTTCCCTTTTTCTAGTTTGGGTGACAACCTTGCTGCCTTTCCTGTTTTCTTGTGGAGGACATGAGCTCTTGTGTTTTTTCTTTTTGGTTTTAATTTTTTCTGATTTATGTTGTTAAGGTCATGATGTTTTCTCCCCATCAAAATGGAAAATGTAAATCTAACTAATCCTACAAAACAAAGGCTAGTTAAACATACCACACAACCTAAGATATGAATAATTTGGACTTAGTACCCCACACATGGGTAACCAAGTCCACATGTCCTAATTTGGACTATGCTTAGGGGCATAAGCAACCTACACTGCAAAAGCATTTATATTCTTCTTTTTATTAAAGCGGCCCCTTAATCACAATCCCTTGCAGAAGACATGATTAGGCTAAGATCATTTTATCATCCAGTCTACGCACATGCACCCTAACATCTAGTCTAAAACATTACATCACAAAATAAAATCATGCATCAAACCATCCCTCCTAACCAGAAAATGGTGACTTAGCCTAATGTGTGTGCTTTATGGCATTTTCAAAACAAGAGACGAATGTCATCCATCTTTCTTTGTTCGATCCAAGCGCACCAAGGCTCAGATGGAGGTCAAATTGATCCCACACCATCAAGAGGAAGAGACGAACACATCCAATGATAGAAATCTCATGACATGGAACTTTTCTTCACAAAGGACTAACCTATTTTAAACTTAAGCTCGATTTTAATGGCATACCTCACCAAAGCTTATGACCGGCAGTTCTAATGACTAAAGAAGCTTCGTTTGGTAGAAATGAAGCCCTGTTGAGTGGCACGGGCTTTGATTTGGTGTGGATCTCTCGAAAGACAAAACCACGACACGTAAGTGATCGGCCTTGGTCGAAGTCCCACTTCCAAAGGTCAGAGGTGATGGGAGGTGATTCATTTCTGTTCATCTATGTCCAAGGATGGTATGTGCAAAGTTAATTGTACTTTACTTGTGCAATGAGGAAATGATAATCACTGATATCCTCCCCTATTTCAGTTTCATGTAAAATTGAGAGAAGGAATAGCGGGGAGCTCAGGAAACACTAGAAATGGTTCTAGGAAGGAGAGGAGAGTATGTTAGGGCTCTGAGGAGATGAGATGTGTTCATTTAAGTGAGAATGAGGGGGTGTATATCCCTCCTCCTGCTTGGATGATGATGATCATTTTAGTTTTTGAATCAATGGTTGTGATGGGGAGGTCAAGGCTGGTAGAGAATCACCCACTTGGCCTCTTATGAGTGGAGGAAGGGTGGGAGGTGGCTGCCAGAGAAAAGGAAGTGGGTTTCCTTGATGTCAAGTGCTCCAATAAGAATGGGGAGGTGATTTCACCTCCCCATGAGTCATGGCTGACCCAACCACCCTTGGGTCAGGTTAGCCAAGGTCCTTGGTGCCTAAGTGGACCAATGAATGGGTGCAAGGGAGAAATGACCAAAAGTGCAAGTGTTTTATCTCATGGGATGCTAAACCCAAGGGCAAAGAAGTCTTTGGCTATGGATTTGATTTGGGTAGATTTGAAATGTCAAAAGTGGGTTAGCCCAAATTTCAAGTTATTTGGAGTTCATTTGGTTTGATTTTGATTTGACCCTATTTAGGTCAAATTGGTTTCAAGTTGACTAATATGTCAAATCAAACCAAGGGTCAAGTTCACATGTGTATTGGTGTCATTGGTTTGGTTCAATTTGCTTTGGATTTAATTTTGGCTCTTTTGGATTCATATAGCCAAATGGGTCAAGTTGACCAATTTGACCAATTTGACCAAATTGGGATGGGTTAGGTGTTAAGTCAAGTTCAATTGGCTAATTGAAAATGATTGTATTTTGGTTTTTTTTAATTTAGAATTAATTTGGATTTTGGATAATTTGACTTTAGGTCAATTTGGGCTAAGTTAGTTAGGTTGACCAATTCATCAAATTGGGCTCAATAATAGCTTTAGTAAGTTCAATAATCAATTAAGTATAAATTTGAAGCATTGCAATCAATTTAATTTGATTTGATTTGACCTATTTTTTTTAGGCCAATTTGGGTCAAATTGGGTCAAATGGCCAATTGGACTTGGTTTGACTCAGTTGAGGGTTTGGTCATGGTCAATCATTGATTATGAGTTGGCTTGGATCAATGGTTATAATAAATTTGATATATGGTGTATTTTGGCTAGTTTAGATTTCATTTGGGCTAAAGGTTGAATTGGTCAAAGGACTAGGATGGCTTGGTTTGACCCAATTCAAGGTAGTTGGTCACCTTAAGATGATTGTTGATCATGATATGAGATTTGGATTACCTTGGTTCAATCCAATTTGGGTTGGATTAGAACTTGGCTCAAAATGATCTTTTAGGTCACTTTGGGTCAAGTGAACCTAAATGGATTAATTGGTTTGATCATGACTTGATTCAAGTTTAGTTTGGCTTATACATGGATTTAGGATGAAAATATAAATCCAATTGCAATTATTTTGGAGTCAAATAAATTTTAGTTCATATGACAAAAGTCAAAATGGGTCAACATGAGCTTGACTTGAGTTGATTTTGAGCTTGATGATTGTTTTGTATTTATATTTGGGTAAGTGATTGAGGGATGATTGACTCATGAAGAAATCCATGGTTTTGAGTTGAGATGGGATTTGGCTAAGTTTAAGGAAATGGCAAAAAGGTGAAAATTGGAAACTTTATTTGATTTGGGTTTGGTTTTGGCTATTTAGATTTATATTTCATATATTTATGAATATAAATGAATATATAAATGAGTCATGAGAAAATCACTTGAGTTTGGAGTGATTTGGAAGCAAATTTGACCAATCTTAAGAATATAGGTCAAAAGGGCTTAAGTAGGAGATTGATTTAGTTTGATTTATTTTGATTTGATTTGGCTCATTTGAATTTGGATTTCATTTATGTTTGTGAATATAAATGAAGAAATGGTTGATTTATAAAGAAACCAATCAAGTTTGATTTGGTTTAAAGGGTTTTGGCTAAGCATATGAAGGTGGCTCATGGCTTAAGAGGACTTTAGAATTTGAACTTGGTCTTGGGTTTCAATCACTTGGAATTGATTTATGATTTGGATTTGAATTTTAGGTTTAATTGATATTTGAGAAAATCAATTGAATTGGGGTTGATTTGAATTTGATTAAGACTAAGTCCATAAGATAAAATCAAAGGGCCTAGGAAGGGTTTTTTTGAATTTGAATTTGATTATAAATTTCAATCATTTGGTTTAGAATTTATTTATGATTTGGATTTGAACTTGAGGTTTGGTTTGAGGAAGGAAGCATGGATGGCCATAGGGTAGGCAACTTTTTCTAAGTTCATAAGGCATGACCTATTCCCATGTCTAATCCTTCTAAGTCTCTAGGCTTAAGTTAAGTATTCACCTAATCAATAAATTGAATTGGATCAGCCAAGGTAAGAGAGGGAAATCCAAGCATGAAAATATTTAAAATTTTAATGGAGATCTTTAATCAAATCATGAGAGATATTTTTGGAGAGTTTTCGTCCAAGGAGTATAGAGAGAGAGAGAGAGAGAGAGAGAGAGAGAGAGAGAGAGAGGGAGAGAGATTGCTAAATCATTCTAAAAGTCCATGTAATGAAAATCGACCAAGGAAGGAAGATTAGTTTAAGTAGTATTTTGAAATTCAAGTAGATTGGAACTTAGTTGAAAATTTGAATTTAATGAGGCGTTCTGTTAAGTGGGTCGATCAAGAGAAAATTAAAAAAGAGGGAAAACCATGATAAGATTTAACAAATAAGATGTAACGTAACGTAGCAAGAAATTGGAAATTTTGAATCTCAAATAGGCTGGTCGACCAAGATAGACTTCAAGTGGGATTCAATTAAATTAGATGAGTGGTATAATGAGTATATAATGAATTAATTAGAGCAAGGTTCAAGATGGAAATAATATGAATTAATTTAAATAAAATTAATACACGAAAATCTATAGGATTTTTGGCTAGCGCTATTTTCCATAATTAGGATGATCTTAAATCAATGCATTTAATTAATTCAAATACAATAAAATTAATTATGATGCTTTTTAAGTAATAAATACTATTTAAAATAATTCAAATAGATTTAATGTGATCGGCTAAAGCTAGTTCCTTAAAATGGATTTAATTAAAAGGGTAAGTTTATTAAATAAAGACTTATTTGAATTCAATTCTGAATTAGCTTAAAATAATTCAATTTAACTCTAATTAGCTGAAATAAATCATGGTATAGTGATTATTCCAAAAAGGTTAAAATAAATTTTTATAGATATGGAAATGAATATTTAAATTAAATTCAAAATAATTTAAATTCAAAAATTCAAATGAATGGATTTTAAAATTTGAAAAATAAAAGAATTATTATGAAAATAAATTGAATAAATCTCACATAATTTATTAACCAAAATTTTGTGAAAAGTTTGGCCAAAAACATTATTTGGAGGATACTAATATTATGAGAGAGAAAATAAAATAATAGGAAAGAGAAAAGAATAAGTAGGATAATTTTAGAATAATTTAATTCTCATGTAAGAAATAAATATATAATTAATGTAATTAAGCATAAATATGATTTAATGAAGTAAGAAATTAATTAATTTAGCTAAGAAGCTTATTTAATTAAACTTAAACTTATGCACTTAGTTCATATTATCCAAAATGGATAATTCAAGAAATAATGATATTTTAATATGCATAAAATATGGATAAAATTTAAATAAAATATTTTGAGATAAATAAATTATTTATGTTATTTTATTGAGCTCTTTATTTATCTTAATATTATAATTCCTAGAAAATTTCCAACCGTTCAAGTCCACTTAATTTTCTAAATTGATCAAGAATCTAGATTTGAAGAATTTTCCTAAATCACTTGAATTTAAATCAATTAGTAGCATTTGAACATATATTTGTTATCATCAAAATCAATCTCAAATGAGGTAACATGAAATCAACATAATCGACTTTAAGCCCATATTTTTTTTTGCTTTAGTTATGGATATTCTTACTAGACATTTACAAGAGGATGTGCCTTGGTGTATGCTTTTTGGTGATAATATTCTTCTTATTGATAAACTAGAGAGGGAGTTTAAGAAAAACTTGAATTACAAAAGTCAACCTTAGATTTTAAATGTTTTCATTTCAGTAGATCTAAAATTGAATGCATAGAGTGTAATTTTAGTTGTAGAAGATCTAGTGATGGGGTTATGATAATGAGTGATCAAGTCATTAAAAATAATGAAAGTTTTAGGTATATCAGGTCTATTGTTCAAAGTGGTGGTGAAATAGATAAGGATGGTATTAGTAGAATTCAAGTTGGATGATGGAGGAACATCGCATGTGTGATAGAAAAGTATCATTTAGACTTAAGATAAAATTTTAAAAGATGGTGGTAAGACCTACAATGTTTTATGGAATGGAATGTTATTCAATAAAGTGAAGCATAAAATTAAGTGATGCAGATATGAGAATGCTCATGTGGATGAATGGATTTACACTTTGGCATAAAATATGAAATGAATATATATATGTGATAAGGTTAGAGTGGCTCAGTAGCAAATAAGAATAGAGTGAGTTGATTTAGATGTTTTGGTCACATAAAATGCTGACTATCAATTAACTAATAGATAGTAGACATATTAGATTCTGCCTATATTAAGAAAAGTAGAGGTAACCTAAAAAATACTTTGTTAGGAAGTAAAAAAACAACCTTATTTTATTTGACTTTAAGAATATGAGGTTTAATAAGACACAAAAAAAGGATTCATGTAACCCCACATAGTAAAGGTATTGTTGTTGTTGGTTTAATTGTATGCAAGTGAAGAAATTAAGATGATAATTAATGACATACATTATACCTCAATGATTCTCCTAAAAATATTGAAAGGATAAATTCTTTTTGAAATTGATATTTATTATAAAATACTCATCATCGTACTGACTAAGTATGCATGTGTAAAGACATAACCCACATCTAACTTGGATTATGTGTTTATATGCATGCATTGATTTTATGGTAATTTTGGCTTCATATTTATACATATTTGAACATCTCAATGCTCTTTTGTTCTTAACATAGTAAATTTCATGTGTTTTGCACTTATGAAGGTCATGCTAGTGATATATGATCACATACATTATACCTCAACAATTCTTCTAAAAACATTTAAAGGATAAATTCTTTTTGAAATTGACATTTATTATAAAATACTCATCATCGTACTGACTAAGTATGCATGTGCAAATACATAACCCACATCTAACTTGGATTATGCTTTTATATGCATGCATTGATTTTATGATGATATTGGCTTCATATTTATACATATTTGAACATCTCAATGCTCTTTTGTTCTTAACATAGAAAATTTCATGTGTTTTGCACTTATGAAGGTCATGCTAGTGATATATGATCACATATATTATTCTTCAATCAAACATATTTTAAGGATAGTAACATGATCCAATATAATGATTTTAATCATCATCTATCTAATTGAGTGAACTAAAAATGTAGTGTGGCTCATTGTCTAGTGCTTATTATGCCAAAGGTGTTGTCTTGTATTAGTCTCATCATATCGTTTACATGTCCCTCTATATTTGCTTCTCACATCTTATTATCATTGTCCAATGTGTCTCCCAAATTGGAAAAAAAATTCCATGTTTGCTTTGACTCCATAAATAGCATCTAGTTGTGTAACAATGTAGCATTGATTATGAAATAAAGAGGTAATATAGAAATATTTTGTATAATAATAAAGGTCATGGTGACATTGGCACAAAGGATTGCATCTTCTATATGCTCAACCTCTTTTTCCATTGTTCTTCATTCTTCTTCATATTATTTACTTCAAGGTTGTCCTTATTTTTCTCAATTTTATTATTTTTATTCACATTATCCAGTCCTTACTAAAATGTTGAATGGAAAGAACCACTTGTCTCATTTCAATGCTTGGGTGATGATAATGACATTTAAAAATGAATTTAGTTTATTACCTACCTTATATAAAAGAATTCTTATATTTATTTTGAAATGAACCAAATAACTTACATGGTTAAAGGGTTTACAATACCTTAAATATAACAACAATTAATGTATTAAAGAAAATGTCTAAAAGAAAGCTTATTATATAATGTTATGTAAACATATGCAGGTTTTATGCACATTAATCGCATAAGAATAATAAATCATTCATGTAGTATTTGTGTTGGTTAAATAAAAGTTATTGACTTTAAGCTTGATACTTCTTGAGGTTATGAATGTCAACTAGAAGCAACCTGAAATGCCTTGTATGGCAACCAAACAGTAAAACCTACTTTCATATACATTTTCTATAATAAAGAGACCTTCCTTGGTAGGCTCAAACCTACTATATTTATAGCGATGGTCACTATAGGCTTAAGAAGGACCAACATTTTCAAACAATAAAAATAATGCATCAAACTAACCCATCATATACTAGACATTTGAGTATAGCACTTCTTAAGATTTGTTTAGTGTAAGTGTTGATTTTTATTATCAGGTTTCTCAAGCTACATACTAGCATTATGAGCTTTAATAAGTTTGTGAAGTGCAAGATGAAGCGAGGAGTTCAAAATCTAGTGGAAGTAAAACCCCAACCCAAAAGTTAGTTCATATGGAGTCAACAAATATACGCACAATACATTCATGAGTTTATAATTCAGTTCTATTTTGTTTGTAGATAATGATTAAGTTTTTATTGATGGTACAATTAGCCCATATGTCTTTGAGAAATATAATATTGAGTGTCACTATTGACCTCACTTTTGAAGTGAGTTCTCAATCTCCTCATCTTAGACCTAAGAGTATTCTAGACACCAGGGCTTCCTTAGTCATAAGACACTCCTAACAATTAAGTAAACACTTAGCCTAAGCCTAGAGACTTAGAAGAGTTAACCATAGGATTAACCTATGCCTCAGGACTTAGGGAGATCCACCCACCCTGTAACCTAAACCCAATCCATGTCCACATTCTCAAACCAAATCTCAAATTCAATTCAAATACCAAATTCAAAGACCAAATCCAAATCCAAATCCAAATTCTAAGCCAAATGATTGAAACCCATTATCAAATCCAAATTCAAAATCAACCTAAACCCTATGATTTTATCTTATGGACTTAGCCTTAACCAAATTCAAATTAATCTAAACTTAACACATTTTATCAAATACTAATTCAACCTTTTAATCAATCTATCAAACTTACAATCAAATCCAAAACCAAGACCTACAATCATACCAAAAAGCCATGTGACCTACCTTCATGAGCATAGTCAATATCTAATTCAAATCAATCCAAAATCAATTGATTTTCTCATAACCAATTTATATCTTCAACTATCTTCCCAAATATAAATCAAATCTACATTCAAATGATCAAAACTAAATCAAATCAATTTAAAATCAAAACTCTCCTCAATCATATGAATCAACCTTTATGAGCTTAGCCAAATCTTAGCCCTAATCACTTCCAATTCAATTCATCATCTCATGAATCAATCATATCTTCAATCATCTTCACAAATATAAATAAAATATACATTTAAATCATTAAAACTAAATCAAAATCCAAATTTAAACCCTTTAAGCCAATTTCATGGACTTAACCAAATTCTATTCAAATTCAAACCAAATTCAATTGATTTTCTCACAAATCAATCATTCTACAATCATCAAGCCAAGTCAAACCCAACTTAGGCCATTTGACTTGAAATATTCAAATGAATAAAAATTCATTTGAATCCAAACCAATTGCAATTGAATTTATATATCAATCCCAAATCCATATATAAACTCAACTAAATCAAACTCAACCCAAAATCAAGCCAACTAAACCTAATTGGCTCACTTGACCCAAAGTGACCAGTTTGACATATTTGAACCAAAATCCAATTCAAGCCAAAGCAAAATGAATTAAGCCAATCCAAACTTCATGGCATAATTGTTGATCATCCTAGGTTGATCAATTATTAAATTAAGTCAAACCAAGTAACTAGCTCTTTGACCAAGTCAACCCTTTAACCCATATAAACCTAAACTAGCCAAATTGCAAACTATGCCAAATCTCTTGAAACTAATGATTCATACCAACCCAAAATCACAATTTGAATATGACTTAGCCTTCAATTGAGCCAAACTAAACCCAATTGGCCCGCTTGACCCAAGTTGACCCAAATTGACCTAAATGGCCAAAATAGGTCAAATCAAAATCTAAACCAAATTGATTGCAACCAATGGCTCAAGTTCATTCTAAATTGATAATTGAACTTGACCAAATCCTCAATTGAACCCAATTGACTCATTAGACCCAAATGACATATTGAACATAACTTCACCTAAAGGGTCAAACCAACCTAAAACTCAATCAAATCCAAATTGAACTTAACCAAATCTCACAACATATTCCAAATGATTAACCAAACCCAAACCAAGTCATGACCCAAGCCAATTTGGTCAATTGGGTCAAATTGGTTAACTTGACCCATTTGACTCAAATGAACTCAAATGAACCAAAATCAAATCTAAGCCAAATTGAACCAAACCAGTGACACCAATACATTCCAAATGATCATATGAACTTGACCTAATCCTTGATTTGACCCAAAAAATAATAAAATAAAATAAACCTTGGTTTGACCCAATTTGACTAATTGGTCAACCTAACCCAGTTTGACCCAATTTGACTTAAGTGACTCAAATTGAGTCAAATTAAACCAAATGAACTCCAAATCACTTGAAATTTGACCAAACTCACTTTTGACTCATTTTAAATCTACTCAAATTAAATATAATGCCAAATGACCATCCTACCCTTGGGCTAAAGGTATCACATGATGCAAATCACCCATGTAAGTGGTCATTTCCATTCCTTGACCACTTGGCACTCTCCCATTGGTCCACCTAGGCTTCTAGGACACTGCCCAACCTAACCCAAGGGTGGTTGGGTCGGCCATGACTCATGGGGAGGTGAAATCACCTCACCTCTCCCATTAGAGCATTTGAAACCACCAAGGACACCCACTATCCCCCTTGGCAACCACCTCCCATGCCTTGGCCACTCAAACCAAACATAAGGAGAATCCCTACCATTCCTAGCCACCTGACCAAGCATCCACAAACTAGCCTGAGCCATCCAATCCAAGGGAAGGGGTATACACCCCCTCATTTCCACTCAATCCCACACACTTGCATTCCTCAAAGACCTAACTACCCAAAATGAGCTGCTAGAGACCTTCCCCAAGCTCCCAAGCTCATTCCACATTCTCCTCTCAATTTCTTCAAGCTAAAATAGGGGATCCATTCTCTCGATCTCATTTGCTAAATGCTTGACCAAAGTGTAATTAACTTTGCACACACCATCCTTGGAGGTAGTCGAGCAAGAACGAATCGCCTCCCGAGCTTCCTGTTGGCTGGAGGGTGGACTTCGATCAACACCGACCACCTACGCCTCGTGTGTTGGCATTCTGAGCTATCCACCTCAAATTAGAGCTTGTGCTGATCAGCAGGGCCTCATCTCTATTAGATAAAGCTTCCTCAATCGGATTTGGCACCAGTCTTGAGCTCTGGTGAGGTATGCCATTAAAACTGACCTTAAAGTAAAATTTTGTTGGAGCTTTTTGAAGGAAACATTCACCCCGCGTGATCTTGACTATTGGATCACTTTGGATCCTTCGCACGAAGGTGTGGGATCTATTTGAAATCAATCGAGCTCGTGGCTCGATCACATGAGCAATGGGGCGGACCCGTTCTCCCTCGCCGATGATAGATCACACACCATCCATTCTATGTGATTAGAACAGACAGTCATTATTAGATCCAATAGAATTATCTGGTTTTATCCTTTAGCACCGTGAGATTAATTATGGTCGTTAGATCTTGGATCGAAGAGCACATGAGAAAGCGTGTCCGCCGTCACCATGTAAGTCGCTGACTAGGATTAAGTTTAAGTAACCAATCCCATGGTGTCACATGGAAAGCATGCATTAAGCACCCGTGATGGGATTAGTTAATTAGGCTTGATTAATGTATTTTAATGGCTAAAATTTTCTAAAATCATAACTAATTATAAAAAAAATCATAAAAAATATAAATAAATATTTATTTTAAAGGTATTCTAGAAGAGAATTTATTTAAAATATTCTTAATTAATTTTGAAGTAATTACCACTTAATTAAGGTTTAATTGAGAAATTAATTAGCTTAATTACTCTTTAATTACTTAAGTAATTAATCCTAAACTTTGTAGATTGATTCAATGGGATGACCTCTGCTTCCCATTATTTTTTTGGGATTTGTTGCTCAATTAATTGGGAAAATTGACAAATTAAGCTCTAATTACCCTCCTAAGTTAATTAATCATTAATTAATCACATGAATAGTAGAATGTCAATTAATTAAGTGGCTAATCATTATACAACAATGAATGAACCTATGGGAATGGGATTGAAGCCTCCTCCTAATTTATTTCCCTAAATTTATTTCATTAATCAAATTAAGGCTTAATTAACTAACTAAACTTAATTTAATTAAATTAAAATCATAATCATACCAAAACTTGATTAATTAAGTCTTGGGTAAACCCTTAGGGGTTCAACAATCTAAAGAAATCTAAGAAAATTATAATTAGTCCATATGTGTGGTGGAGTTATAGTAGTACTTAATTAAGTCCCTTAACTTAATCAATCATTAATTTGAGCCAATTAGTTCCTTTCATTTCTTAGGTCATTGTTGATTTAATTTTCAATGTATGTGCATATCATGTTGGCTCATAATTATTTGAGTAATTATGTTAAGATAACATAAGAAAGGGTTAATTAATGGATTTAATGCATATTACAACCTAATTAACTCATAAGATTAACTTAATTATTTTTCATTAAATCAAATTAATTAACAAACTTGAGAATGGGCTAGGATCAGTAAACTTTTTCTAACATGCTTAAATCAAATCAAGGTATGAAATAAAAAAAATGACATTAAGGAAGCTTTGGTTTACTTTAAATGATTTTATTTAATATGATTATCCTTAGAAATTAATTTATTGAATGAAATTATGTGTTTATGTTTGTTTATTTCTTCCTAATGATGTTAAATATTGTATGTCATTTGAAATCATGCATTCATCTTTTCAAAGTTAATTAAATCAAATGATTGTTCTTTATGTAAGCTTACATGTGTTGGACTAATTTATAATATGTGTGGCTATTATCACTAATAAATTCAAATTATTTTTATAAAGATTATGAATCAATTATATTGATTAGAGTGATAGTAATTATGAACATATGTATATAGGTTTGCATGTACTTATAACTTAGACATGTGAAATAAAGCTTTCTTTTTCCTAATTCATATGTAATTTTACATGTATTTGAATGTTAATAGGTATATAGTCCTGACATCCTGGGAACATGAGGCTTTAGTTAGCCCCAAGAATGTCATTTGATTACCTCACGTTCCTGGCTAACAATAACACATACTTATTTGATTTCATTTACATGCGTTCTTACATTAGAATTTGGATAGAACTTTAATCCACATGTATAAATGCTTCAATCAAATAAAAAAAATACAATCTTTACATGATTTTCTTTCCTTTATTTATGTATACATCCACATGTATTTGAGAAAAGTAAGTGTTTAGTCTAGACATCCTGGAAATACGAGGCTTTAAGTAGCCCAAGGAGGTCATTTGATTACCTCACTTCTCTGATTAAGAATGACATGCATTAGCTTATGTCTCTTATACATAGGTGTGTGTACTTAATTATGGAATTAGAACCCCTTTTCTTTTATCAAAAATACATGCATTCATAATTTACTAAGTGATTGAATTAATTATCCATGTGATTTGGAGATTTCTTTCTATGTTCATGTATATAAATCTACATATGTTAGAATGCAAATGGGTATATAGTTTGGACATCAATAATGAGATTTTAGTTAGCCCAAGAAGGTCATTTAATTACCTCACTTCTGGTTAAGAATGACACATACTAATTAATTTCATCATATGTATTTTTGTATAAGAATTTGGATAGAGCTTTAAGTTAATATGATTAAGTAATTCAATCAAATGAAAGATATAACTTCAAATACATATGCATATTCATCATTTAAGTATGCTAAAAACATGTTGCATGTATAGATATATTTAGGATTAAATCATATACATATTACATGTGATGGAAAGGAATGATTTAGCATGTGTCATGTAAAAGTAATTCAATTATATTAATCTTAAAGATGTCTTTTTACATTAGATAGAATTACTTAAAGTGAATCTAAAATTAGGATTAATTAAATTATTTAATAAGTCATTCACTAAATGGAACTAAATCAAACTTATGTGCTTTAGAAAATGACTTAAGGTAGGGATGAAAGAGGACAATCTTCTTTTCTTCTCTTTATAACACTTAGTTGCTAAGTGTAATCATATGAAATAAAAGAAAACACAAATTAAAATTTGTAAATCAATTAAATAACTTAAAGTGAAATCAACCCTTTATGTTAAATGGAAGTCTTCTACACTTAGAAAAACACAACTTTAATGCTTAGTTGAAACATACCACACAAACCTTAACACACACATTAGAATTAAGTCACCACTTCTAGTCCTAAGTTAGGACGACGTATGTATGGTGTATATTTTATTTTATGATATATTATTTTAGACTGGATGTTAGGGTGTATATTTTATAGACTGGATGGTAGGCTGATATTAGCCTAATCATATTTTCTGTAGGGGATTGTGCTTAAAGGGATGCTTAAAAATAAATATGAATGCTCTCTTTACAGGTTGCTTAAACCCTTAGGCATAATCCAAAGTTAGGATATGTGGCATGTATGCTAAATATATATATATATATATATATATATATATATATATATATATATATATATATATATATATATATATATATATATATATATATATATATATATATATATATATATATATATATATATTGGGGTTGTAAGTGTGTTTAGCTAACCTTTCTTTTGTAGGTGTAGTTATATTTACTTCTCCTATTTTCAAAGTAATTTTTATATTAGGAATTAGTATTAGTATTATGGGGAATAATGATGAGCATTGGCTAGAAGGCTTTGTCTTGGGAGGCCATGTGATGCCTTTAAAGTGGAGTAAATCAAAATCAAATGAAGACATGAAGATGAGACATGAAGAATGAAGAATGAAGACCCTCATAACATCTATTCATTGATAAACTATCATTATTATTTTGTAATTTTGGATTGTATAAGTGTAGAGCTCAGCTACCCATCTTTCCATTTTTGTTGGGTACCGCATTGGCCTCTTATTCTTTTGTGTTAGTTTTATAAAATTGATTAATGTTATGTTTATTTTATGCATTAAAAATGACATATTTTTCATAATTTCTTAAAATAATTGATGATTTAAAGTGTGGCCTGGATGCGATTAGGCTCTTAAAATAAAAACAAATCTTTTACCCAACTACAACTCATAATTGAAGTTTTAAATAATTCATAACCTCACCATAAAGCCTGGACATTAAATAAGATAATTAAAATATTTAGTAGCCCCTTATTTGAATGTTGTATATTTCACATCATGCATGCATCTTGAGTCACTCTTGCAAAATGAGGGCCTCCGTCCTTGCACGCATAGGGACCACTTGACTGTGAAAGCAACTCCTATTGAGAGCTTCACCCTCCTCTCTTTTGATTTGGCCAATAATCTACTTCATCATGTATTTAAGAAAATAAAAATCCTAAAGCTTTTGTCAAAATTTAAATAAAATTTAAAAAAATTTTGCATTAGATTAAGTCATTATTCATACCACTCATGCTCTAGTCTCTTAGGGAGTGGGTTTAAAGACTGTAGTCTCTTTTCTAAATAAATAATAGCCTAACTATCTTGCAATTTTATATGACCGGGCCACATGGATTTGAATCATAGGAGGAGTTAGCTAGCAACCACTCCAAGCAGTTATAAGTCCAGCGTTAGGTGATTTATCCTCTCTTGTGGAGATAAACCTCATCCCCATATTTGCTTAGATTTAGGTCGTGCTTTATCTTATGTTAAAGCTCCCTAGATTTAGGATCCGAGGTAGTTATTTTCTTCGGGCTACAAGCATAAATCCTCACCTCTTATGTATCTTCACAACCTTGTGTTGATGTATTATAAGCCCTAGCAATCTAATAAAATTTAAATCAAATGAATAAATTTTCTTCACTTTTAAATATATAAAGCCCAATTATATGATAGAATGAAATGCTCACAAGGCTTCCTAGTATCATGAGCATTTCCCTACTCATCTCCTTTGAATCCCAAAAATAAGTCTTCTCCTTAAACTTTCCCAATTTATTTTTTAAAATAACCAATCATTTGATAGTCTAACTTTCAAATCTTTATAGATCCTAATTGTCTACTTTAATCAAGAGTAGTCCTAAGGAATTCACCTTCCTTAAGATGTAATTAACTATGTAAGCTTGCCTTCATAGAAAACTTTAGAACCTGGTTTAATATAAACCCTACTTTATTCATCCATGTAAAGCAGGAGAAAAATCTCTGGTATATTCGAAGACCCATCATACCTTAGAAGTCCTTGTTAAGTGATTAGGTCCATTGAAGGGTGATGACTCTATTTTTAGAGATAATATACCATACCTCAATGTCGTATCCGATCACTTCAATAAGTACCCTCTTATGATCTGCATGGTGTCCCCCCCCCCCCCATTACATCTAAAAATAAACACCACAATCACCATACAATATGATGACATTCAACAAAATTATTAATCTTTTGTCTAAAAAGAATTGCATTATTCAATTTTTTTTTTCAAAACACACCAAAGTAGCACACAACATTGTCCTTGAAGAATTACAACATTTTGTCCACCATTAAACTCATTGAGGGATGTATCTTCTATTCACTTAAATAAGTTGTTAGTTGTTGGGAATAAAAGAGTCTATGACCTTTTGAAGGGAAAGAAGAAAAATACAAATACATAACCATGTATATTTTTTAACACTTAAAAGCATCATAATGCCATAATAAATTGAAATGAGTTAGGCATTCTGCAAAATAATGCCATGAAATAGGCATTTGTGACATTTATGAGCATGTTGAATACAATCTCTTGTTATTGATGGCCATAAGTATCTCAACCTCTTCATTTATATATTCTTTTTGTGGAATTATTTGTAGGCATTGTGTAGTCTCCAACTTGCTTAACCGTATGGCTTTATGTGCTTTTTTACCTTATGAGGCAACACAAACACATTTGGATAAATGAACGTCAACGCAAAGTACTAATAGCATGAGAATATAAAAAATATATGTTTCAAATTTAAGAGACAATAGAGCGGCAAACAAGGAGTCGCCCTTATTAAAGTATTATATATGAGAGGGTTGCCTCAAACTGACTTTTCTATCGATCATCATGACTTACAAGATATTTTCTTCTTTTGGAGTTTTAATGCCATGTTATTTTAGGCATGTAAATAACATGACCTTTATAGTTTGGATCATGTTTATCAAGAGGGAGTTATTCAAATTAACTAGATCTTTAAATAGATTGACCAGTGTATCAATCTTGTCATTATGATAATAAAACACTCTAACAAGACTTACATTTATAGTATATTGTATCAATTCCAATGACTAGTGGAAATTGAAGAGGCTCAGTTTCAAAACCTTATAGGTGCCTATAATCTAATTAATGATTATTTGAAAATGTCCTGAAATTTTGATTTGCTTAACTTCTATTTGGATGGCTAGCTCTAGCTTAGCATTTGAAGCCTCATATTTTGCTTCATTTTTATGTGTGATTTTAAGTCAATGGGAGTGTCATGAAACATCCATTATGATATTTAAATATATTGTTTATGCCCACATAAGTCTTAAAAAGTTAGTTTGACTTTGCAATTTTTATTAGGGCAGTACCATCAAAATATAACTTCCAAATTAGCACTTTCTTCTTTTGTATACCTATGTTCTCTTTTTATTGGTTAGATCATTATTGAGCAATAAATTGCATTAATAAGTTATGCTGCAAGGAATTCATTAAGGATTTAACCTTTAATAGCCTATTGAGGAATAAGTGTTCTTTTAAATTGCAAGAGGATCATGACCTATCTCTTAAATTCTCTTGCAAGTGTGGGATGAGCCATCAAATAATGTAAGAAATTTACTCAGATCAAATTGATCTTGTGGGATAACATATATAGCTATATTTTTTTACAATAAATATCAATAAGATATGATGTTTTTTTTATGTTCTAGTTGTTCCCTTTGATTAATAAGGTGATAACTAAAGTAATATAGGACATTTTTTTTGTTCATTTACTTAAGTTACATGAACATTAAGATATATTTATAGGATAGAAATATAAAAAATAAAGAGCATTAATGGATTCATAATTGAAAGCACAGGAAGCTGTTGTTAACCATTACTTTTGCTCACTTTTTTTGACAAGTTTAATTTACATACATTATGATCAGCTTCATCGATATTTAGTAAGTACATTTATTTATTTTATTTTAGTTTGTTTAAATAAAAAAATTACTTTGACCTTCAATTTTAGCTTAACTTTACATTTTATGACAACCAATTAAGTTTTCTCATAGCTTCTTTGTTGATAACTTCACATCTTGGAGTTGTTTGTATACTTCATACTAGTTAGTCCAATTCCTTATTGGTGGGCTTCTTCTTGGGATGTAGTTTTATATGAAATTATTTTATCAACTTCTTTCTTAGCGCTTTGCTAATAGCTTAAAAAATCAAAATTGTCAACTTATTGTTATTTTGTATTGGTTAGTTTTCTCGATGTTTATTGATGATTCAATAATCATAAAGTTGTTTGGATAGCATCTACTAATTGGTAGTTTCATCACTTTGGTGTTTTCCCTTCAGCCTTTTTTTTTTTATAGATTCACACATTATAACACTTGGCTTGTTGCTTATTGCTTAATAAAATTGTCTCACCAACCTTATGGATGGTTTGGAATACTATAGTTATTGACTTCTATTTAGGATCACTCTCTAAGATTTCACTATCTCAGCATTATCCTGAGTTCACTATTACTCCCTTATTGAGTCTTGCCACCAACTAGATATTTCAAAGAAGACTTGCATACCTCCTCCGCTTGCTCAACAAGCTACTAACTTCTTTCTTGGCACTCTCAAGCAACTTGCCAACCTAACTCTACTTAATGCACTATCGATAATTTCATATATATTTGATATTTTATTGGTGGAGTTGTTGACTTAAAAATAAGCAGGGAGAAATCAAAGGCCAGAATAAAGATTTTATCATCATTACTTTACCCAATTATTTGTGGTCAACATTGTGAATCAATGATTTATATTTATTTTTTATAGTATTATTAGAGGTATTCAACCTTTTTTTTATAAGTCATTATATTGCACATTAAAATATCTGCATTAGTAAAAATAATAGCCCATCTTTTTTAGCATCAAATTAACTCCTCATATACATATATATAAGTTTAGAGCTACTCATAGAATACATATCATTTTTATATGTAAAATAATTCATGAAAGGATACACCACAATACATGGATTAGCCAATATAATTCAGCTAGTGTGAAATGTATATTTTATATGATGTTTATGGAACTTGAAGAAGTCATAAATATAGTTTTAAAAGCAAAAACCACACAAGATATTTTCAATTATTAAAATATAAATTTTGAGATTTTATCAATAGATGATGGCTAGTTATTCAATTACATTCCTTATAGTAGGGGAAATTAATCAAGGAAAAAGACAATTATTGAATACCAGTTAATGATAGATATTTGACATTAGTGGTGTCAGATTTTAGTCAATTGATAACCTCAAATGTTCTGTAATGATCAATGATTTGGTTTTCTCAATCATTCTTATCATAGGATGGGAGATTGATGAATAGGAAAGTGTAAAGCATTGATATTCAACAATTACTTGACATTACAATTGTTAAAATATGATTGACTAAGAAGTTTAGAAGTGGAGAGATGATTAGTGGTTAGCTTTATTATCCTCATAATAGAGACAAGTGACCCAAAAGGGTGAGTGATAGTTACCTAACCATATCATTGATTGAGTAGACCTCCATTATTAAACATTAAGACTTCGGCCAATGTTTAACATCTATTTTCTACTAACATCTAACACTTATTTTCTTGATAGCTTATCTTATCTTCTAGTTTATAAGGAAAATGCTATATGGATGACCAACCATCGCTCAATGTTCAATGCTCCTTTGTTGTTTGATGTCATCCCATGTTTGAAGCATGACAATCACTAACGCCATGATTAACTTTAAATGTATGTTACACAAATGTTAGTACAAATTTTGCTTATGAAAAACATCTCTACTTTGACTATCTTAATTAGGGGTTTATATTAGTAAAATCAATAAAATTATAGTGTCAATATCACTCAATAAAATAATCGGGCATAAATTCAACATGAAAAATATTTCATTTAGGTCAACTTATGTAATATTTGGGTCATGATCTGGTTAATTGAAGTGGCTCAAAAAATTGAGATGGGTTCGAATTAACTTGAAAATAATGATTAATTTTTTTGAATTTTCTTTTATTGAAAACTCATATTAAATTATTATTATTTATAGTTTTATTAAATTTTCATGTGCAAATTAAGTGATTGTTTGCACTTCCAGTGCAATTGACATTAACTAATCCATCATGACTTAAATATTTTTAGGTTTAATCATATATGGTCTAGTTCGATTGCGATTTTTAACTCATTTGATAAATTGGTTAAATTTGAATTGACTATATACTTAAGTTATTTTCAATCAAATCTAAACCTAAGTCGTGAACTCAAATTGACTCCCATAATTAAATTCAATTATTTCAAGAGTTTGTTTTATTATAAGTATATGTTTTGCAATTAAATATTCAAGAACATTTTAAATATGTTTATATTTATTATTATTATTTTGTCATTAACATACTTATTAGGTTAGCAAAAGCCCAAAAAATTTTGAAACCCTCACTTTGGTTTAGTCTTTGGCTAAAGCTATAAGATCAAGAATACATGAGTGCAAGAAAAAATAAAAATAAAAACTTCAACTATTCAAATTGTTATATGTTTGGTAGTCTCAATTTATCTCACCCTCAGCACCATGAAGAACCCAATCATTGAATGACTATAGACATATATGATTATTTGGCTAGAAGTAGGATTAGTAGATCCTATAAATCTAGATTCAGCTTGGCACATTTAAATTTTAATAATTGTTTGGCAAGATAGAGGTTAAATTCAGTTAAATTTAAACAAATTGTTTGGCTACCTTGTTCATGATTTAAGTTTGTTAGCTAGATTTTTAATAATAGTTATTAATGAAGTTTAAAATATGTTACACAATTAAAATAATAAGTAGTCCTCAACAAACATTTCTAAGTGTATATAATATTTCAATTAAATATTAAAAACTAAATTATTAAACTAATTTAATACAATAATTTCTATGTGATCATTAAATAATAAAAATATTTATTTATGTTGATTTTTTATTTTTAATGTTAATTATTAATACTAATTCAACTAATTTGATGAATAATATATTCATATCTAATTTCTTTGATTTATTATTAAAAATATCAAGAATTTATTAAATCAATTATACACAACAATTTTAATGCAATTAAATTTAACCATAAATAATATTAACTAAATCTATCAAAAATAATGATGAAATTAAATAAATTTATTATCTATTTGGTTGCATGTAGGATTTAACTTAAGTGGGATTGAGTAAATCTCATAAATTCTGATTTAGTAAATCTTGAAAAAAAAAGTTGTTAAATCTAGTTAAATTCTTTGAAATTGTTTAGAAATGTATTTCATGATTTAAAATTGTTAGTTTAAATAAGAATTGTTATTACTAATATAATTATTAAAATCAATTTAATTTAATTTAGTTTGATATTTCTAAGCATGTTATTAATTAATTGTTATACTAATTAGTTATCAATAATTTTAAAATTAATTAATCATCAATTAGTAGTTTAATATTTTTAATCATTTAGCAATACACTTCAAAGTTAACCCTTTGTCTTTCCTCCCACCCCCTTCATCATAATATAATATTTTTGATGATTAAATAATTAAACATAAAAATTTATTAAAATATTAATTAATTAATTTAATATATTTTTATTCAATTAATATTACTCAATAAAACTTAAATTTTAAATCATAATCAGTATAAGACACATCCAAATTAATTATTAATTAATATTGCATAAATTTAATTCAACATACTATTTTCTTTTAATTTAATTAAATTATAAATCATGTTCCTTTATATAAGTTATTATGTTTTAATCAACTAATATTAATAATAACAATTAATTAATAATTAAATTAATACCTATTAATATTAATAGTTTAAAAATTATCATAATTTTATAAGAAGCCAATTAGAAAAAGACCCAACCCTACTTCGGCACTCTCGCGGCCTCGCCTCTCCTTCGCTCATACAAAATTTATGAGAAGAAGAGGAAGAAGGTAACCATTGATTACATTGCTGTCAAACTCGACGACAAAGCAGGAAGCTGTGAAGGCATACTCTTCCATTGCTTAACGTTTTTGCTCGCCGGTGGCGCCGCCTCTAATATTCAATCACCGCTTTCACTTATCTTGATTTCACACAAACTGAGCCCTACTTTCTCTTTCCTATCTCGCGCACTATCGTTCGTCCGCTGAGGCAGTCAACCACCTCGCGGAGCCGCCTCTTCCGCCAACGAAAGCAAGCAAGTTTGACTTCTCTTTTTCGCCGAGCTCTGTTCTGGAAATACCCTGGATACCCCATCACAAACCTGCATGGAAGAAACTGACTATCATAGCTCGGAAGATGTTAATGAATCAAAGGAGCAAGGTAAGGACATGCATGCTATGAAGAAGAAAAGAACACGAAAAGATCTTGTTAGTTCGACTGAGAAGCGTGGTATCTGCTACTTAAGTCGGGTTCCACCCCACATGGATCCAGCTAGCCTCCGTCAAATCCTCTCTAAATATGGAGATTTACAGAGGTTATACCTTGTCCCCCAAGGTAACATGCTACTTCCCCGCGCCCTTTATTAATTTAGGAATATTGATTGTATTATTATTATTATTGTTGTTGTTTTTTCTCATGGTTTAGCAACGTTCAATTCATGTTGTATCAGTGCTTGGAAAGAGACTTAAACTTATCATCAAGGGGCTGCTTGGTCTTAAGCAAGGTTTAAAATTGTGCAATCGTTTTTCATCTGTGAGATGAGGCATAGGCTTGTCAAGGTGTTTTGAGGTTTAAGCATGAATCAACAAATCATGTAAAGTAAGAAGTGTTTTACACACATCAAAATACAAAGTAAGAAATAATATATTAATATTCTAATATATTGACATTGAAATATAATACATTAACATTCTAATATAATAGGAAGTAAAAAATTGTACATAGTATCACGTGACATTTTAACATCTCAATATCAAATAATGAAGTAATAAATGTTATACAAACATCAAATTAACATAATATATCAATGTAAGAACCAATGACATAATAATTCAAAATAAATTTAACTTAATAAGTTTCTTTCTACCACTTCTATTATCCAACATCAAAGTAAGAACATCACAAGTAATGGTAGTGGTAGTGATGGTTATCGTCGTGCGTGAGGAGTGGAGAGGGCACGAGAGGAGAGGCATTTGGGTAATGCCTATCCCTTGATTAGTTGCATGCATATTAAGACGTATGTGTTATTTGGATAATTAAAATTTATATTTAATTTTATTGAAAAAAATCTAAATTTAAAAATGCATTCCTCACCAAAATTGAGGCAAGGTACACCTCACATCATGTGAGATGTAAGCCTCGATAGCTGCTAATGAGGCATAATGCCTCATTGTAGTTTTTTTCAAAAAATCACTAAGGTGGATCTTTTATTGGACAATTTGAAACAATAATCTTAAGCATCAAGAGTACATGGTATTCCATTTTCCTACATCTTAACCATTCCAGTATTTGATTTAAAGGAAAAGGAAATAAGGTTTTATGTGATTTGTATTACTCAAAAACCTTTATTTTCTATGTAGTTGGAACTATTTTGAAATTGACAATTTCCAAATCTCAACCTGTACTCATGTTGTCCTTGTTGCTTGCAGTCAACTCATTGCCCTTGTCTTGCTCACTTCACCCCACCCATTTGCGTTGCCCTTGTTACTCACGCTTGGCCTTGTTATTGTTTGCCTTCGCTACCCTTGCCATTGCTTGTGTCCACTATATCCCTATCACGACTAGAGTTCAAGTTGTTTGTGTTCTTGCCCTCACCGGACCATCTTGATATGCCATTCTTCGTAGAATATCTACTCATTATTGTTGTTCATATTTAGGGTTGAATACAAATGAAATGCATGCATTAAACCAAATACAACAAAAGTTATTGCATTTGATTTGCGTTCAACCAAACATCTGCATTTTGAAAATGCATGCATTTTGTAAACATCCAATCACCTTAAGTATATAGAATATATGCATTTTAAAAATACAAGAGTTATTTGGTTGAATACAAATGAAATGCATTGTGATATTTTTGTGTGTTTGTCATGATACATTTCAAATGAATTAAATTCAGTGGGGCAACAACAATGGGAGGTGATGGCAGGCAGTGATGTAGTGATGAGAGGTGGTTGCGAACAACATGGGCATTGGTCGTGAGTGGGAAAGGTGAGGTAACATGCTGTGAGTTTTCCCTACACTTGGAATTCAACTGATTTGGTTGATTTCCAAATTCACCAAACACAAACGTTCTATCGAAATTGCTTGATCAAATGACTTGTATTTTATATACATCAAACTAAATATAAGCAAATCAAAACTCATACATTTCATTTGTTTTATACTAATAATACTTGCAACCAAACAACCCCTTAGCACATTTTAAATATGTTCATCATTATTATTATTATTATTATTATTATTATTATTGTTGTTGTTGTTGTTGTTGTTACAGTAACATACTTATTTGGTTAAAAAAGTCTTTAGGGATTCAATTTGTTACATGCGAATTTGGATTTGGTGATCTCATTTTATCTCCACGCCACGCCAGAGTAACTCAATCGTGAGCCACTTATATAGACCTTTCCCCTTCCATTGCTTGATTTTTTTACTCCTTAGTGGCACCACCTCCAATACCCTACTACTTTCCTTCTTCTAGATTTCACACAAATTGAGCCTTAAAAGCCCTTTCTCTTTCCTGTTCCATCCACTGCACATTACTTTAATCCACCATCTTGTTGGAGCAACTTCTATTACCAATGAAAACAAGTAAATTTGGCTACTCTTTGCCAAGCACTTTTTTGGAAATACTTTGGATATCTCATCACAAATTGGTATGTAGGGGTGTGCATTTGGTTGATTTGGATGGATTGGATGATAAATTTTTAAAACCGATTGCTTTTGGATTCCTAAAAATATTGAACTAAACCGACCAAATAAAATGCAAAACCAACAAACCGAATAATAATTTGGTTCGATTATTTTGGTTTGGTTTTGGATAAACCAAAGTTATATATTTAAAATTATTTGTATAATTTTTTATTGATATAACAAAGAATAAACAAAATAACATAAATATAATAAAAATGTAATTAACTACTTGTGTTAAAAAAAATATTTAAAATTAATTTTACTTACTCGAATGATGTTTGAACTTAGAATTTGAACTATATTATCATATTATGAAACAAAAAATATTTTGAAAAATTGGATAATGGCCCTCCAAAAAAGACCTACCAAAGTATTCAAAAAATAAATAATAATAAGTGTATAATAGATAAGCCTATTATACATAAATTAATAATACCGTATTACAAATAATTACTTTGGTTTGTTTGGTTCCATCCAAAATTTTATTTAACAAATCGATCCAAAAACCAAAAATCAAAGTTTTCTTTAATTAAAACCAAAATCCAAATGACTAAGTTCAAAACCGAACCAAATTACTCAAAACTTTTGGTTGATTTTGATTGGTTAAAACCAAATAATGCACACCCCTACTGGTATGGGCAAATTAGCAATCATAGCAAAAAGGATGCTAATGTATCAAAGGAGCAAGGTGAGTACATGCATGCTAGAAAGAAGAAAAGAACATTGAAAGATCTGATTAGTTCGACGGAAACATGGTATCTACCACATTAGTCGGTTCTGCATTAACATGAAGTGATTGCCTAAGCAACATGCTTGTTTAGGCATGCAAAATTCTTTGGCCTTATTCCATTGTGCCTCAATGTGCTTGGGCATTTAGCTGAGTGCTTGAATCACTCAATATTATGAATCAAGGAGTTCAACTAGATGGCTTGACCACAACGTTTGAAAACATGATAAAATTGCATTAACTTTTAATTAAGGTCTTATGATCCATTTGTTTTTACTTAAAGTTAATGATTTTTTATGTGATTATTATCTAAAATAGCTTTTGCAACGTAGGGTCCAATAGTTAATGGTCCATGTCTTAAAAGGGCTTAAAATTTGCCAAAATGCATGCTACTTGGCACTCAAGTTTTTTTATTTTGCCAGAACTATCTAAAATTTTTTATTTTTTTTGGGTACTGAAGTTGCAAATCTGGAAGTTGTTCTTAGGAGATTGCATGGATAAGCAAGGGTAAGGATTTGCACATTTTGGATATCTTATATTTAGTTGATGTACTCTTAAATAATGAACATCTTTACCTTCTATAAAGAATGGGATGAGGATGACTTTCTCATAAAATTATGCAATTTTTTGTTGTGCGCTTTTCAATGATTACTTCAAGACATGAATATCGTTGTTTTCACTTTTGATTATTGTTTTATATTGTTTTCACTAATTTGGTTGCTAACAAATTTAGCGTATATGTAGATCATAATACCCAAGTACAACGGAAGCAAGTTCATGGGTTTCGAGGAAAACAATTTTCAGAAGGGTAATTAGTTCAAAATCCCCCTGGCCTTGATATATTTTTTGTAATGCTTTAATTTGTATAACATAATTTTTTTCTATGCATATCCATTCTATAATGTTAGCTTGTACTTCCTCTGAAATATAGCAGTTTTAGTGGAAGAGATTTATTTAAGATTTATATGACCACTGAGATACTTAATCAATGAAATTGGCAGTCAGGTTATAAAATTTTGGGCAGAAGCTACCAAATCAACAGGTAAATAGGAAGTTTAATAAATTGCATTTATTTAAAATCTTTTAAAATATAAAAGTTTTAAATTGAACTTGTTCTAGTTATTTACTGTTTGTGGAGCAACAACTTATTTAAGAGTTTAGTTTCTTAAATTTTTTTATCTGATTGTTAATTACTTTTTATTTATTTATCAGTTGCCCTTTTTCTGATGTTTCTACTCAATGCAGGTGGGTCGAGTTCACTGATAAACGGATTGCCAAAAGGGTTGCTAGAATGCTAAATGGTGAACAAATCGGTGTGTGTTGTCATATTATCCCATTGAGTTTGATTGCCTATATATGGCTTTTTTTATGGGCAAATTGTTGGACATTCTCAGCTTGGTATAGGTTATGCAGAGGAAAGTAAAAGATTTTTTGTTGTTGTTATTTTGAAATCTTTTGAAATTTGTAGGTTTTCTTTATGAATTTGTAATAAGCGATATGTTTGATGTTCCTCCCATAAAGTTGATTATCTTCTACATTTTCCCAACCATTTAGGATTGGCATTTCAAACCTTTATGTTTTCCAATCCTATTTAAAGAAATTCTTTCATGATGCTTTTTGATGTTTTCAGTTTTGTATATCCTGCTACACGTTTTTATGTTGAAAAGATGTGCATGTACTGGTCATCTTGAATTTATATGTAAACTAAATTTATTTGTTATTGCGTGGAACATAATTATAAATTGAAACATTTTTGAGAAATTTACTTCAAATAAGCTTGTCCTAGTTTAATATTCTATAGCAAATGATAGTTTCTTTGATTTCTTGGACCCATCAGATTGCTTAGATGATGCTGCCACTCTTAACTCGCATGCGGAATGCTTGTCTGTTGAGAAATATTAAGCGCAATTTTTTTCTTAAATTTTTTTATTAGATGGCATATGCCCTTACCTTTTGAATTTATGCAAAGATTTTACACTATTGGTAGGTTGATACAATTCTTTTTGAACTCTTGTTTTGCTATAAATGCATCCCTTCAACCTTCATCATGCACCTTAATTACCTCAATGTTCAATAATCAGATGTAGTTGATGCCAGAAGATTTGATGAATTCTTCTTCATCAGGATTTTTTTTTTTTTTGGTTGAGTTTTGCTCTTTGATTCAGTGGGAGAGAGTGAAAAATCTAAATTTGATAACTTTAAAGTAGCCCACTCATGAAAAATGCTGAAAAGCGTGCGGCACTCATGATTTGAAACTGTGTTTCGGTTCTAATTTTCAACATTAAGACTATCATTCAGTTTGACCTTGATATAGATGGATATAAATTTTTAATAAAATTAATGTCATGAGTTAAGCTTTGGTGCACAAAAATTTAACCACGGTTAATTTAGTGTTCCTGCAAGAAGTGTCAGTGTGAAATCATTCTAATGAATGGGTACCTTCAAGTTCTTTATTTTGTTAAATGGGATTGAGAATTCTTTTACATGTATCAAACTCAACCCACCTACTATTACCTTTCGTATAGAAGAACAAATCGAAGTTGGGCATTTGGAAGTGTCTGTAAGGCTTCTGGATGGCATAAGCAATTATGAAGAATTATGGGTGTTTTAAGTAGATTTTAAACTTATCTTATGTTTATTAATGATAAAATAAAATAGTGCGAAGGTATTGACGCATGTATGTAATCATGTTGCAAAATAAAGTTCCGATGATACAGTACTGTTTAATTGTCCTTGTACTTACTGTTTTATAGCTGAATGCTAGCTGAAACTAATTAATACTTTTTGGCAACTTATATATGAGATGAAGGCGCCACTTAAATGTTTGGACAGAGATATTTATTTTACCCTGGTTAATATCTGTACTATTTCTGTTCTTAGCTGTTTCTCCTATTTAAAGTACTAACTTTATCTGATTTCACTTCTAGTATTGAGCTCTCTTATGCATTTTTTTTTCATACATAAATTTCTTCTAATATTGTTATTAGTTTCTTCATTCAGCTGATATATTTGCTTTTCAATTCATTTTCTTCCTATTGTAAGCATATGAAATGATATATTTGCTTTTCAATTCCTACTTTGCTTGAGCACTTTGTTTTCTGAATAGACAGATCAATGCAGTTTAACTTAGTATGAGTATTTTTTTTTGCCAATTTAGGTGGGCGGCGGAGATCAACATTTTATTATGACATTTGGAATATCAAGTACTTAAGTAAATTTAAGTGGGATGATTTGACTAATGAAATAGGTAAGCCAGAGCTTTGAAAAGGTTTCTGCACTTAAATAACGTTGTATTTTAGATGAAATGTCCGACTTAAGATGTAAATATTAAATAATGTAGCAAATAAAAATCGCACTCGAGAGCAAAAGTTAGCCATGGAGATTTCTGCTGCGAAGAGGGAGCGTGACTTCTATATGTCAAAAGTTGATCAATCCCGTGCTTTGAATTCTATCAAGGAACGCATAAAGAAGGTATGTATGTGAGGTCGCATAATTTCAGGTAGGAGGCATCATAGATTCACTGTAGTTTTTCTCTTGAAAATTTTAATGGTAATTTTAAAATTTTAATGAATACCTTGAAGTTAAATGTTGTAATGAGATTTATGTTCTTGAAAATTCTTGGTCGTATCTTTTCACCTCATTCTTTATCAAGCTGTTCTAGACTTTTGCCCATCTTCCTTGCTCTCCCTTGTATTAATTTAGATTTTTTTTTTAGCCAGTATGATGATCTTCCAATAGCCCTTCTTAATTTTCTTATGTTTTTTTTTTAGTTTGGATGAATTATTTTCGTTCTAAAAGAAAGAATATTTCTTAGTCAATTTGCAATCAATCCAGAGCCATCTATTGCCGAACAGTAAGGGATAAAAAGGTCCTTAACCTCTCAATATCACCTCACATTAGTTTTTAAAAATCACTAAAGACTTTCATTACTCATTCTTGTACATGAAATCTCATAAATCCTGTAAAAAAAATTAGGGATGGATTATCCTAGTGAGTAGCACAAATTCTTAAGATGATGCCTTGTAGATGATGAAATTGAGTGTCACTCCTCCTTTGGACTCTATGAACACCTCAGGTATGGAGAATAGGTTTTTGTATGAATTTTTATGATCTCAGTTGTTGTCCCCTAATTGTCGAGTATCCATATTTGCACGCCTAAAAATTTCTTGGGTTTTAAAAAATCCGTGCTATAAAATGTTAACGTAAGGGAAAGTTTTTTGCACTCTTTGAATGTCAATATGGGCCTCCCTTGGGGTACGAATCATGTTGTTTTTCGTAGGTTACAACAACTTCACATGTGTAGGAGCTTCGAACATCATTGATATGCCTTTTGGATGAAAAATTCTTCAAAATTTCAATAAAAATTTAAGTTTTTATCCATCAAAAATTATCTTGTATGTCTATATGGTAAATTCTTGGTTCATTGGAAGGATAGCTTTGGTGCAGGGAAGAACAACACAATTCGCTAAGTCACCCGCCAACTCTAATCACATGTCGGCTTTAGGTTTTTCGCTGACTCGAGCTGATCATTATTGACTTCTAGTCATCGACATACTTCAATTTGTTTGCAGACTACAAGTCACTCGCCAAGTTTAATCTATCTACCGACTCCAAAATCAAAATATCTCTTTATCAACGTGATATTTCAATTGCAATTTTCATCTTCTTAGTCAACATATTAGTACTATTTTGTTTTGGGTTTTGAATTCTCTTCCACATGAAGGGAAGGTTGACTCTGTCTAAATAAATAAATGTGCTTGCTTCTTTTGTTCTCATGCCCTCCCAGCCCCCATTGCAAAATCTGGAGCTCTTTCAGTTATATTACAGCGAATAAGTGAATTTCTTGGCCAGAGCCAAGGAACAACTAATTTCATCTGGATATAAGATAGTTCACATAGAAATAACATATTTCATTCTACTTGAACATAAGATATTTTGTCTAGTCATTTTATTTTCATGTGAAATACTTTTACTTTTGAATGAAATATTTTATTTCAATTTGAAATACCATATGAGTAATTGTGGTAGAAAATATTAGTAGTGCTTACATCATACCATATAAACAATTAACGGCTTATAAGAAGTTTGATCTGTTATCAATTTAAATTTGACTTTATTTGACAATGTGGCATTACTATAATAAACATTTATTAAAATGACGTCATCCATTAAAATATCTTAGCATGATTTTATTTCTTTACCTTTTCAAAGAAACAGAAGACTGATGAAACAAGGTTGGGCGTTGAAGCTGCGAATGAACTGGAATCTAGAGTTATCAGGCAATTCCCACAGAACAAACCTTTCTTTGATGATGGTGCTAAGAGAAAATGTCATCTCTCCACAGATTTATTGGCAGGGGTATGTCATCTATGGTAGAAACTGGGTCAGGAATTATACTTAAAGTTTAATTATCAATTGAGCTTTTATTTATTTTTATTTATTATACAGGTTTTCACTGGCAGTTCATGATCTTCATTCTCGCACTTCAAGCCTAGTGGTGAACTGCGGAGACTACGAGCCTTTTTTAATGGCCATTCAAAATGATGGTGATTTTTTTTTTTTGTTATTAATTAGAATTTCATTTATGGTTTGTTCTTCTTTTAAGTTCCATGGCAGAATTCATTGGGATCATGAATGAGTGCAAAAGAATTCTGTGATGCGCAGGATACTAATCACTAAAGAGCATCCCAGTTGTGAGTATTTTGGATTATTAGCATTCCATTTGAAAAGCTTTGTTACTGGATTATATATTACAAAGGTGCATTTTATAATTCAAGGTTCATTATTCATTTTGTGATGTTGAATTGCACTCATTTATGGAATGAGAAATGTGTTACATTGTAATTTCATATATAGTAGATATGTAGGGACAAGTTTTGTTGGATTCAAAGTTCAAGAAAAGTACTAAGATTTTGATTGAGGTATGGATTGAGCCCAAAGGGAAGAGAGAAGAAAGAGGAGAGAGAAATGGAGGATTTTTATATAGAATTTTAGAGTATATTTAAGTTTAACCAAGTATAGGATGTGTTATAGTTGTACTTGTGATCCTTGACACGTTTATACAACAACAAGTTAATCCCTCTAGGTAGGTTTATTAATCGTCCATGTTATTAGTGTCTTATTTAATTCATATACTAAGATCATTTTATACATCTTAACCAAGTCTTTGGTCTACCACCTTTCTTAACATAAGAAATCTAATCCATCTACTCTCCTAATGGGTAGGAGACGATGTGGCCAAACCATCAACGACTAATCTTATCTACCATAACTCAACTTTAACATACTTATTTTGCATTCTCTCTAAGAGTAAAGCCACTCATCCACCTGAGCATCCTCATCTCTGTAACACTTAACTTAGTCTTATGACACATGATTTATAGTTGTTATTAATTGTGATCCAATGTTGGTGTAGGAAGAGATACACGATGACAAATAAAAAATACATAAAAAGAATATTTGCATAGGCGATACCGGTGACTTAGGAAAAGTCCGTCCATGACGTAGTGGTGTAGTAGGCCAGTTTGGTTGAGTGATATCTAAGATGAGAGAACTCAAGGTGAGTAATCTAGCTGAGGGCGAGTCTTCTTGATGAATTGTCTTAGGGAAATGACCTAACAAGGTTTGTTGACAAGAGTTCTTTAGTTGGCTGAAGTGAGTACTCTTGGATGAATATTCTAGTTCTTTTGGCTAGTATAACATAAATGAGTAGGCATCTTTGGTGAAGGATTTAATAGTCCAATATTGAGAGATGAGTAAGGCTAACTCTTTGGTTGAGTTGATGAGATCTAGTCCTAGGTAACATGAGGCTTTTTTAGCAAGTTTTGAATTGATTCTTAACCTCATTGAATCAAGTTCCAAGTCATGAAAATAACTTAATCATTCTGATCTAAATGAATATGAATGTACATTTAATTTCTTGATTCTCATATCTCTATTTATGCCATAGTGTAAAGGCTATCATTGCGACCCAACATAGTGAGGCATCATTGAGGAAGGAAACACCTTATCCTGATGAGTACAAGGCCTTACCATATCTGGAGGTCTTTGGCCCCCCACAATTTAAATAATTTAATGTCATAGACCCCAAGGTAGCATATATCACTCGAGAGCATTGAGTTGTAATGTGCAACGAAGATGCATCGCTTTGTTGATTTGTGAGTAGCTTATTCAACTTTGCGTCGAGTGGGAAGAAAGCCTTCAGAACTTTCACTGAGCGATGATGTATTTGTAAAGAGGTTCACTGGAGCTCATCATCATGCCATGATGAATAACTTAATGATGGTTCATAATAAGTCCTCTAAGACATTGGTGGTCTTCGTGCCTAATTGGAGAAACATGAGAATAAAATGTGAGCTGCACCAACACACAATAGCACCCCATTGCACAACATAGCCATCTATTAGGATCAAGGCATGAAGCTTAGAGGCTTGTGTGTGTTTTTTCATTCTAAAAAGTCAGATTGTCAAAATATATGAAATAAAGAAAAAAATAAGGCCTCTTAGTCAAGAAAGATGAAAAAAAATTATTATTCTTGAGGAATGAAAAAAAATTTTCTTTTAAGAGATATTATTAAATAAATGTTCAAAAATATGTGTTCAACACTTTGTGTGGCCTCTTCATCGCATATGGTGATGTATTCCCTGTGGATGGGATACTGTACCTATTGATGTAATTCATTTGAGATGTTAGGCGATATTCTTGGTGTTTTGCATAATGTATTTGTAGTTGAAGATGAAATAAGGGACTATTTGTAAGTGACAAATTTAGTATCAGAGTATTAAATTGCTCTAATTTAGTGCTTAGGTTATACAAACTTGATCAAAAATGATCTCTTGAAGATTAAATTGAGATTAATTTTGTATTGTTTGAAGACTAATTGTAGCACTATTTCTATATGATAAATGGATAAATTTTATATAGTTAGGGATTAAATTGGAGAAATTTGTTACTTTGGAATTAAGGTGCTCAAATGTAGATAGTTGAGGGATCATTTTGAGATTTATTTTAATAAATAAATTTTTTTTATGTATATTATTTGTTCTTTTGTTTATATGGTGAATGTTAGTAATGAATATATATATATATATATATATATATAGAAAGAAAGTCTTATTATTATTAAATATGTTCATCTTTTTTATTTTATCAAAATTGATGGTAATTCACTCAAAAATATATTTAATATTTTTTAAAAGTGGCATTTACATTTATAGCACATAATTCTTATGTATTTATATGTCTAATATTTTAAATTTTATATTTACATAAAAAATACTTAAATTTTAAATATTTTTAAAAAAGATATTTTCATTAATTTATTTCAAGTAAAAGAATAGATAAAGTGTTATATTTATAAATATCAAATTTAAGTATAAAAATTATAAGTGGTTTATGTAAATATTCTTTAGAAATAAATTAAACTTTTTATATATTTATATACTATGTGTTTAATATTTTATTATTAGATGTTAGCAATAATAAATTTATTTTTTAACCAATCCATTTAAGTCTTTATTGACTATTTTTATCATGTAATAACTTTTTTGACACCTTTTAAAAAAAATCAATGTTATAAAATGCATTTTCAAAACATTTAAAATCAACCTCTTAATACATTCAAACAAACATTAGTGAATAAATAGGTCATTACATAAACTTGTTATTTACATTTTTAACTTTTATATATATTCAATTATAATTTATTCATTTATTTAAATAAATGAACATAAATATAATATAATATAAATAAAATTTATTTGTTAATCGAGCATGCTTGTTCTCTTATATTCCTGCCAAATTTTTAATGATTATGATAACACAAGTGCAAAATAGCCTTTTGCTAAAATATTAAAATCTCAAATAAGGTTAAGAACAATGCAAGAGCTAATACAAAAATGTAAAGTTAATGGCATTGACAATTATGAAGGGAGATACTGAAACTAAATTCAATTATTGCATCACACCTAAATGATTATAAACAAGGTTTGATTTTCTTGTTTGATTTGATAATTATTTTCTCATATTACAAAAAAAATTTATTTGATAGAAAAAAATATAACCTAATTTGTTCATATTAAGCTCAATAAATTTTTAAAAAATTTACATATCACACAATTCTTTTATATTTATATATCTAATTTTTAAAATTAGATATTTACTTATCAAATGATTTCCTAAAAGATGCATTTAATATTTAAAAAATGAGTGATATTAATATTTTTGATGTGATATTTAAAATTAAAATATTATATATAAAAAAAATTAAAATTAAAGTGTTAGACATATAAATACATAAAAATTATATGATATATATATCCCCTATAATTTTTTTATCATAATATCCTGCTAAAAGGTTGATCAAGAGAGATCTCAAAACCATTAAATTTATAGGAATTTACATACATACTACACAAATCTCATGTATTTACATATCTAATTTTAATTTTGTATGTTTAACACTCAAACGTCAAACACCACCACTTCTAAAAATAAAATACAATTTTTTAAACATAAAAAAATGTTATATAAATAAATATATAATTTGAGAGATTAGATATATAAATACATAAGAATTATATAATATGTATTTAAACATTCTTTAAATTTATTTAGGAATGAATTCATTACATTAATAATTAAATACATTTTTTTATTATACTAATCTTAAAAGCAAATTCAATAAATTTAAAATTCATTCTAATAAAAAAATGAGATAATAATACATTGAATCTTTTTTTAAGAAGATTTTCATATATACTATAAAATTCTTATACATTTACACATCTAACATCTAAAATTAAATATTTACTTATCTAATACTTTCCTATACTTTTAAAAAATAATATTTAAATTTAAAAAAATGGATAATGAAGATATTTTTAATGTGATGTTCAAAGAATAGAACATTATATAAATATGTAAAAATTAAAGTTTTAAATATATAAATACATAAGAATTGTGTGGTATGCATGTAAATCCCTCTTTTTTCTAATAAATTTATATGTTCTAGAGAAACCACTCAAATAAATATGAACAATTTATTTTCTTACAAAAAAAAATAATAATAATCACCAGTTGGATGCATATCAACTAATTGAACATAAACAATACATAATGGTACTAATCTAACCAAGTTATTGAACAAAAACAATATATAACTAATCTATTAACTAAACTCTATTATTACAGAGCCATAAATAGTTAAAGGAACCATTACAGCAGAACCATTTCTCCATATAATTAGTGGCCTCTATGAAGCTTTTGTAAGCACTGATCTCTCTCTGTGTTTCTTCTTCTTCTTCTTCTTGTTGAATCTGAGGTGCTGATTGATGCTTCTTTCCCATTCCTTCTTATATTTCTTGTAGATCTGCATTGCTGCCCGGGCATCCTCAATCTGAGTTGGTAGTTTAGAAAGAGAAACAAGTTTGTAGAGAAATATAAAATTATAGTAAAACAAGAATTAATTTGTTATTTTTAAAAAAAACCCTGATGACAAATTTCTTTTCAAGGAAATGGCAAAGTTAACACAAGAATCAGCTTAATTAAAGGAAATTTACATACATTGCACATAGTTCTTATGCAATTACATATATCTGATACTGAAAGTTTGATATTTAAAAAAGGGGGATTTACATACATACCACATAATTGTTATTTATTTACATATCTAATACTTAAACTTCAATTTTTACATATATAACATTCTAATCTTCAATATCATATCAAAAATACCATCATCACTCATTTTAAAAGTGAAATGTACTTTTTTAAGCATAGTAAAGTGTTAGAAAATTAAATATCTAACTTTAAGTATTAAATATATAAATACATAAGAATTGAGGGATATATATGTAAATCTTCCTTAAAATATAACACATGAAAAAGTACAGTTCACTGTTGACCTACAATTATATGTCACTTAAAATTAAATAAATGACGTAGAAATTAAAACCCCCCTAATCACGATCGAAATCAACTAAATTAGATTCGATTTGAAAATTCGACTTCATAATGTGTCGAAAGTATTAAAATTAATTAAATGGGAAAATATCGAATCAATTAATGATCGATCAAAAAATTAAAATCAACTTTTAATGAAATTACACGCATATCGAAGTCGAAGCCGACGAGCCTAAACGACCTCCTCGCTAAATTGATCGCGTCATTGTCGAAACGTCAATTTATCAAACAACGCCTTCCGCATCGATTCGCAAGAGCGAAACGCCGACAATTTGAGCGACGCCGCGACAATTTAAATCTAATTTCACTTTGACCGTCGTCAACGTTGCTTAAACGACCTCCGATCGTAAAATCGATCGCGCCGTTGCGTTCAGCACAACAGAAACACCTAAAATTAACACCCATATTGCTAGGGTTTATTATTAGGATGATTCATCAAAATTTTACAATTAGGGATTAATTATATTAATCCTTAAGCTAATAATCTCTTAATCCCTATTAAGCCTACCTAACTGCCATCCGGCCAATTAAAGCCGGCCCTATCCCTATCGACGTCGTTTAGGCAATCGAGGCAAAAGGAACACGCGATTCTTATCTCCTTGGTTGACCTCATTCACATTCCTCTCCGCTCCAAGGCTCACGACATTTTCCCTCTCGGTTTCCCTCTCACGATTCTCCTCTCTCCCTCTTGCTCTGGCCGAACTCCCCACGGCCTCCTTCTCCCTCTCCCGAGCTCTAGTTCCTTGCCCCTCTCTCGGTTGAAGCACCGAACCCTAGCAGAAAACAGAGGACTCGATCCTTCCTAATTCCTCTTCCAACCAAAACCCCTGTGTTGTTTCGTTTCAATCTTAAGTTATATTTTGTTATGTGGGTTTCTCTTGAAGGAAATGCAGATTGCTTTCCCTCTTCCATTTGTGTTTTATGGTTGGACTTGTTTTCTGGGTTTGCAATAGAATGAAATTAAGGTGATTGGATTTATGCTACAAACTTTCATTTTGTTGTTTTCTCCTTCTAAGGTTGAGAGGAGCTCATTCTCTTTGCTTGGTTCCTCCTTTCCTTCGTCCGTCTGTTCCTCTCCACCGACGACGAGTGAGGCTTTCTCTGTGTGATATGTTGATTTACGCTATAAGCTTTCGCTTTCGTTTCCCCTCCGTTTTGCCTTAAATCTGAATTTGATAAGTCTCATTGGTGGCGGATTTCTGGATTTGTATAAACTAAAGCACTGAAAGAGAGTGAGAGGAAAGATGAGGGTTATCCTTGTGACATTTTGCTTTTCTTCCTCGATTGTATTTGTTACTTTGCTGCTGCCGTGCACCTGCAACATTTCTCTTGCTGAAATATTTTTTTTTTACCTAAGAGAAAATGAATTGATTTGCTGTAATGGGTATGTGTTGGCTGAAATCGATTTTTATCTAAAGGGAAATTGAATCGAAAGTGATGCTTGCTGAATTTTTATTTCTTTCTTATGGGAAATGAAATATGAAGTTTTCATAGCCTTTTAGAGGAGGAATGCCTAAGCTAGATGCAAGTGTTCTTTATCTTTAGCCTATGCTTTTATCATATAGAGGAAGTGATGCTTGCTGAATTTTTATTTCTTTCTTATGGGAAATGAAATCTGAAGTTTCCATAGCCTTTTAAAGGTGGAATGCCTAAGCTAAATACAAATGTTCTTTATCTTTAGCCTATGGTTTTATCATATAGAGGAAATGATGCTTGCTGAATCTTTATTTCTTTCTTATGGGAAATGAAATCTGAAGTTTCCATAGCCTTTTAAAGGTGGAATGTCTAATCTAGATGCAAGTGTTCTTTATCTTTAGCCTATGCTTTTATCATATAGAGGAAGTGATGCTTGCTGATTTTTATTCCTTTCTTATGGGAAATGAAATCTGAAGTTTCCATAGCCTTTTAAAGGTGGAATGCCTAAGTTAGATGCAAGTATTCTTTATCTTTAGCCTATGCTTTTATCATATAGAGGAAGTCGTGCTTGCAGAATTTTTATTTCTTTCTTATGGGAAATGAAATCTGAAGTTTCCATAACTTCTTAAAGGTTTTGTTCTGATTACCTTGCCAAAAATTGTTATAAATATTGAAAACGGAATCAGAAATTTGAAAAGGGTTTTGGGGTGTTGATTGGTTCAAAATCCTAAACTATTAGCAAGCTTTCCTCTCTTTACATTTCGCTGTTTGGATGAAATAATGTTTGAAAAACTGTTTTACCTAAGGAAATCTATGGAATTGTTGTTAGAAATGTGATATATGTCAAATCATTTTATCAAGAGAGTTTATACGCTACTTATTATCTCCTATAGATTTTATTTGTTTTATCTCTGTAGTAATGAAGAATGAAAGTAAAGAGTTAAATGAAAAGTGGCTATGTACTATATCCTCTTATGGATTTTATTTGCTTACCAGATATGAATAATGAAATCGAAAATAAAATGAAATTAGAGAAAGGGTTTTGGTATACTACTTGCTATTCCCTATGCTCATTCTACATTATTCTGCTTCTTATTATTGAGATCTTAATCGCTTATCTATCAAATTTCAATGGTCAACATCCACCCATACGCCTTTCTTGGCATGCGACACTCAGCCTCTCATGACAACTCTACAGTGAGAGGTTGTAAATTTTGATTATTACTCTAATCAAATATCGCAGCATTTCTTTTGTTTATATACAAATCTGAAATTTATTACTTATAAGTTACCTAATGTTTCTAACATGGTAGAAATGTTATCTTATCTATTAAAATTTCTGTGTGTCTCGACATGTACCCATACATGCTTCTCTGCATGGCGTCTTCTGAACCCCCATAGTGAGATAACAGAATTTTGATTATTATGCTCTTAATTAAATATACACGCAGAACTCTTTTTTATTATGCACATAAGTCTTAAATCCATTACTTATAAGACCTTACTCAGTTTCTCCAACATAATACGAATCTATCTTATGCTTAACTCATCTACTTTCTTGGTGGTGCAAACAAAATTCGACCGTGATGTCTCACGACATCCACCCATACATGCTTTCTTGGCATTTGGGCGTTTTCATGAACCATAGGGGATGGGCTTATCAAAATTTTGTTTAAAAAAAGGAAAAGATTTATTTTCTTGCGATGTTTAAGCGTGTTTATTTATACAAATCTGCAGTTTAAATCTATTACTTATAAGACCTTCGTTTCTCCAACATAGAAAAATGTTATGATTAACCATACGCCTTTCTTGGCGTGGTAAATAAATTCGGTCAGCGGTTCACTCATTACACCATACACTTTCTTGGCGTGGTGGGAAGACCTACCTCTAAAGCTTTAGGGATGACGGGAATCAGAAAATTTGATAAATAAAAATGTGAAATCAAGTCTTTGAAAAGAAGTGCACGCATATGATTATTCATGCTATTTCATTCATCATCTTATATGACAATTATAGTATGTTACCTATCGCTATTTAATTGTTACTGCGAATCTTCATAAGATAAATTACTTATTTAAAATTCAAATTCATTTCTTGATGATATGAATGGGTGAAAAAAAGTGATACTCAATGCATGGAAAGATACAAAGTCGTATCATATGTCATTTAGGAAACAAATGGCAAGAGCTTCATGCTAAAATGCTTAACTAAAATAATTCAAGATATATCCAAAGTGTTATCTTATTCTGTTCAATTTGAATGCCTTTAATATGCAAGTTAAATGAAATCTATGACACTTAAATAACTCTTTTTGTTTTCCAAAAGAGGTCGGTGGCGAATTTTCGGATCCCACATTCACTTTAACAAATTAATGATGATGCTATTTTTGCTGTAATATTAAATATTTGAGTGCTATTAATGTAGATATGAAGATTTAGGTATTAGATATGTAAATATATAAGAATTATGTGATATGTATGCAAATGCCCCTTTAATTAAATTTCAATGAGTCCAGGATAAAATTTTATACCTAAAAAAATTGAAACAAAAATATACACTAAAAAAAAAAAGTTAGGGATAAGTTTGAACAATTCATTAGTCATAATAGATTGATTCCATCATCAATTTCATCAAGCTTTTTGTTGATGAAAAGACTCAAATAATAGTATTAAATTGACTTCTAAGAACATTTTTCAAATGATGTGCAAACATATTTGAATTGGGGACAATAAGATCCAAGGTTAGGCTTACCCTAACTATGGCATCACATGCTATGTAGTATTAATGTTGTAACAAATGTTAACTAGAAGTGAGCATACTATCATCAAAAAGATTAAATTTTAAAAATTTACAAAATTAAACAAATAAGTGAGGATATAGATTGAGTCGATGAAAGAAACGAAATATTGGAAATTACTCGAATTCAACAACATGAACAAGAAGTTAACTCTAATCATGATGACAAGCGTCCACCATGACAGAGACATCTAGAATTGTCCATGCAAAATATTTCATTCATTCTGATAAAATCTACTATAACAAATCAAATAAAATCTTGATTATTTAAGTATTGATCCATAATTATCATTACATCTCGTATTTTTGTTCGAGGAATATTTGACAATCAAGTCATCGAATGACCAAAGGCACTCGCACTGGCCGGAATGAATGGACTGGCCTGACCTACTATCCTATTTAGGTCTCTCTCTAATGAATTTGTATCCTATTGCTATGTCATGAGACTCATGATTAGACAATAAAGTAATTAAAGGACTTGATTATGTTTCATTTTGATATCTAATCATATTCTTTAATTGAAATGTACTGTTTTGACACCTCACTGAAAGGGTCAAAGGAGGATTGCATCAATTACAATCTCCTAACTTAGATACCTGAAACCTTGAAAGAATTTTTTTTATTTAGAATCTAAGCCATACAGTGGAGTTAAAAATGGGATGGACTAAACAAAGCCTTCAATAATATTTTAAAAAAAATTAAGCTCAGACAAGTTAAATATCAAATCAAAGTCTTAAGAGCTAGTTAAAATATAGAATGTCACTTACAGAGCAGTGCTCCTTCTGCTGAATTTTGACACCGAGAATCTCAGCAGCAAGATCTCTAAGAGCCCTCCTGCGTCCTTTCCTAATAGATTCCAGTTCTACAGATCAGCCTATCTAAAGCTAAGACCATGCAGAAGCCACAGAACACTGTAGCATTTAGAATATAGAGCATTAAATTTGAAAAGAGATGAAATACCTGAGAAAGGGCTCATATTCTGCAGTATCTCTAGTATCTTTTCTGGGATGGCTCAGAAATAGCACCTGGGATAAGCATATCCAGAATGGGTGTATATTACTAAATAAAACTAGGCTCATTAGATAAGAAATACTTGGCTGAATACAACCTTTAGATCATTGTGCAAATGACCTACAAGGATCCTTCCTTTAATCATTTCAGCAACTTTTTTCTGAACAACAGAAAATTCCTTTGCTGCAATTATAGTCCTTGAACTAATTAAGAAATCTTTTGATATTCATTCAAAATCAATCTCCATATACAAGAATTTAGAAACAAAATTGATGGTTATGAACCTTTCTTCAAGTTTCTGGGTCGAATGCCGCTTATCTTTGTGCGAAAGTCAACAATGTACTCTAAAGGACGAACATATTCATCATATACAACATTTCCCCATGTATTTACCTTCAGAAATATTGATTTATCAGTATCAACTTAACACCATGCATAATATTAAAAAAAACAAAAACTCTATCAGTTTGACTGACGAGTTACCAAGAATTGATATTATAAATTAGAAATAAAAACATATAAAATGCAAAATGCATCAGCTTTTATTCTGAAAAACAAAATATGCTCTGTAATGAATTAATGATGTTTCCACTTTCTTTATCAGAAAGAATACAATAAAACCTCTCAAAACTTCTCCTCTCACCTGCACATGATGCATCAAGCCATCAACCCTAATTCCATCCAGTCACTGGATAGAGAAAGCCTCCCAAGTTCTATTCATTTCATACCTATTGTCCGATAAGATTGTAAATTTAAAGCTACATCCCATACCAATTTATTTAAACATTTGTATCAATAATCATGATCATAATCATCAAATCTTGCATTACTTAACATATTTGTCTCATTAATGCAAAAAATATAATGAGAATAGAAACACAAGATTACAATTCACAAATTCCCCAATCTTAAATTTTAGCAAAATTAGTATATATTGATGCACAATTAAAGGTCATGCTTTATTCATCTCAAATGACTACTTAGAAATCACCGAAAACTAAACTTTCATAAGAAAAATTTACCCTGAATATCAAATTCTTCAATGTTCAAGATTCAAACTATAAAAAGAAAATATTTCATGTGAAACTTAACAAATCTTCAATCACTCACTCACATACACACACACACCAATCACCAAACTAAATTAATAGAAAGGGCAACGATAGAAACCACAAAGTGAAGATCTAGGCCTCAAGTAGGTAGGTGCAAGGAGACTCATCCTTGTATATTCATCAAGACATGTGAAACACTCAAAAACTCCACATCCATTAGCACACACAAAAATCAAGAGAAAAAGTAAATTGTTATTTAATCATAAAATATTCTATTACTTTAAACATCTCGGGGGTCCTATAAAAAACCCAAAATAAAAAAATTCTTGGCATCTTCTAAGATCTAGTTTAAAAACAAGTCTTGATTCAAAATGTTTGAATTCAAGCAAGAAAAACAATTTTTTGAAGTTTTGACAAAAGCAAAATTCTCAACTTTAAATCTCATTTTAGTAATTTCTTGCATAATCAGAAAGAAATCAAAACCTATCTATAGATGAAAATGGTAAACATGGTACAATCACAAAACAAATGGTAAGCTTCAAAAGGTATATTTGTTAATGATTATGCAAGCTTCAAAAGTTGATGGCTTTCGAATTTGCATTATTATGCTCAGCATGAAATGATAAATTAAATATTGATATTTGTCATAAAATTTAGCTTAAAGTTGACAAGCTTCTGACAAGGTGGCTCATGAACCATCATAAATTAGTTGGTCAATTCAAGGTGCAAGAAACCTCTGATATCTACCATTAGTAGTTGATATAATCTATGGCTTGAAGAAAGTATCTAGAATAAGATGAATAGAACTTTATGGCAAGGTATTGGATGTGAATTTGCAAGGAGATGAAAAGTTAAAAAATCCACGACATTGGTAGTTGATTCATGAAATAAAACCAAATTAGATGTATTGAAGTCTAAGATAATGCAAAAGCTTTTCGAGATTTATATTTATAAGTATTTATCTCAATATATTGTATAATTTTATGTTGGCCTTATTTTTCTAGTTAATTTTTAAATATCATTATAGAAAGCTTTTCAAGATTCAAATATATTGTTATCTTATCATCTTGTTTGAATTCAAAATATTTCATGGTCATATGAGCAACAAACTTAACATTGTCTTAATCAACAATTTTTTTAATATTTTTATGCAAATCAAACAACTTTTGCAAATAATGGCAAAAGATATAAAGTAATGAAAATATTAAAATGTCACTATATGCCCTACTAGATACTACTAATGATTTGCAATTTCTATGGATTTCGTTCTTAGAAAACAAAGAAGTCATTAATGATCCCTCAATTCTTTTTATACATTTATATTGGTTCTGGAGATGCTTAAAGAGGATACTTAAAAGGAGGTATCTTAGTGTATGCTGTTTATGTATGACAATCAATGAGACATTTGATGAGATAAGTGAAAAAGTAGAACAATTTAGAAGACAAGGAGTTTATGATTAGTATAATAAAAATTTAGCATATGATTGATATTTACAAGTCAATTTGCTAGAAGATTCAATAATACATATGTGTGATAGATTTTAAATATTTTTTTACTATAAAAAATGAAGATAAAGATAAGCATATATTTCTAGATTTGAGTATAGATTGATAATATGTAAAAGTATCACTAGCGTACCATGGGATAATAGAATAACTTTGTTAAAGGATGATGGTTAGGCTTCCTAATACAATAGAAGATAAAACTAAATAAAATAATTCCAATTAAAAAATAAAAAATAAACATTAATAAAAATGGGCCTAAAAATGCTAGAAAATGGGCATAATTCAAATCTATTATAGGTTTGTTTGACGTCTTGTAACCAGCTTAAGGACACCACTTGTATTTGATATCTTCCATAAGAAGATGTTATAGTCCAACCTCAGTGATTCATCAACACCTTGCTCAACTAACATGTCAACTTATTGCCCAGAATGAAAACCTTCCTATAACAATCTAACAAAATGCTATAATTATGAAAATTGCCTCTTGAAACATGCTTAGCAGTAGCTATTATAATTAGGCTAATCCCTATTAAATCAAAAACAAGCTGAAGAAGCCAAAGAATCTCAAAGTTGTTATCCGATAAAATAATAAAAAAAAAAAGTTAAATTTTGCAGAAGAAAACAATTGAAGGGACATAACTGAAATCTGATAAGACAAGGACTGCCAAAGGGAGAAATTATTTTACAGCAAGGGGCGCAATTTGGCAATTAAATAAACTGTTATCTGGAATAACAATTTTAACTTATTACCCAATTATTACCTCAATTTTTTTAAATAATTACCCAATTATTAATATTTAAAATAAAATTTCAACTCATATTTTTATAATTTTCTTAAAGATTTAATCTAATATATATATATATTTCAAAAGTAGAGAGAAAAAGGAGTATTAGAGAGAAGATAATTAGGTTATCGAACCATTTTTAAATTGTAAAATAATTTGTGTAAATTTTTTTTTCTATATTTCTGACAATATTTATTTTTAAAATTGTAAAATAATTTGTGTGTAAATTTTTATTTTTTTTTTAATATTTCTGACAATATAAATTTAATGATTTATATATATGGTATGTATTTTTTTAAATTATTTAGTATTTAATCAATGCTAAGCCCGCTTTGAGTAAAGGCTGTGCCAATCAAAAGTTCCCAACAAATAAAGTAATTGCAAAGGCTGTTTTTGATCCTCATCCTAGTTTTTGATCCTCATCCCAATGTATCTTTAAAGCAATATGGTTCAAAGGATATGCAATAAATTATACCTTATATTTTGGATGGCATTCCTGGGTGGTCTAAAACTTGAAATTCTTGTTAGAAGGGGTTTTAGCACACCTATATCTTGCTGTTTTTTTACTTTTAAACCCTGAATCTCATTCCCATTTATTTTTTGAGTGCCCTTATTCAATGAAATTAATTAGAATCGCTTCCTAATGGGCAATTCTTCCTAATGCAGTCCACATTAAAGCAAATTCTTAGCAATATAGATGACTCTAGCAAAACAATCAAAAGATTGCATTATCTTATAATTACAATTTTGGTATATACTTTGTAAGAGAAAGAAATAATAGGATTTGGCAAAGACATCTGCATATCGCGCATAGAGATAATCAAAACAATTATTCTGCTTCTCAAAGGTGGAAGATGAAAGACACAAGGCCGGTTATGTCTCTGATCTGATAAAGATGTGGAGCAATTACAAGCCCCCATTAGCTCTCAGTTGATCTTCTCAATGTTGCTCTTCTCTCTCGATTTTTTTCTTTTTTCTTCTTCCTGTACTAATATGGTTCAATAGGGGGCGATGATGACATGGACGATAAATGGTGATCCTTTGTTTTGTTGCAATTGTTATATCTCGAGCGGCGATAACATGGCCCTCGATAACTTGGGACCCTTCCTACCCACTGGATGGCTGAGTCGGAAACCGCAGGATGTCTTCTTATGACTATTTTTTTTATGATGTAGGAGCTTGGACTTTCCGGTGTTGGTCTTATTGGCATTCTAACATGTTGTTTTTCCTTTTCTTGGTTTGTGAATATCTATTTGAGTTTTGTCCAGTTTTATTTAGGCTAAGACAGTCCCATGTGTTGATGTCCTCTTACATGTGATTCATTATTTGATTTTTTTTATAATATTGTTACTTTACATTTGGAATATATTGGGCTATGCCCTCAAATTTTCCAAAAGGGCGTATTTATAGGCATAATAAATGATTAGTTTATTGTTTGAAAAAGCCATCCACATAAGGGCTTGAAAGCTTATACCATTGATTTTGGATCGGAAGTTTAAACTCTATTTTTTTTCTTTTCTGTTGCTGGCCATGTTGATTCTATCTATCGGCTGTTTAATGGGGGGTGCTTGTCGGAAGGGAGTCTTATGCACCTAGTTGATACTTTTCAAATTTGTTGTTGGCTATTCGCTTTTTTCTTGCTCGACTTGGTTTTGATTTTGGTGGACAATGATTGATTTCTTTGGAATCTTGGTGCTTTACAAGTCGCTATACCATTCATTTTGGGCCTTAACCAAAAAATCACTTTTGCTATGGCGCGGTGCTCTATCAAGCCTCTTTTGCTACGACTCTCCTAATTCTTCCTGAGGGCAACCTGGTCGAATGGTCCTTAGCAATGTCGGCTTCATCTTTTTGGGAGTATTTTGTATAATTTTGTGATCTGAGTCCACTTTTTTTCTAAACATTAATAAAAATGGGCCTAAAAATGCTAGAAAATGGGCATAATTCAAATCTATTATAGGTTTGTTTGACGTCTTGTAACCAGCTTAAGGACACCACTTGTATTTGATATCTTCCATAAGAAGATGTTATAGTCCAACCTCAGTGATTCATCAACACCTTGCTCAACTAACAGGTCAACTTACTAGGCCCAGAATGAAAACCTTCCTATAGCAAGGGGCGCAATTTGGCAATTAAATAAAATGTTATCTCGAATAACAATTTTAACAAGAAATAAATCTTATTGAGATCAAAATGTCATTAATTCAATACAGTGTTTTTGGTTCCATGTTATCTTGGTTAAACAATGAGTATTATTTTACAAAGAAAAGCAGTGATTTCATTTAAAAAACTGTTCTTTGAGGGTGCCAGCAAGAAGAAGAAGAAGAAGAAGGAATTACCAGCGTGACCCTCCCAAGCGCGCTTTTGTTTCCTTGAGAGCTCACGCCGACCATCTCGCAGTCCATAGCCAAAGCTTCCGTCAAGCTGCCCGAAGTTAGGAATCCAAAGGCACAGGCTTTCAGACTAACACACACACAAAGAGAAATGCATAGAGAGAGAGAGAGAGAGAGAGAGAGAGAGAGAACCTGAAGTCATCGGAGCTGGGCAAAAGGACTGAAGGAGTAGACAGAGGAGCCCCTGGCTCGGAGTCCGGCCTCTCCTTACGCTTACCAAGGGCGGAAGTTTCACGGGTTCCATTTTCGAGACTAGCTGAATTTGGCGAGGGTTTAGGATTGCGACGGGATTTCAGCTTCTCCTGAAGATTGGCCCAGTTAGGGTTCATAGCCGCCACCGCCATCCCACCGGCGCTTCTACAATTCTTATATATATATATATATATATATATATATATATATATATATATATATATATATATATATATATATATATATATATATATATATATATATATATATGTACCATCATCTAAAATTTTATATTTATAAACATAATATTTTCATAAAAAATTTACATACATAACATATAATTCTTATACATTTATATATTTAATACTTCAAAAGATGAATTTAACTTTTTAAAAAATAAAAAAAATATTATTTTTATTATAATAATAATAATTTAGGTATTATATATATATATATATAAATATTTATATTTAGATATTAAATATATAAATATATAAGAACTATATTCTATGTATGTAAATGCTCCTACTTTCATATCATAATAATATAAAAATTTATACATTATATATATATATATATATATAGTGTGTGTGTGAAATTTATAATGAAAAATATATATTTTAAATACTATGAGCGGAGATTAAATGAAAAAAAATTATATATATGAGAAGATTGAAATAGCTATAAGATAAGAGAGAAAGAAAGACAGGAATAGTCCTAAGAACATTTAATTAAATAGTATAAAAATAATTATATTTTATTAAAATTAAATTAAAATTTCACAACAGATTAGCAAGTGATGAGATTTTATCTTTTAAGGACTACAAGGAAGGTATGAAAGCTACTTCCAAAATCATGGTGTCTTCTTCCTTCCCTCTCCTAGCCTTCCTCAGCCTCCTCCTCTCCAAGTTCGCTCTGCCGGCCGCCGCCGATTCGCCACCTCTCTACCCAAAAGCAGCGCTTCCCACCGAATCTGGCTATCTCCCAGTCAACTCCTCCTCAGGCGCCGCCCTCTTCTTCGTCTTCTACGAAGCCCAAAAACCCCTCTCCCCTCTCTCCTCGACTCCACTGCTCGTCTGGCTACAAGGAGGCCCTGGCTGCTCCTCCATGATAGGAAACCTCTTCGAGTTCGGCCCCTGGCTCATCTCCGACGATCTGCGTCTCCGCCCTAACCCTTTCACATGGAACCGTCGCTTCGCCCTTCTCTTCATTGATAATCCCCTAGGCACCGGCTTCAGCTCCGTCCCTTCCCACGCTTTTATCCCCGAGGACCAGTCCGACGTCGCCGCCCACCTATTCTCAGTCCTCCAATCCTTCCTCTCCTCCCATCCACTTTCCTTCCGCTCCCGCCCTCTCTTCCTCACCGGCGAAAGCTACGCCGGCAAATACGTTCCCGCCGCCGCCTACCACATCCTCCGCCAAAATTCCATCTTTCCACCCTCCCTCCGCATCAACCTCGCCGGCGTCGCCATCGGTGACGGACTGACCCAGACCGCTCAAATCAGCACCCACGCCGCCGCCGCTTACTTCTCCGGGCTAATCAATGAACGGCAGCGGGCTAAGCTCGAGAAACTGCAAAGCGATGCCTCCGAGCTCACGGGCTGGCAGTGGTCGGAGGCCGCCGCCGACGCACGGGGCCAGGTTCTCCACTGGCTTCAGAACGCCACCGGCCTGGCGACGCTCTTCGATCTGACGAAGAAGAAGCCATACGCGACTGCGAAGCTTAGTGTTTTTCTGAATAAGGAAGAGGTGAAGGCGGCGCTTGGCGTTAAAAAGGAGGCGACTTGGTTCGAATGCAGTAAAGCCGTGAGGAACGTGATGAAGAAGGATATAATGAAGAGCGTCAAGTCCATGGTGGAGGAGGTGGTGAAGAACAGTCGTGTGCTTCTATATCAGGGAATTTTCGATCTGAGAGGTGGGGTGGCGTCGACGGAGGCCTGGATGAAGGAGATGAATTGGGAGGGCATAGAAAGATTCCTGGCCGCGGAGAGGAGAGTGTGGAGAGTGGAAGGCGAGGTTGCAGGGTACTTGCAGAAATGGGGAAATCTGAATCATATGGTGGTTTCCGGCGCTGGGCATTTTGCTCCGGCGGATCAGGGGAGGAGCACGCAAGCGATGATTGAGGGTTGGGTACTGAAGAGCGGAGCTTTCGCCGAAGGAGAAGATGAACTAGAGATCAAACTGAGTGTGATTTGACATCTGTATGATTGTGAAGTTGCTCTGAATAAAATAATTTGTTAAAAGTTTTTTGTAATCACATCAGTTTTCGGACAACGATCATATTTTAATATTCCTAATTTTAAATTCTAAAAAAATAATTAAAAAGTTACCCAAAAATATCATAGAAGTGCAAATATTTTCTAAATGATATAAATATGTGATAAAAATAAAAAATAAATATTTCATGAAATATATAATATGCACAAAAAATATTTTTTTTTAAGTTGTAAATTTAAATGTCTTCTAATCATAAAATTATTTTTAATTTATATTTAATAATTTTAATTGGGGCCAAAGTTTAAGGAGGCTGACTTGACGTGCAATCGGGGAAAAATAAGAATTTTTATTTTGTATTAGGTTTTAATAGTTTATTAAATTCGAGATTAAATTTTAATAACTTGATGTAAAATTAATAATAATTTGGTCATATTTGGCTTATGAATAACCATTATAGTGTTAATTTGGATTCACCTAGGTGTGTGGTAATCTAGTTGTTCTAAATGGGTGAATAGATTTATTAGGCTAGCTTTGGCCCACCAGGGGTTAACCTAAAGACAAAGCCTAATTAGCATGGGTTTAACTAAATCATGATTAAAGAATCTAATACTTAAAGTTTGATAATTATAAATATAGCACCTTTCTTATGCTTTAAAATGTAAATTTTACTTCAAAAAATTAAAAAAATGTGCTATTATTATTATAATAATAAAGATTTAAATGTTATATATATAAATATTTATATTTGAGTATTAGACTTATAAATATATCAGAATTATATGTTATGTGTGTAAATGCCCTAACAAACAAATAAAAAGCATAGTATTTTTGTTTATTTTTAAATAAGCATAGTATTTTTGAATATTTTATCTTTTTATTCTGACACTTTGCATTATAATATTCTGATTTATCGGCAGTCATTTTAAAATTTTGGCACTATATATATATATTAATTATTAAAAATTATATTGAAATGAATATAGATGTGCAAGGCATCTTAGATTGATAACTTTGACTTTCAATTAAGAGATCTTGGGTTCAAATTTTTGCACATGTATTGTATATATGAGTTTGCGATTAAATTCGCTTAAATATCCCAAAAAAAAAAAAAAATGAATATAGATTTCAATGGCTATAAGGAATTAATTCTCGTTTTTTTAAAAGAAACTACATAAATGATTTCTGTCCTCAGTTGTTTTATAATTAATAATTTGTTTGGTAGCTTCAATAATGCAATAAATTAGCCTTTAATGAGTTAATGAAGCTTCGAAACGAAAGGATAAGAGGTATTTACCATAATTAATCTCTGTATTAATGGAATTATTAAACACTTATTAATTTGGGTGGTCACAAATAATTAGATGCACCGCATGCGCCCACGATTATATATCTTTATAACCCATACCTCTTTCCATGTGCTGCTATATATATATATAATATTTTTTAAAAGTTGTTATATTTAAAGAGTTTTTAAGAAAATTTGAGAAATTTAAAAATTGATAATTAAGAGTTACTTGATTGATAACATTAAAAGGTTATTGGATTTCATTTTCTTGCATTCCAATTATATTATGTTTAATTTGAAGTCAAAGTGCAAAATTAAAAAAATTGATTTATTTAAATAGCTTAATTATTTATTTATTTTTACTTGTGGTGTTTATTTTTGACATGTGTATATGACAAGCAGATCTAGCAGATATCTTATTAAAACGATAATTAAAATATGATGTAAAGATAAAGCGTCATTCAATACAATCACTTAATATGAACTCCCAAGGTATGATGGTTCAAATATATAAAGATTTTCTCCTACTTTACATTAATGAATAAAGTATGCTTTATATTAAAACGAGTTCTAAAGTTTCCTATTGGCAATCCCCATTGTTAATTACATCAAGGAATTAATACTCTTGATTAAACAAAGATTTCATAAATAGAACTATCAATAAATTAGTTATGTTGAAAAAAACAAATGAGATTAATCAAAAGGTGAGACTTATTTTCGAAGTCAAAGGAGATGAGTAGGGAATACTCATGATACTAAAAAACCTAGTGAGTATTCTAATCTACCCTGTAGTTGAGCTTTATGTATTTGAAATTGAGGAGAATTATTTATTTGAGTTAAAATTTTATTAGAAAGCTATGACTTATAATCCCACAATATAATATTATAGAAATGCTTAAAATGTGAGAATTTATACTTATAGCCTAAAGGAAACAGCAATCTGAGATCTTAAATCTAGGGAGCTTTAGCAATGGTTAAAGCGTGACATAAATCAAAGCGAAGATGAGTATATGGTTTATCTCCATGAGAGGTAAATTACTTACATAGACTTATAATCGTGAGTTGCTAACCCCACGCTTTAAAATCATGTAGCAAAGTCATATGATTTTGCAAGATAGTTGAGTTGTTATTATTTAAAAAAAAAAAAACTAAAGTTCTTAAGCCCACTCCCTAAGAGACTAGAGTATGAGTGATATGAGCAATGACTTAGATTAATGTAAATCTATTTAAATTTTATTTGATTTTGAACTCTTCATATTGACAAAACCTATAGGATTTTTATGTCTAAATGCATGATGAAATGAATTATGGGATAATTAGAGAGAAAGAGGTGTTTTCCACCACAGAGGAGACCCTCAAAGGCCAAGTCTTCCCCTATCGTGCAAGGATAAAACCATCTCTTTATAAGAGTGAAGCAATATGAATGCATGATATTTGATATACAACATTCAGCTAAGGGGTTGTTAAATCTTTTAATTATTTTGATTTAATGCCTGACTTTATAGGTTATGAGTTATTTAAAAATTTAGTTATGATTGGGGTAAAAAAATTATTTTTAAGGCTTCTCGGATCAGTACATTAAATCACCATTTATAAAGAAACTATAAAACGACATGACATTTCTATTGCGTAATTTAAACATGACATCAAATATTTTATAAATCCAACGCAAAAGAATAAAAGGCTGGTGCGGTCGAGTGCTACCATACAACTCGAAAAGAGAAAATGGGTAGCCAAGCTCTACCCTTATATAACACGGTATATGAAAGAATAATTATAATTTATAAATGAATAAATGCTATGGGGGTCTTCTTATCTTCATTCTTCATATCTCCTTCATTTCTTCATTTGGATTTGCTTACTTCAAAGGCATCACAAGGCCTCCGCGAATAAAATCTTCTAGCCACTGCTTATCCTAATCCCCCATAACACTAATCCTAATTTCTAATGCAAAATCATATTAAAAATAGGAAAAGTAAATCTAACTACATCTACAAAATAAGTGTTAGCTAAACACACCATACAACCTAAGTAGCTATATGAATAATTTTAACTTACCATCTCATTAGGTAACCAAACCCACTGTCTAATTTAGATTATCTTTGGGGTTAATCGAAAAGAGAGTATTTATATTTATTTTAAATACCCTTAAGCAGTCTCATAGAAAATATGATTAGGCTAATCATACCATCCAATCAAGATATCTAACATCCAAATAAAAATAATACATCATAAAATCAAGCATACATCACTCCTACACCGCCCAAACATAAAGCTAAAAGTGGAGACTTCTAAAGTGTGTGTATTAAGGCTTATGTGATATACCCCGGGATGTTCAAACTATATATCCATTACATTCAAGCATATGTAAGCTTATACGCATGAACATAAGAAATAAAGCTTTAAAGCATGTAATCAATTGATTCAATCATTTAAATAAATATGAATGCATATTTTTCTTAAAGAAAAAATGAGATTCTCATTCATTAACTAAATACACATGCAAGCGTATAAAATTTTTAAGTGGATATTTTGCCATTGTTAAACCAGGGGAGTCAGATAAAGATCTCCTTGGGCTACTGAAAGCATTGCATCCCCGGAATATCCAGACTAGATATATCCACTACTTTTAAATACACATGAATGTATAAACAACTACAAGAATGTAAGAATCATGTTAAAGTTCTATTTTTGAAATATATATGCATATAGAATAAAGTCTTATCTAAATTCTAGTATTGAAGTATTGTGGTGTTTATTTTTGATTCCTTTGTATCGGGGGAGAGGGGCACTACGCAGATCTGAGGGTGTGCTTACTGATGTGATCATGTATGTCATTGAGTAATTGTGTACTATTTCAAAAAATAGACGTCACTACCCTACAATAGATCTAATCACCTAATAAGGACTCCTAAGTCATGATGGATCTTCGAATATACCAGAGATTTCTCTCACACTTTACATGGATGAATAAAGAAGTGTTTATTTAAATTGGGTTCTAAAGTTTCCTATGGGGGCAAGTTCTCATAGTTAATTACATCTTAAAAAAATGAATCCTTTAAGAATACTCTCGATTAAAGTTGGTGATTATTATCTCCAAAGAATTCAAAGATAAGACTATCAATAAATTGGTTGTATTTTAGAAAATCAAGTGGGATGGATAAAAAAAAAGAGAGTTATTATCAAAACCAAAAGAGATGAGTAGGGAGCATTCATGCTAATGAGCACCATCTATCCTATGATTGGGCTTTATATATTTGAAATTGATGAGATTTATTTATTTGAAAGTTTTATTGATTATAATTTATCAATACAAGATTATGAAATACTGAGAGGTGAGATTTATGCTGCAAAGAAACAACACGCCGGATCTAAATCGAGCTTTGGTGAGGGCTAAAGCACAACATAAATCTAAGGTGAAAGTGAGTATATTATTTACCTCCACAAGAGAGAGTAAATCACATGACTATTAGACTTATTCGCATGGAGTAATAATAACTCCTTATGCTTTAAATCCATGTAGTAAGTCATATATTTTGTAGGATGGCTAGGTTGTTATTATTTAGAAAGAAACTAAGTCCTTAAACCCACTTTAAGAGACAAAGTATGAAATAATGACTTAAATCTAATGCAAATTTTTATCAAAATTTATTTAATTTGAGACTCTTTATTTTGACACAGGCTATAGGATTTTACATGCCTAAATGCATGAGAAGTTGATTATGGACCAAATCAAAAGGGAAAGAAGTGTTCTTTCATCATAAGCTCTCAAAAAGGTTTCTTATCCGCAAAGATGGAAGCCCTCCCTTAATAATAGTGAAATAAAATGATTATGCATGATATTAAACATACAATATTTAACTAAGAGATTGTTAAATATTTTATTATCTTGATTTAATGCCTAGACTTTTATATGAGATTGTGAGTTATTTTAGAGGTTTAGTTATGAGTTGTTAGTTTGGACAAAAAAAATTAATTTTTATCCTAAGAGCCTAATCGTATCTAAGCCATACAACGATCACCAATCATAAATAAACTATGAAAATGCATATTTTTTCTAATGCACAAGCTAAATAAAATATCAAACAATTTTATAAAGTTATCGTAAAAGAATAAAAGGCGATATATTGGGTACTCCATACAACAGAAAGAATCGAGCTCTACCCTTATACAACCCAGATTAGAAGAGAATAATTATAATTATAAATGATGAATGTTATGAGGGGTCTTTATTCTTCATTCTTCATTCTTCATCTCTTCATCTTTCATCTCTTCATTTAATTTGCTCCATTTCTTTCTTCCCTTTGGCTTGATTTGGTTGTGATTTCTCCAAAGATATCACATGGTACATAAGACTTGATCTTATAACTAATGCTTATCCTAATCTCCCATAACACTTATTATAATCCTAATGTAAAATTATATTAAAAGAAAAAAAAAAGTAAATCTAAATATACTTGCAAAATAAATATTAACTAAACACACCATACAACCCAAGCAGTTATATGAATAATTTGGACTTAGCACCCCATAATGCAAGCCCACATGTCCTAACTTGATTATGCTTAGGGGTTAAGCAACCCGCACAAAAAAAGTATTTATATTTTTATTTATTACAAGCTAAGCATAACCCCCCAGAATGAGATTAGCAATATATAACATCCACATCGCACATACACATAATATCAGCCTACAATAATACATCACAAAATAAGCATACATCAAATCATACACCCCAAAAATAAAGTGGTGACTTAATCTAACTGTGTGCAAAGGCAGGTGCATCCTAACTAGGTTTTAGAGTTGTAATTTGCTAAGTGTGAGAGATTTAATTTATAAAGAGTTGATTTCTCTTTAAGTGATTTAATTGATTTGGAGATTTTACTTAATGTTTTATTTATTTATACATACACTTAACAACTAAGTATTATAAAGAAGAAGAGAGAACCTCTCTTTCATCCCTACCTTAAGTCACTTCTAAAGCAAGTTAATTAATCAATTTTCTTTAGTGAATGACTTATTATATGATTTAATCAATCCTAAGTTTAGGTTCACTCTAAATAACCTTATTCAATAAGAAAGACATCTTAAGATTAATTAAAATGAATTACTATCACATAACATATATTTATTCATTTATTTCCATCATATATATCATGCATATGATTAAATTCTAAGCATACCTATACATACAATGTATGTCTTAGCACACTTAAATGATGAATGCAAGGAAGTGTGTTTGGAATTTAAATATTTCATTTGATTGAATTATGAATACATGTCTTTTTAATAGAAAAGGGATTTTAAGCTAAGACGCATTCACATGTATAAAAATTTTAAGTGAGTGCATCATCATTATTCTATACTAGGGGAATAAGGTACAAGACCTACTTAAGGCTACTTAAAGCCTCGGAGTCCCAGGATGTCTAGAATAATATACCACTTTTCTTATGTACATATAGATGTATAAGCAACTATATGAATAGAAAAAAAAAACTCATTCAAAAGTTGTATTTGATTTATGATTCTTATTCATTGGTCATATCATGCATACATATATATATAAGAGTTTTAAGTGAGTATGCATTAATCTGATCGTGAAAGGTACAATGTCACTTAAGGCTACTTAAAGCGTAACCGATGTCAGACTAATATATCGGTTTTCAGATACATGTGAATGTACAAAAAGAACCACTAGAACGAGAAGTCATGCAAGAAGTGATATTTGATTTGATTTTATGATTTACATATGTGATATGAAATTCTTTCTAAGTCTTAGCATGTAGATACATAGGAGTAGATTTAGACAAATATTGTATTCTTTTCAAATAAACTATACATTTATAAATCTCGTGCAAATCCATATAAGATAAAGAATGAGAGCTTCATATTACATATCATGTATTATCAACACATGCAAACTTATAAATATTTGTAATTAACATCACTCCATATATTATAATTGATTTATGGGCTTTCGAAGATAACTTTTGATTTAATAGTAATAATAGCCACACATATTTTTAATTTAAATCAACACATGCAATTTGATATTAAAGAAATCATTTCATTTAGTTAATTTTAAAAATGAATGTGATTACATAACAACATGCAACATTTGTGATTAGAAAAGAAATAAAGGAACATAAGCCCATGATCTCATTCATTCCAATTAATTCCTAAAGATAATCATACTAAATAATGATATTTAAAATAAACCAAAGTTCTTTAATGAAATTTTTAATTTTGAGTTTGATTTAATTTAAGAAATGAAAGAGGTTTGCTAATCCTAATCCTATTTCCTATGTGTGAGTTAATTTGGTTTAATGAAGAAGAAATTAAGTTGATTTTATGATTTAATTAAGTTAAGGTATGAATTAAGCCAATTAATTAACCCTTACCTACATCACCTTAAATTTTAATTAATAATGAGCCAATACGATATGCAACCACATGAAAATAAATTTATAATGCTCTAAGAAATGAAAGGTATGCAATAAATGCATGATTAATAGTTAATTGAGCTTGGGGATCTCACTCACTACTTTTATGATTTTTCTCTCACATGTGAGCTAACCATAATTTCATTATCTCCCACTTTGGGTTATTGAACACCCAAAGAGCTACCCAAGATTAATTAAAAGTTGCTTAGGTATGAAGTGAATTTTAGATTGAGTTAATTAAGCTTATTAATTAATTGATTGAATTCTTTGATTATATTTTGATTAGAATGATGAAATTAACTTAAGGAAAGGGATCAAGGACAAGGCCTCAATCCTTAACCCCCAAGTCACTTCAAAATCAATTAGGCTCTTTTTTATCTTTATTAATTATTAAGCAATTAATTTTCTCATTAATCATTAACTAATCAAATTCCAAAAGTGAAGAAAACATAGGAAATGAATTAGAAAAAGTATCCCGATCATATTCCCTAAGCTCCCTTATTATTCAACTAAAGTAATTAGACATAAATACTTAATTAAATCATTGTTCATTCAATAATTATCACTAATTAAATTTAAAAAAGTGATTAAAGCTTAATCAATTGATTTCTCTAATTAAGCAACCAATAAAATCTCAGAAAATTGGAGGAGGTAGAGGTCATCTCCCCAAACATTCACAAAAAATTAGAGATTAATTGGGTAATTAATTAATGAATAATTAAGCTAATTATATTTTCAATTAAATCTTAATTAAGCCAAAATCACTGTTCAAATTCAATTAATAATAAATTTTCTAGATTCTACTATGAAATATCTTTAAAATGAGCTCAAGTTTATATTTTTTTGGATTTTCTAGGATTAGTTATGATTTTTAGAAGTTTCACGCTTAAAAATGGAGTAATTAGGCCTAATTAAAGCCTCATCCGCCACGTGGTGGCGGCGACGCCGACATGACGTGCTTTTCACGGCGATCAGTGGCTATTTAAGTTGTCACATCCGAAGGCTGACTCGGATGGCGGCGACGCGATAACTCCGTGGGTCGTCCGATCTAAGATCGGACGATCACGATTAAACGTGCGATTCCAAAGGGGAAAAGATAGGTTCTACACGTGATCGGATCAAGACCATTTATTTTGATCACACGAAATGGATGGTCCATGATCTGCTCTCCCAGTGGCGAGGCTGATACTATCCATCAATTGTCGCTCAATCTATGAGCTCACCCGAGCTCGAATGGAGATGAAATTGATCACACACCTTCGGGGAAGCATAACAAACACATCTAATGGTGGAAATCACACGAGACACAAGTTTCCTTCACAAAAGACCAACCTATTTTGAGCTAATGATCGATTTTAATGGCACCTCATGAGCTTGTGTGACGTTCCAACAATTGAGGAAGTTTCGTTTGGTAGAAACAAAGCCCTATTGAGCCACATGAGCCTTGATTTGGTGTAGTTTGCTCAAAAGACAAACCCACAACACGTAAGCAATCGATCTTGATCAAACTCCACCATCCACCATCGAAGCTTGGGAAATGATTCATTTTGCTAGATCCAAGGATGGTGTGTGCAAAATTAATTGCACTTTGGTTACGAAATGGGAAAATGGGAATCACTGGTTTGCTCCCTTATTTCATTTTCATGTAAAATAGAAAATGGGGATTTTGGAGAGCTCGAGAAATGCAATGGGAGGCTTTGGGATCTTGTTCCTTGGCTGGTAGGGTTGAATCGAGTGTGTGTTTGAGTTTGAGTGAGAATGAGTGGGGTATACCCCCTCCTTCCTTAGCTTGGACGGTGGTGATGATTTCGGCTTGATGGATTGATGGTTGAGATGGGGAGCTCAATATGGGCAGAAAATTATTCCACTTGGCCTCACATGAGTGGAGGAAGGGTGTGAGGTGGTGGGAGGTGTCCTTAGTGGTTTGAAATGCTAATGGGAATGGGAAGGTGATTTCACCTCCCCATGAGTCATGGCCGACCCAACCACCTTTGGGTCAGGTCATCCATGGTCCTTGGTGCCTAAGTGGACCTATGAATGGGTGCCAAGTGGCCAAAAGGAGGAAATGATCAAATATGCATGTGTCTTATCTCATGGGATACCCTAGATCCAAGGGAAAAGTAGTCATTTAGCTATGAGTTTGATTTTGGCAGATTTGGGATGGATCAAAAGTGGGTTAGCCCAAATTTCAACTAATTTGGAGTTTATTTGGTTTGGTGTGACTTAATTTGACCTTTTTAGGTCAAATTATATTAGGTTGGGTCAAGTTGACCAATTGGTCAAAATTCCAAACTAGTCAAGTGCATGACTATTTGGAGTATATTGGTGCCATTGGTTTAGTTCAATTTGCTTTGAATTTGATTCTTGCTCATTTGGATTCATAGGTCAAATGGGTCAAGTTGACCAATTTAACCAAATTGAGTTAGGTGTTGAGTCAAGTTCAATTGGCTAATTGAAAATGATTGTAGGCATTGATTTGGTTTAATTTAAATTTTTACTTTGACACTTTAGGTCAATTTGGCTAAGTTTGACTTGGTTTGACCCAATTTAAGATGATATGTCAGGGTGTGATTATGTTGTGGGTTTGAGGTTTAGAATAGTATAATCCAATTGGATTAGAACTTGGCTCAAAAGTTCCTTTAGGCCATTTTGGGTCAAGTGAGCTTAAATGGATTAATGATCATGACTTGATTCAAATTTAGTTGAACTCACACATAAGCCTAGGATTGAAATATAAATCCAATTGCAAGTGGTTTGGAGCCAAATGGATTTTGGTTATGTTGACCTCATTTTTAGAATGAGCTCTCAACCCCTCCATCTTATAAATAGACTTCTGGGACTTTAAGAGTAGTCTCAATACTAGTGATTAGGTGGACACTCAACTTAGCTCTAGAGACTTATAAGAGTTAGCCATAATAGATCCTTGGGGGAGGAAAATTTGTCTACCCTTAGTTTGAACCATTCCTCACCTTCCTTCCTTTAAGTCAAACTCCAAATCAATCTTATTTGATTTTCTCCAAACTCAAATCAACTCCATGTTATTGAAATCTATAATTGAAATTCATGATTGAAATCCATTAATGAAATTTATACGTCTACATATTTATTAAGTCCTTAATCTTCTCTTAAGAACTTAACCTAAATCATGATCAAACCAAATCAAACCCTTGAGATTTTCTCATAACTTATTTATATTTTTTTATTTATATTCACATATATAAATGAAATATAAATTCAAACTAATCAAACTAAACTCAAAATTCAAAATCAATTCATGAAATTCCCTAAATCCTTTAAGATTTCCTTCATGGACTTATAAAATTAATGATCAAGTCAATTCAAATTTATGAGATTTTCATAACTCATTTATATTATCATTTATATTCATATATAAATAAAATATAAATCAATCAAATCAAATCCAAAAATTAAATTCCAAATGTAAAATCCTTCTTAAGTCCTTAATTTCCTCTTAAGGATTTAGCTTAAATCATGATCAAATCAATTCAAATTAATGAGATTTTCTCATAACTCATTTATATTCATATATATATATGAAATTTAAATAAATCAAATCAAATCCAAAAATTAAATTACAAATATAAAATCCTTCTTAAGTCCTTAATTTCTCTCTTAAGGATTTAACTTAAATTATGATCAAATCAATTCAAATTCATGAGATTTTCTCATAACTCATTTATATTCTCATTTATATTCACATATATAAATGAAATATAAATACAAATCAATCAAACCAAATTCAAAAAATTCAAGCTCCAAACTCCAAAAACTTCCTTAGTCCTTTAAACTCCCTTTTAATGGACTTTGCCTAAATCATGATCAAATCACTTCAAATCCTTGAAATTTTCTCATGATTTATTTATATTCTCATTTATATTCATATATATAAATGAAATATAAATTCAAACAATCAAAACTAATTTCCAAAATCAAACTCAAATCAAGTCAAAATCCAACCTACGCCTTTCAAGTCAAAATCTTGGACTAAAATCAACTTCAAATCAAGCCAAACTCTTGATTTTCCTTCATGATTCAATCAACCCTATAATCATGAATCCATATATAGATGCAAACTTCAATCACTTAACCAAAATCCAATTCAAAAATCAAACCTCAAATCCATTAATATTCTTCCTTTGAATATGAAATTGTCAAATGAATCAAAACCCATTTGACTTCAAACCACTTGAAAATGGATTTATATTTCAATCATAAGTCCATAAACAAGTTCAATCAAACTGAAATCAAGTTTTGACCAAGTCATTTGACCACTAGGCTCACTTGACCCAAAGTGACCTAAAGTACCATGAGCCAAATTCTAATCCTAACCAAATTGGATTGAATCAAACTCATATGCCTCTCATCATGATCAACAATCATCATGGATGATCAATCAACCAAATTGTCAAACCAAGTCAAACCTAAGGGTTGAAAATCAACAACATTTAGCAAAATGAAACTAACATAGCCAAAATCCATAGGCCAAATTGATTGAAACCATTGATCTAAGTTCATTCATGAATTATGTTTGAACTTGTCCAAGTCAACATTTGAGCCTAACCTAACCCACTAATTAGCCACTTGACCCAAGTTGACCCAACTTGACCTAAAAAAAGTCAAAATGTGTCAAAACTTGCCAAATTGATTGAAACCAATGGGTCAAGTTCATTCCAAATCACTTGTTGAACTTGAAAGCTCATCAACTATACCTAACCTAGCCAATTGACCTTGAACCCAACTTGACCTAAAGGGTCTGTTGAGCTAAATTCAAACTTAACTTATTGGAAATAATTATACCAATCCACTTCATATGACTAACCAAACCTAAACCTACCCATGACCTAGCTCAAATAGGTCAAATGGGTCAAATTGACCCATTAACCTAAATGAAGTCATATGAGCCAAACTCAAAACTAAATCAAATTGAATCAAACCAAAGCCACCAAAATATTTCAAATGGTCATATGAACTTGACCCAACCCTTGGTTTGACCCACTTGACCAATTGCTCAACTTGATCTAAGTTGACCCATTTTGACCTAAATGGGTCAACATGAGCCAAACCATATCAAATGAACTCCAAATCTAATGAAACTTGGCCAAACCTATTTTCTCAATATACCCAACACATTCAAATTCAAAAATTAGTTAAAATGACCATTCCACCCCATGCCATAGAATTTTGGTCAAATCCATGGAGAATTTGGTCAAGCCCTTTTCATATTAACTTGATACCTTCAAATAATAGATCAAGTGAACCCTATGGAGGGTGGTGCACCCAACCCAATGAGTTTGGGTCAGTCCAAATGGACCTAAGGCCAAAACCGACCCCTAGCTCAAATTGGCCAATTTGAAAACCTCCCTTCACTTGATTTGAAGCACATGGGAGGTTACAAATCCATTCATTGGCTCAAACCGACCATGTGCCAACTCCAAACAGATCAAACAACCCTTTCCATGTGGTCAATTGGATCAAAACAGCAGCCATAGCTTCGACCGTCTGATTGTCATAGGAGAAGATATACTCCCCCTAATTCAATTCAATTAACACATCTTCATTGATTGAGTGCTAGAGTGTTATGAGCCATCGAGAGCAATCTAAGCTTTCTAAGAGGGATTTGAAAAGTGCATTACTCGATTTTCTTCCTTTAAAAATAGGGGAGCCCTACTCATTTCTAAACTTCTTCCATACTCCAATCCAGTGCAATTCTCTTTGCACATTCCATCAGGGGACTAAGTCGAGTGCGTTCACACAAGTTCCCAAAGAGGAGTTCAATTGATCAAAGCCACAAAGGAGAGGTGGAGGTGTTGGTCCATAGAGCAACTTATATAACCTTAAGAGCTCATTCTTCCACCACAGCTTTGTCTCAACCAGACTAAGCTCCTCCAAGAGTGATCACCTAGAGGGTATGCCATTTTCACCATTGATTTAAGAAGTGTTGGTCCTTTGTGAAAGAAAGTGTCATGGAATGAAAATTTCACCGTTGGATAGGATTGCCATTAGTGTATGATGGTATGTGCAAAATCCTATCCTAATCCGAGCTCAATCGAGCTCGGATCAAGGCTTATATCATGGATGGTCTCCATTGATCCTCAGGAAAGAACAAGGATGATCCCGGCTGTCCATCCGCACATTTTGGATGGACGGCTGAGATTAAATGCACGTTTTATAAATCGACTTATCCTTTTAAAACCACGGTGTGATCCTTGGTTCGATCCTTGATCGACGGTATCAAACGCATCCGCCCCAGCGAGATGGAATATTTAAGTGATGGCTCACAACGACGTGCGGCCACCACCGCCACCGCGTCGAAGCTATGGGCTAAAGGATTTAATTAAGGTTTTAATTAATTCTAATTAATCCCCTAAGCTTTAAAAATTCATATCTCCTTAAATAAAAAAAAAAATATGAGGTAAATTTCTACTGAAAGATAATTCAATCTAGAATATTCTAAAATTGGTTTTAATGAATTTTGAATTATATCTTTCTCTGATTTTGCCTTTTAATGGAAATATTAATTTACTCATTACTCCTTAATTAATCCTATGATTAATCTCAAACTTCTTGAGTATGTTTTGGGGGATGACTTCTGTCTCTCCTAATTTTTTTGGGATTTATTGAAGGCTTAATTGAAGGGATTACAAATGTATTTTCTAATTACTCCCTTAATATAATTAAAGGTTTTATTAGTGTTTTAATCCCTTATTAAAGTTGATTAAAGTTTGATCCAGTGAATAGCAGGCTTAGGGAATGATTTTGGGACATTTCCCCTAAGCTATTTCCTAAACCCCATTTTCTTTTCTTAATCCTCTCTTAACTAAGGGTTAATTCATTAATTACCCTTTTAATTAATTTTAACATTTTTAAAACCTTCTAGAACTTAATTAATCTACTTTGGGTAGATGCTTAGGTATTCAAGAGCCTAAGTTCAATTAATAAAATCAAAACTCAACTCACATGTGTGAGGGGTGTTTTGAAATTACTTAAGTTAAACTCCTTAGCTTAATTAACCATTAATCATGAGTCAAATTGCATTAAGACCTTTTCTTCCTAGGTGCATTAGAAATTTAAATTCCTTGTAGATTTTATGTCATCTCATTGGCTCATAATTACTTGGTTAACTATGCTGGGTGGTAAGTGTTAATTAACATGTTTAATTCATACATTAACCTAATTAAAAATATAAATCTAATCATTTAAAAATTAAACAAAATATCAAACACATGTCATAATGGGTTAGGAACAACAAACTTAATTCATATTTTTAAAATTAAGTCAAATTCAAAATCAAACAAAAATCACATTGAATAAATTTGATTTATTTTAAACTTTCTTATTTCATAAGATTATCTTTAGGATTTAATTAAAGTGAATGTGTTTACATGATTTAATTGTTTTAGTTCTTTCCTCAATATGTTAAATATGTGTCATATGATTTCATGCATCCATACTTTTCAAAATTCAAATTTAAAATGAAAATATTTATTTTATGTCAAATTTGCATGGCTAAAAAGTAGAAATATGAGTTATTATCACTATTAAATTCAAATTATTTTCAAAATATATGAATCAATTATAAAATTGAAAGTGTACTTATATTTTAAATATAAGCTTGAATGTGAGAGAATATAAGGATGTGCTTAAGGTAGGTTCTCCTTCTCTTTTATTTTAGTATAGTTTTGAATAGGATTTGGTAAGATGTGTGGTTCATTTAAAAAAGAACCTAACACTTGCCTAATTCCATATCTTATTCATTCATATACTATCACTTAAGAAGAATACCTATGCTTTCACATATAAATTGCATAAGCAAAATGAATCAATTAATACCAACTTTTACTTTCTTTTCCACTCATTTATTTTGTACACATATTTGTATTTAAAAAAGTGGTATTAGTGGACAACTCGAATCTGAGAAAGTAGCTTTTAAGTAGTCTCTAAGTATGCCTCAGATTACTCTTGCTAACAATGTAATTATACTCACTTATGTTTCTTACTTTATGTGTATGTGAAAATTGGATAAGAAATCTCTTTTTTACTTAATAAAAATCATGCATCATAAACTTCCAAATTTTCTTAAATGAATTACTTAACATGCATCATAAAGTGTGTTAAATATTCTCATAGATATGCTTAAGACTCATTCATATGCATGTTATATAGAAAAGAAATGAAGTGATGTATGTTTTGTGAATTTGATTTATTTTATTTAATCTTAAAACCTTTCTTTTAAATGAGTTTAGAGTTTATCTAAACTTAGGATTAATTAAAATACTTAATCAAAATATTCACTAAACAAAACTAAAATATGAATCCAATTTAGAAATTACTTAGGTAAGGGAAGAAAAAAGAAGTTCTCTTCTCTTTCCCTCTCTTTATAACTTAGTAATTAATTATAAGATTCACTTGAACCTAATCAAAACATGAAATAAAATCAACCCAAATCAATTAAATCACTTAAATGAAACCCTCCTTTAAGTTGAACATACTTTACACTTAAAAATTCTAATTTAAAGTCATAGCTAAGCATACCACATAAACCTCCAAAGCGCATACATTAGGCTAAGTCACCGCTTCTAGCTTTAGGTTAGGGAGGTGCGTGATTTGATATTTTTATTTTGTGATATATATTTTAGATTGATGTTAGAATGTATGTATAGAATGAATGGTAGGTGAATCTTAGTCTAACAATTATCTTTGTGCTTAAGTGTTATAATAAATAAAAATATAAATATTTTACTAAGTTTTATACCCCTAAGCATAATCCAATAATGAGGACCAGTCAATGTGTGGTGATAAGTCCAATATACATGCTTGAGATTTGGTGGTTTGTTTAGCTAACCTTTGTTTTGGTGTTAGCTAGATTTTCTTTTCCTTTTCATATAAATTTTGCAATTACTTTAGAATGATGTTATGGGGATTATGATGAGCATTGGTCATAAGATCCTATCTTATGCACAAAAGTCTTGGAGCATCCACCTTCCAACCATCCAAAAGAAGAAACCAAAGAGAAGAAAAAGAAGAAGAAGAAGAATGAAGAAATGAAACTTGAAGACCTCATAACAAATGAATTTAATTGTATTTAATTTATTTGTAATCCTAGTTGTATAGAGTGGCTCACCCAAATTTATTTTGGTTTATGAGGTGGCCAATTATAACCTCTTATTTTTGTAATTATTTTATAAATTGATTGATGATTTATTACATTTGTGACATCTTTTTTCTCCTTCGCTTTTTATTTATATGCGTGTGGATTAGACTCTTAGGGAAAAATAAATCTTTTACCAAATCTAACAACTCAAAATTAAAAAAAATAAAGAATTCATAACCTCATCTAAAGCTTAGTTTAAAATCAACATAAAAGAATTAACAATTATGGAGATACTTCTTTTACAATATCATGCACAAATGCATCTTATTTCACTCTTGATTCCACCTTTTAGAAACTTGCTTTGAGAGCCATGGTGAAACACACCTCCCCTTCTCGTTGATTTTGGCCAATAACTTTATTTCTCATATTATGCATGAATCTTCTTAGAGTCAAAATAATTGTCCAAAATGAAAATAAAATGAAATCTAAATTGTATTAGATTTAGATCATTTGGAGCATGTCTTTACAGATCTAGTCTCTTTAGGAGTTTAGACTTTTTCTTTCTAAATAAATAATAGTCTAATCATCTTGCATAAGCATAAGACTTGTCTATATGAATTAAAAATTATATGAGGAGTTAGTTGGCGACCACCCCCAAGCGGTTGTAAGTCTGATGATTTTGTCCTCTCTCAGGCAAACCAAATACCTATTTTTTTCTTAGATTTAGTTATGCTTTCGCCAGCTCCTCTAGATTTAGGTTAAGGTTGCTTCTCCTTTGTGAATCATGCTTAAATCCTTACCTCTGCATTTCTTTAATCTTGTATTATGGAATCATAAGTCCCAAATTTCTAATAAAAAATGTAACTCAAACAAATTAAATCAATTTCAAAAATATAAAGTCCAACCATAGGATAGTTTGAGATGCATGTTTCCCAAGCATCGGTATCTCCTACTTATCTTTCTTTTGACTTGATAATAACTCTCTCTTTGATCAATCTCATTTGATCTTCAAAATAAATAATCGATTGATAGTCATTTCTATTGATATCTTTAAGAAACGATCATTTACCTTAATCGAGAGTATTCCTGGGACCCCGCCTAGGATGTAATTATGGGGGCTTACCTTGGGAACTTAAAACGATTTAAAAATAAACCCTACTTTATTTTTCATGTAATGGGGAAGAATCTCGTATATATGTACTAATTGTCTTGAAGTCCTTATTGAGGTGAAGTCCATTAAAGGTAGTGACTTCTATCTCGAAATAGTACATTCCTGATGATGTATCGATCACATAAGCATATCTCTGAATCGCATGACATCCCAAAAAATGAATTTTATATTCTTGCCTTTTCACCCTGAAGAAGACATCATATAGAAAATTTTCTCCACAGGTGAACATATGACATTTTCAAGTCAAGAGAGGTCAACATAAACTTGACTTAGGTTGACTTGGGTTTGGTTTGATAATTATGGTTTATGTTTGTATTTGGGTAAATGATTGCATGAATGATTGAATCATGAAGGAATTCATGAGTTTTGAATTGGTTTGAATATCCATTTAACCAAGTTCAATAATTTGGCTAAAAGGGCTAAAATTGGAAATTTTATTTGATTTGGGTTTGGTTTTGGCCAATTGAATTTATATTTCATTTATATTTATGAATATAAATAAAGATATAAATAGTTCATGAGAAAATCACTTGAGTTTGGAGTGATTTAGAAGCAAATTCGATTAAGCTTATAGAGGTGTGTCCATAAGGCATAAGAAAGGTCTTGATTTAGTTTGATTTATTTTGATTTGATTTGGAGGATTTGAACTTGGACTTCATTTATATTTATGAATATAATTGAATAAATGATTGATTTATGAAGAAATCAACTAAATTTGATTTGGTTTAAAGGGAGTTTTAGCTAAGCATATGAAGGTGGTTCATATGACTTAAGAAGGGATTTTGAAATTTGAATTTGATTATAGGCTTCAATCACTTGGAGCTTGGAATTGATTTACAATTTAGAATTTGATTTGAGATTGAATTTGATAATTGAGAAAATCAATTGGAGGGTTGATTTGAATTTGGTTAAGGCTAAGTCCATAAGATAAAATCAAAACGCTTAGGAAGGGATTTGGAGTTTGAATTTAATCATGGGTTTCAATCATTTGATAGTTGGATTTAATTTTGAAATTTGGATTTGAATTTAAGGTTTGGTTTGGAAGAAGTAAGTAAGGATTGAGTTTAGGCTATAGGGTAGGCAAGTCCTCCTAAATCCCTAAGGCACAACCTATTTATATGGATAACTCTTTTAAGTCACTAGGGTTATGTTAAGTGCTCACCTAATCACTAGAAGAGTCTTAAAACTAAGAAAATCTTAGTATCTATAAAAGTCCTAGATCTATTTGAGGAAAAGTTAAGAGCTCACCCAAAAGTGAGGTCAATAAGTATGTAAGAATGAAATCAGATGGAGTACATGTCATTATTAAACTAGGAAAGTGAGGTAATCAAATGACTTTCTTGAGACTAACTAAGGCCTCGTATTTCCGGGATGTCAATGCTATATACCCTTAACATTCTTACGTACATAAATGAATACATGAATGAAAGAAAAGAAACTTCACTTCATACACTTAAGTTATAATCACATACATATCCTATGTATTTATAACTAGCATTCATAAAATATATAACCATCCATTCATAAGTTTTGGAAAATAGATTTGGGTTTAATAATTATACCATATATATATATATATATATATATATATGGAATATATATATATATATATATATATATATATATATATATATATATATATATATATATATATATATATATATATATATATATATATATATAAATTTAAATCAACATGCAAGCTTGACATAAAGAAAACCTTTTAATTTAATTAATTTTGCAATAGATGAATGCATGAATCAAGTGACATATAATATTTAATATGATTGGAAAGAAATAAAAGGACATAAGCACATGATTTCATTCAATCCAAATAATTCCTAATGACAATCATATTAAATAAGCTCATTTAAAATAAACTAAAATTTTCTAATGCCATTTTTAATTTCATGTTTGATTTGATTTAAGAAATGTAAGAAATATTTGTTAATCCTAATCTCATTTTCCCATATGTGAGTTAATTTGATTTAATGAAAAATAATTAGATTAATTTTATGGATTAATTAAGTTAAGGTGTGAATTAAATCAATTAATTAAATCCTTACCTATGTTAACTTAAGATAATTAATTAAATGATTATGAGCCAATGCAATATGCAAATGAAATAAAAAGTAAATAACAATGTTCATATGAAATGAAAGGGGCACACTGCAATTAGCTCACAACTGCAATTAGCTCACAATCATTAATTAATTAAACTTAAGATACTCTCTTAATTACTTTTATGATTATCTCACACATGTGAGCGAACCATAATTTCATTAAATCTCTTGAGGTTATTAAAGACCTAAAACTCTACCCATAAATCAATCAAAGGAAATTAGATGCAATTACCCTTTTAATTAGGTTAATTAAGCCATTAATTCATTAATCCATTTCTCTTTTCTTAATTACCAAATTGAATTGATTATCCCTTTAAATGAAATGGGCTTAAGGAGGAAAAGGTTGGGAGAGAGGTCTCAATCTAATTCCATAAGCCCTCTTATTCAATTAAATATGATTTGGAAAGATTTGAATTTCAAATCAACCAATTAGCCCACTAATTAGTTAATTAAACATTAATTAGCATTTTTTTGTTGAAAAAGAGAAGGAAACTTGGTGGGAAAAGTTTAGGTGGGAGACTCCAATACAATCCCCTAAATCTTCCTACTATTCAACAGTGATTGAGGGGTCCAATTAATTGATTAATTACTGTTCAAATGCTTAATTATCACTTAATTAAGTTAAAATAGTTATTAAGACTTAAGCAATCAATTTTCCCAATTAATCAATCAATAAATTTCAAGAAAAATAGAGGAGGCAGAAGTCATCCCCTAAACATTCTCAAAAAGTTTGAAAATGATTGGTTAATTAATTAAGGAGTAATTAGGCTAATTAAAATTTTAATTAAACCCTAATTAAGCTAAAATTACTATTCAAAATTAATTAAGAATAATTTTAATGGATTCCCCTCTAAGATACCTTTAAAATGAGTCATTATTTATATTTTTAGATTTTTCTATAGTTAGTTATAAATTATTAAAGTTTTAGTCTTAAAACATATTAAATAACCTTACTAGTCCTATCTATTTCCACCTATAGATACCAATTTAAGTATTTTCAAGATCCCGAGATCTATTTTAATGATCTCCTGATCTGATCTCACATCAGGAATAAAGGAAGAAAACATATGGATCTAACATGCTCGATCAAAGCCGACGCGTTCTAATCATGTTAAAAGGATGGCCTGTGATCCTCCTTCCCGTGAGCAACAAACGACGAAAGTAGTCCGCCATAGATCGCTCAATCCGAGCCCACCCGAGCTCAAATTCACTCCAAAATTAACCCACACCTTCGTGCGAGGGATCCATAAGGATCCAACGATTAGGATGGGCTCACAAGTGAATTTTCTTCGAAATGCTCCAACAAAATTTTCCTATTTCTACGATTTTGAGCAATTACCTCGCTAGAGCTTAGGACCGACGGTGGGATCGACGGAGGTAACTTCGTCTAGTAGAGGCAATACCCTATTGAGTAGCACACAAGCCAATTCCTCTTGGTTCACTCGGTAGATCAACTTCCATCACTGTGGAGCTCGGTGGTAATCGAAGTCCCTTCTCCAGTGGCTTTGGAGCTTGGGAAATGACTTGGGTGGCTTCGACGACCTGCGTGAAAGGTGTGTGTAAGAGGAATTTGATTTTGGTTGAGGAATGAGCAAGCTTGGATCGAGATTGGCCTCCCCTATTTTGATTCTGCACGAGAAGAGGGAATACCGAAGCAGGGAAGCTTGGGATGGCTCTAGGGATTGCAAGAAGGTTTGAAATTGTGCTAGGAAGCTCTCACGGTTCAAATTGATGCATCTACCATGCGAATTGAGGGGGTATACCCCTCGGTTTATTGAGGTGGACAGATGGGATGACTTCTCATTTTTCGGCTAGCCAGCCGCCGTCAGAACGTCAGAGTGGTCGCACTCAAGTCCACATGGCTCGTATGGATTGGGAGAAGCCATGGCAGCAGGCTTCAAGCTTGATTTGGGCAAATCTCCTTCTGTTGATCCTTTAGTTTTTGGTTTGCATGGGAGGTGAGTTAACTCACCTCCCTTTGATCCATGGTAAGTTCTAGCACCTTTTAGAGTGGGCAAAGGGGTTTAGGGATCCCTCATTTGGAAGAGTGAGGGCTACTAAGGTGAAATGAAGAGTGAATTTTGCCATTTTTGGTAAAATCCCATATGAGGGAGAGGATCCATGGAGAATTTGCATTGGACTTGGCTCCAAATGGGGTTGGACTGATTTTAGGATGACCCACGATGGGTTTGGGTCGGGTTTGGTCAGCCACCAATGGGTCATGGGTTAGTTTCATGGCTTTTAAGTTCATTTGGTCAAATGGGTTCATATTAGGTCATGTTGGGTTAGGTTGAGCAATTGATAAAATTGGGTCAAATCAAGACTTGGGTTATGTTCAAATGATGATTTGAAGAATTTTAGTTCAAATGGTTTCAATCAATTTGGCCTAGGTTTGATTTTAGCTCATTTGAATTCATTTAGGTCAAATGGGCTAAATTGATCAATTTGATCAAATTGGCCAAATTGGTATAGGTTGGGTGATGGTTCAAGTTCAATTGATCAATTGAAAATGATTGCAGGCTTTGGTTTGAATCAATTTGGATTTAATTTGGATTTTGGCTAATTTAATCTTTTAGGTCAAGCTGATGGACCATTGACCAATCAAAGCACAATTATGGCTTTAGTAAAGTTCAATAATCAATTTGAAATGAACCCATTCAAATCAATTTGGGTTAGATTATGATTTGAGTATTTTAAATTTTGGTCAACTTGGGTCAAATACCTGATTGACACAATTGAGGTCAAGTGTTCACTCATGAGTTGGTGAATGGTTTCAATCAATTGTATGGTGGATTTTGGCTAAGATTTCATTTGGCTAAATGGACTTGTCAAAGGACCAAATTGACTTGACCCAATTCAAAGCAATTGATCATCCTAGAACGATCATAATAGGCTTAGATGGTTCAATCTAATTTGGATTAACTTGCTCAAAGAGGTCTTCGTGCTACTTTGGGTTAAATGGACTAAATCAATTGGTTTGGTCTTGATTTAAGTTTAGTTGAACTTATATATGAGTCTATGATTAAAATATAAATTCAATTGCAATCAATTTGGAGTCAAATGGATCTTGGCTCATTTGAAGTTTTCAAGCTAAAAGGGCTAACTTGGGCTTGACTTAGGTTGACTTGAGTTTGATTTGATGATTGTAGGTTTCATTTATATTTGGATATATTTGAAGGAATGATTGATTCAAGAGAAAATCATTGATTCTTTAGGTTGATTTTGGTTCCAAGAAATTGGCTTAAAGGGTATAAATTAGATTTTGGTTTGATTTTGGAATTGGTTTTGGCTATTTAGATTTATAATCCAAGACTCAATTCTTGCTCATGTCACACGATGACTTAAATTGAATTTATGGGCACCCATGTCATCATGATGATACATATTTGTATATTTCTTTTGTTGTAGTATTTTGTGTTTTTTTTTTGCATTTTTATTTAAATGAATATATAAATGATTCATGAGAAATCACTTGAGTTTGGAGTGATTTGGAAGCAAATTTGATCAAGCTTATGGATGTGGGTCAAAAGGGATAAAAAGAAAATAAAATTTGTTTGATTTATTTTTGGTCATTAGAATGTGAGTTTCATTTATATTTATGAATATAAATGAAGGAATAATTGATTTATAAAGAAACCAATTGATTTTGGGTTGATTCGAGTTAAGATTTGGTCAAGCTTATGGAGGTAGGTCCATATGACTTAAGAAGGGATTTTGGCTTGGTTTGACTTAGTTTGATTTGGTTTTGGGCATTTGAGTATGGATTTTATTTATATTTGTGAATATATATTAAGGAATAATTGATTTATAAGGAAATCAATCAAGCTTGGGATAACTTAGGTGGAGATTTGGCTAAGCTTATAAAGGAATTTTGGAACTTGGATTTGATTTTAAGTTTTAATCATTTGGAGTTGGATGTGATTATTTACAAATTTTACTCACTACCTAACAACCCTCCACTTTTTTGCATCGGACTTGGACGAAAAGACTTAAGATGTATAAAAAATGATCTTAGTATTTGAATTAAATGAGAATTTGACACATAACAGACACAATGGATGAAGGATTCATGTAGCAATTAGGGGATTAAGGCTTGTTGTTGTTGTTGTTGTTGTTGTTGGAGTTGAGTTTGGATTTTGATTTAATAAATGATTGAGAGATTGAGTTGATATTTGAGAAAATCAAATGAATTAGGATTTATTTGAATTTAGTTAAGGTTAAGTCCATAAGATAAAATCAAAGAGCTTAGAAAGGGTTTTGAATTCAATCATAAAGTTCATGGAGAATTTTGAACTTGAATTTGATCATGGGATTGATTATGAGTCATGAAAATTTGGTTTAGGTTTGACATGAATTTAAGGTTTGGTTTGAGAAGGAAGGTATGGATTGGGCTTAGGCTATAGAGTAGGCAAGCCTTTCTAAGTCCCTAAGGCATAACATATTCTTATAACTCTTCAAGTTTCTGACTTGGTTAAGTGCTCACCTAATCACTGTTTTAGACTAAAGAACTCTTAACGCCTATAAGAGTCTACATGATGAGGAAGTTGAGAACTCACTCCAAAAGTGAGATCAATACTTGTATTAGAAAATCCCCCAAAATCAAATGATTTTAAATTTTACATCTACTACGTGTAACTTCTTACTGCTAATACAACAACAACAACAACAACAACAGCCTTAATCCCACTATTTGGCTACATGAATCCTTCGCCATCAGTGTCCTATTATGTGTCAAATTCTCATTTAAATCAAGTATACTAAGATCATTTTATACATCTTAACCAAGTCTTTTAGTCTACCTTACCTTTCTTAACATAAGAAATCTAATGCATCTACTCTCCTAATCATCGACGGCCGACGCTTTATGTGGCCAAACCAACTAAGGCGACTCTCCTAATCTTATCTACCTGAGCTCCCAACTTTCTCCGAATATACTCATTTTGCATTCTATGTCTAAGAGTAAAGCCGCTCATCCACCTAAGCATCCTCATCTGTAACACTTAACTTAGTCTTTAGCTTTCTTTATTAGCCAACATTCTCGCCATAAGTCATACAGGTCTTACCACCATCTTATAAAATTTTTCCTTAAGTTTAGAAACTTTTCTATCACATAATAAAGATGCATTCCTCCACTTCAACCATCCAACTTGAATTCTACTAATAACATTCTATCTATTTCACCATCATTTTGAACAATAGAGCCTAAATATCTCAAATGCTCACTCTTGTAATGACTTGTCACCTAATGTCACAACACTATCACTATAAAACTTCTACAACTAAAATTACACTCCATATATTCAATTTTAGATCTACTTAAACGAAAACCTTTAGACAGGTTGACCTCCATAATTCAAGTTTTGTTGGACTCTCTCTAGTCTTATCAACAAGAAGAATATCATCACAAAAAAGGATACACCAAGGTATATTCTTGTAAATGCCTAGTAAGAACATCCATAACTAAAGTAAAAAAGATAAGGGCTTAAAGTTGATCCTTGATGTAATCCAAGAAATAGAAAATATTTTGTCAATCCTCGTGTTTGGACACAATGTTTCTAGTACATATCCTTAATGACTTGAATATAACCAATATTAACTCATTTCTCGCTCTAGAACTCTCTAAAGAACATCTCGAGACTTTATCATAAGCTTTCTAAATCAATAAATATCATATGTAGATCCTCCTTACTTTCTCTATGCTTCTCCATCAAACCCCTTAACAAATGTATAGCATTCATAAGATCTACCCGCATGAAACCAAATAATGTGAGAAACTTCTTTATCACATCGTAGCCTATGCTCATTACTTTCTCATAATTTTAATGTATGGCACATTAACTTAATTCCTCTATAATTTACACACTCTTGTGCATCACTTTTATTCTTAAATAGGAACCAACAAACTCATTCTCCACTCATCTGACTTCTTTTAGTCTTTAAAATGACATTAAAAGATTTGTAAGAAATTTCTTGATCTCCTAAACATTTCCACACTTATTAGAATATTATCCGGCCCTACTACTTTTCCACATTTCATTTTCTTTAAAGCTTCACTAACTTCATTTACTAATCTGATAAAAATGAAATTCTCTATTTTAGTTTAGTATTGTTGCTAAAATCAATCGTACTTTCAGATCCTATCAAAAGTTTATCAAAATACCTCATCCACCTATTTTTAATATCCTTTTCTAAAAAAAAGCATTTTATTATTTTCATCCTTAATACACCTCACTTGAACTATGTCTTTACTTCTCCTATCTCTTTGGTTGGCTAACTTATAGATACATCTTCTACCTTCTTTGATATCTAATCTATTATATAAACCACTAAAAGCTAAATTTCTATGGATTTGCAATTTCTATGGATTTCGTTCTTAGAAAACAAAGAAGTAATTAATGTTCCCTCAATTCTTTTTATGCTCCACATTTATATTGGTTCTGGAGATGCTTAAAGAGGATACTTAAAAGGAGGTATCTTAGTGTATGCTGTTTATGTATGACAATCAATGAGACATTTGATGAGATAAGTGAAAAAGTAGAACAATTTAGAAGGCAAGGAGTTTATGATTAGTATAATAAAAATTTAGCATATGATTGATATTTACAAGTCAATTTGCTAGAAGATTCAATAATACATATGCGTGATAGATTTTAAATATTTTTTTACTATAAAAATGAAGATAAAGGTAAGCATATATTTCTATATTTGAGTATGGATGGATAATATGTAAAAGTATCACTAGCGTACCATGGGATAATAGAATAACTTTGTTAAAGGATGATGGTTAGGCTTCCTAATACAACTTATATGATGCACAATATGCTTTCATACAAAAAATAATAGAAGTTTCATATATCATCAGTAATTTATTAACTCAATAACTTCCTCTTTAACTGAAAATAGAGGATGCTATAATTTCCATCTAGTTGATAAATTAAATGATAAAAAATATACAAGAATTTCTTCAAGAAAATGAAAACGGTTAAAATCAATAAGCAAACCAAATCGATTTCCACAAATCAGATATTGATGTGTCACCATTTGATCAAGTATTTTTGAAATTCAAAAAAGAAATGAATGTTCAAATGAGGAAGTATTTCATGAAAGATGATATGGGGCTCTAGGTTCAATGTTATGTGGATAATATTGTTAACTAGATAGTAGTTTTATTGAGATAATAACGTTAATTTTTAAATCTATAGGGTTGGGTTTAATATTATCCAGGTTAAACAAAGCTATAAACCAAATGAATAGTTGACAAGCCACTAAATTCAAAGAGTGACAATATTTATATGTGTCTGATATGTTTTATCCATCCTCCCTTAAAAGATTGAAAGAAAAACAACATTTATGATGGAGAGATAAAAGGAACAGCTCGGCATACACAACTTGGAGCAATATGCGTACACAACTTGGATCTAGAAAACACACTATTTCCACAAATAAGTTACATTCATTGACCATCAATCAAAAATGTTCAATTATGCATCATGAATTCTTGTGTAGAAATAGGCCAAACATGAAATAAATTAAATCATATAATATATAAACAAAAAATGGGCCTAAAAATGCTAGAAAATGGGCATAATTCAAATCTATTATAGGTTTGTTTGACGTCTTGTAACCAGCTTAAGGACACCACTTGTATTTGATATCTGCCATAAGAAGATGTTATAGTCCAACCTCAGTGATTCATCAACACCTTGCTCAACTAACATGTCAACTTATTAGGCCCAGAATGAAAACCTTCCTATAACAATCTAACAAAATGCTATAATTATGAAAATTGCCTCTTGAAACATGCTTAGCAGTAGCTATTATAATTAGGCTAAATCTTATTGAGATCAGAATGTCATTAATTCAATACAGTGTTTTTGGTTCCATGTTACCTTGGTTAAACAATGAGTATTATTTTACAAAGAAAAGCAGTGATTTCATTTAAAAAACTGTTCTTTGAGGGTGCCAGCAAGAAGAAGAAGAAGAAGGAATTACCAGCGTGACCCTCCCAAGCGCGCTTTTGTTTCCTTGAGAGCTCACGCCGACCATCTCGCAATCCATAGCCAAAGCTTCCGTCAAGCTGCCCAAAGTTAGGAATCCAAAGGCACAGGCTTTCAGACTAACACACACAAAAAGAGAAATGCATAGAGAGAGAGAGAGAGAGAGAGAGAACCTGAAGTCATCGGAGCTGGGCAAAAGGACTGGAGTAGACAGAGGAGCCCCTAGCTCGGAGTCCGGCCTCTCCTTACGCTTACCAAGGGCGGAAGTTTCACGGGTTCCATTTTCGAGACTAGTTGAATTTGGCGAGGGTTTAGGATTGCGACGGGATTTCAGCTTCTCCTGAAGATTGGCCCAGTTAGGGTTCATAGCCGCCGCCGCCGCCATCCCACCGGCGCTTCTACAATTCTTATATCTATATATATATATATATATATATCTACCCATCATCTAAAATTTTATATTTATAAACATAATATTTTCATGAGATATTTACATACATAACATACAATTCTTATACATTTATATATCTAATATCTAAAATTTAATATTTATAAATATAACATATTTTTAATGCTTCATGAATTTAACTTTTAAAAAAATAAGAAAAATATTATTTTTATTATAATAATAAAAATTTAAATATTATATATATATAAATATTTATGTTTGGATATTAGATATATAAATATATAAGAATTATATTCTACGTATGTAAATGCTCGTACTTTCATATCATAATAATATAAAAATTTATACATTATATATATATATATATATATATATCTGTGTGTGTATGAAATTCATAATGAAAAATATATATTTTAAATACTATGAGTGGAGACAAAATAAAAAAAAAAATTATATATATGAAAAGACTGAAATAGCTATAAGATTAAGGAGAAGAAAGACAGGAATAGTCCTAAGAACATTTAATTAAATAGTATAAAAAATAATTATATTACTGAATTAAAGAAACTAAAATTAGAGGTTCAACAAATTAAAGCTGAACAAGAGCAAATAAATGGTCGTCTGATGGATCTTGAGATTAATCAGAAGACGTCAAATTCATTTAAAATATTTCGATTCGATGAACTGTTTACAAAATATTCAAAGGAATATACCGTAAACGATATGTTTCCATTAAATTAATTATAAATAAAGAATTTATTTTATCAAATTTAACCGCTTCTAAAGTGATTTAAATTGATACAGAAGGAATAATTCATTCTAAATATTTTGAAAAAAATTAATTAAGAAAAAATGACGTTGAACCTTACAAATCAAGTATAAATTATCATCTACTCGTGTTAAGATGATATTCAGATTCAAATGCTTTTATTTTAGTCAAAATTTGACACAACACATTATTTTGAACTCCTTTTCTTCTAAAATAATCTATCACTAGAATTGATGAATAAGATTTTTTCTTTGGGATAAAGAAATCACATTCTATTTTATCACCAATTAAAGAAATTATCATAAATAAAATGAAGTAATAATAGAATACATGCATATAAATTATTTACAAGAAGAAATTGCTAGTTTAACTTTTAAACAACAAATTTCTTCCCAAAATTAAAAGAAAAATTCAAAATTGCCACCAAAATTCCAAAGGAAGTTTGTGGTGACAACCCTTTCAGGAAAGAAAGACTCATGTAGTGGATCTCCATACATTGATAATTTCAATGAATGGGACATTCCCTAAAACTCATCCTTGTCGGATGAGCAGCACTACCTTGCTTTATGCAAAGAAGAGATTCTTGATTTATTAAAGAAAGGAATAATTTCTCCTCTTGTTGTCGCATTATGTTATGAATTTTGAGAAAAGGAAGAGGAGGACTTGTAATTAATTACAAGTTAAACAAAGTTTTAAAATGGATCGGATATCAATTCTAATAAAAGGGATTTATTAAATAGATTGCATAATGCAAAAATATTTTTCAAATTTGATTTAAAATCGGGATATTGAGATCAGGATAAAAGAATCATCGCTATAAAGCATTTACGGTGCCCTTTGGACATTACTGAATGGAGCGTAATGCCCTTTGGTTTAAAAAAATGCACCTTACGTTGACATATCATGAATAATATATTTAAAGATTATTTTAAATATATTTTAGTCTATATTGATGATGTTCTTGTGTTCTCAAACACTATTGACGAACATTTTAACCATCTAAAAATATTTAAATGGTTAATTTTAAAAAATGGATTAGTCATTTCAGAGCCAAAAATTAAATTATTTCAAACTAAAATAATATTTTTAGGCTATAATATATATAATGCTTCTATTATACCAATTAATAGAAGTATTGAATTTGTTAACAAATTTTTTGATATCATTTTAGATAAAAACCAGCTACAGCGGTTCTTAGGAGCTCTAAATTATGTAGCTGATTTCTATCAAAATCTTGCCAAAGATGTAGCCCCACTCTTTGACAGATTAAAAAAGAATCCCCATGGTCGATACTCATACCATGGCGGTATAAATTAAAGAAAGGGTTCAAAACCTTCCTGTCTTAATCTTTGCGGACCACTAGTTTCAAAATTGAAATTGATGCTCGATAAGTATGGAGGTATCTTAAAGCAGTGAAAGAATTATAAAGAAGAATTAGTTCACTTTGTTTCTAGTAAATGGAATCCTACTCAGCAAAAGTATTCCATTATCAAAAGAAATGCTTTCGTGATTAAGTGCATCTCAAAATTCTAAGATGATTTACTTAATCGGCATTTTTCCTTATTATTGAGTTCTCACCAAATACATCATTCAACAAGATGTTAAAAATTTAGTTTCAAAACAAATTTTTGCATCATGGCAATCGCAGACTCTCTTGATTCAATTTTGACATCGAATTCATTAAAGGTAATGAAAATTCTCTTCCGATTTTCTGACCCGTGAATTCTTGCAGGGTCGATTAGGGGTGGATCACCCCGCATGGAAGAACGATCACTCCTAATCGAGGAAGTCCTTCTTTTCGAGGAGGTCGAGGCCGTGGCCGCGCTAATGGCAAAGATCCGGTCAATTCAACAATTGGCATGATCGATTTAAAGACATATCTTTATGGTACTTTCTCTTCAACTACGGTTGAAAAGGGTGAACCCTCTAAAAAAGTTGCAACACCATCCCTAAAAGATGTCATTGCACAAAAATCTATTTATTTCTCTAAAGAAATAAAATAGAATATTATTGAAATTAATCCCTCTGATTATTCAATAAATAATCCATGGGCCTTATTTGAAAGATATTTGGAAACAATCCTTTCCCATTTGAATCTAATCTCTCAAGAGAGAATTATGAAAAAATCTTAACACAATTAAAGTGTATTGAGATTAATCATGTTCGTGATCAAACAAACCATACAATTTTATATAGCAAATGCGTTATACAAAAAATCTTTCATCAAAGTGAATGGGGTCTAACTCCATTCCAAGAAAAAATATATTTTTATCCTCCACTAATTTAGTATAAAATAAATTATTGGTGCTATGTTCAAGCTATGATGAAAGCCTTCCTTCTCAAAGGCATTCATGGATGTTCATAATGAACAAATATATTATCAACAAGAACTTCATGGTTCTTCGATGGTGGAACTATTTTGGAGAATTAAATATTCTTCGGGATCCAATCAAGGAAGTCTTTAATGTACGTATTGCTGATTTGCTAAAATGAGGGCTATTAATCCTAAAGAATGATCAAGGAAAAATCTTACTCATTTCTTCACAATGCCAATTTACTGGAGAAGGATCCATTTAATCAGCTGGTCCTTCAACGATAAGTTTTACTAAAATGGTGGAATTCAATTAGCATTGAGGATAAGCTCAAGCAAATTAAAGCCATTATTAAAGCTTATTCTGAATTAACGATCCTCAAAACTATGAATTTTGATAAAGTGAGGTACTACATCGACATTATCCTCATGAGACTGAGGTTCAACATAAGGAACGTCTCAAAAAATCTATGAAAATCAACTCGCCAAGGTGTTTAATCACCCTATCTATATCTGCGATAGTGGAGAGTCTTCCGGCTCGTTGGCTGGAATCCACTTAGAAACTTAAATTCATAAAGCCACGGAAGAAATAATTGCTACTTTCCAAAAGTAGCCGATTATCTCCACCAGCAGGGAATCTACTTTACAACTCATAAAGTGGTCCCACCAGATGAAATAATTGCTACTTTTCAAAAGTAGCCACATTATTGCCTCCACTTTGACAGAAATAATTTTGTCTAATAATTGTACCTTTGCTTAGCTTCTAAGCAAAGTTTTTCTTTTGTTTAATAATTGTACCTTTGCTTAGCCTCTAAGCAAAGTCTCTCATTGCCTCCACCTCTATATAAGGAGGCTCTGTCTGTGTATTAAGTGTGCTCAATTTTTCCTTCTCTTCTTCTCTTCTATTCTCCTCTTGTACTCTCCTTAGTTCTTCCTGCTTCCTGCCTACTATCATACGTGTAAGTTCTTTTTTAAGTTTATTAATTAGTGGGCCTTATTTGAAAGATATTTGAGAAACAATCCTTTCCCATTTGAATCTAATCTCTCAAGAGAGAATTATGAAAAAATCTTAACACAATTAAAGTGTGTTTAGATTAGTCATGTTCGTGATCAAATGAACCATACCATTTTCTATAGCAAATATGTTATACAAAAAATCTTTCATCAAAGTGAATGGAGTCTGACTCCATTCCAAGAAAAAAAAATGTATTTTTATCCTCCACTAATTTACAGTACAAAATTAGCATAAATTATTGGTGTTATGTTCAAGCTATGATGAAAGCCTTCTTTCTTCTCAACGAAAAGTGAAGGCATTCATGGATGTTCATAATGAAGAAATTTTCCAAAAATAGGGGGAAAACATGAAAGATTAAGACAGTGCATTTGGTATATTAAAAAATGAGTGGGCTCACCAACCAAATAATTACCAAAAGTAGCACATATAATTATTCAATAATTGTACCATTAAGCTAAGCAATATTTCTCTTTGTTTAATAATTGTACCTTTTCTTTGTTAAAGCAAATCTCTCCTTGCCTCCATCTCTAATAGGATTAAATGGATTAAGTGTTAAGTTTTCCTTCTCCTTTTATATTCTCCTCTTGTACTCTCTGGTTCTTCACCTTCGCCTTTCATCGTGTAAGTACTTTTTAAGCTTTAATAAATAAGTGTTTTATATATCCTGGTACAAAGTCTGGTTTCAGAGCCATGATGGGGTAAATCCCCGGGGAGGGGAAGGATGTTAGAGATTTTTTATTACATTTCACCATGCTTTAGATGAACCAGTACTTTGTTCATCCCATCTTATGCAAATGGCCATAAATCCTTTGCTTGATGCTTGAAAGGGTTGTAAGTCTACTCTTGTTCATGCGGAAGATAATTCTCTAATGGAGGTTTATATTCCCATCTTTCTAAATATGTAAATCCACATTTGCATTGATGCTTGAAAGGGTAGTAAGTCTATTTTGTTGTTAAGGAAGATAATTCTCTAATGGAGGTTTACACTTAGTTTGTTTTATTTTCATGTGGTGATTTATTTCAAACTCTCCCTGCATCATCTTCCTCTCTCCCTTTCTCCCCCTTTTGGTTATATGGCTTCTGCTTCTTTTGAAGTAACTTCTAATCTAAACGATTAGGAGAAATAATAATTTCAAGAACTCAAATGGCAGAGTTCCCCTTGAATGAAGAAGACCTAAATAAATGGTGTCTCCGCAAAATTGATAAAACTATCATTTATCAATTTGGAATTTTTAATTTTAAGGGAAAATTTTCACTAAAAACTGTAGAACAAACCATTACTGTAGATCAAATGGACAAAATCATTTATCTACTAATGTTTAAAGATTTGCATAAATATATGCAAGACTTTAAATATATTCATATATGGATGATACAGATAGCATTCAAACCTTTAACCCTTAAAGGTCTAAATACTTCTATTTTAGCAAGCCTAAACGATAGCAGATGCCTTCCCGGGCTCAATCCAATGAGGTGTTATAGAGGCCTTTATGTCGCTAGTTTATTTAACACCTTTCCCAATGAGTTTATCTCTTTCGATATAAATCTTTTTGAAGCTAAAATTACATTTCTGACTTTATGGTTATGATTTTCTTAGGGTTAACTATTGCTCTAATTTTTAGAATTTATTTTGAGTTTTAAATACTAAATCCCAGAGTTAAGTTTATTCAACCAGAATGAACTACTCTAATTGAAACAAATCTATTAACATCCCATATTTTCTTAGAGTGATTAAATGGAATGAGGTGGTATTTTAATCATGGACTATACCATGCGTTCAAGACCTTCCATTAATCAAGATAGATAAGATAATTAACATGATGTTGAAGTCAGATTCAACCCTCGTCGATCCATCACACTTCTTAGGGTTTCTATCCCTTCTGAAACCTTAGAGAAGTCTAGATCGGATGGTTCACACACTCCTGAACCATCGGTCGAGGCCCTTCATCTAAATAGAAATCATATCTATCATCTGAGAAGGAAATCAATCTCACTCAAAACCAAATTAAACTTTAGTCTTAATGAGCTACACAATAGGTTCTAAGACTAGAGAGGTTGTTTTGAAGGAATACTTCCAACCAAAGTATGATAACTTTCATACTTGGTATAGAAGTTTCACTTCTCAAAACCAATGTCTCAAAATAAATGATTTACATTTCAAGAAACGGAAAGAAAGAAATAGTCAAGCCAAAGCAAATATTCCTTTCGTTGCTTGGTTTTGCAGTTACTATGTTCAATCTGCTCAAGTTGCTATTTTAACTACCAAAAAATGGCAAATAGAGTAAAGAAAAATAATTGAAGCATCTTATCCTCCATCAGTTGTAAAAATGGTGGATGATAAACCTTTAGAATTAGCGACCCTTGAAAAATAAGTTAATCCATAAATTAAAGAATTTATTACATTAAACAACTTAATTATAGTAATGGTATACTTCAAATAATCAGATCATCTTTTTAGAGTATCGATGCTTAAACAAAAGGTTTAGAAACTAGTAAAGCTTGGAGAAAGCTTCTAAGTATAAACCCATTTGTGAAACTTTTATCCAACCACCTCCTAAACTGGCTCTTAAGTTAGGACCCTCTTCTGAAGACATTCAGAATTTGATTCTAAACTTAAGTGAAAAGTATGTAGGAGCTCTTGAAGATATCAGTCAATCGGATGAAGATTCAAATGAATCCTCAAAACTGATATTGATCAACCAAATAATATTAAAAAAGTTCAAAACCTTTTCAAGAATTACAAGATCCTCATCCTCCTTTTGATATCCAAAAAATTTCTTATCCAAAGAAAAATTTGGAAAAACTTTATTATAAAAAACCCACTCCTCCTGATTTATTATTTGAGGAAGATACTCATTTCGTAAAAAATTCCTATGATGGAGATTCTTTATATGAATGGAATATTGATGGACTTTCACGAACATCAAATCATTCATACCCTTCATCGAATGCTTACCCTTTTCAAGCATCCACAGATTTACCATTTGCTGAAGATGGGAATATAAACCTCCAGAGAATTATCCGGTGACAAAATAGGACTTATAACCTATCGAGCATCCATGCAGGGGATGGCCATTTGCGACGAAGACGAGATAAAGCCATGGGAGGAATGAACAAAGTATTGGTTCATCCAAAGCATGGTGAAATGTAACAAAAAAATCTCTAACATCCTTCCCCTCCAGAATTTACCCCATCATGGCTCACGATGCACTTACAGATATATAAAACACTTATTTATTAAAGCTTAAAAGAACTTACACGATGAGTGAAGCGGGAAGAACTAAGAAGAGTACAAGAGGAGAATATAAGAGAAGAAGAGAAGGAAAAACTGAGCTCACTTAATACACAGACAGAGCGTCCTTATATAGAGGTGGAGGCAAAGGAGAGACTTTGCTTAGAAGTTAAGCAAAGGTACAATTATTAAATAAAAAAGAAATGTTGCTTAGAAGCTAAGCAACGGATTAAACAGAATTATTTCTGTCAATAATGTGGCTACTTTTTGGAAAGTAGCAATTATTTCTTGGTGGGCCCATGGAAAGTAGATTAGTGAAGATGGCTACTTTGGAAAGTAGCAATTACTTCATCTGGGACCTTTATGGAGTGTAAAGTAGATTCCCGTGGAGATAATGATGTGGCTACTTTGGAAAGTAGCAATTATTTCTTCTGGTGGGTCTACTTTATGAATTTAAGTTTCTCCAGTGGATTCCACGTCGATGTTGTCAGAAGACTTGCCACTGTCGCAGATATAGATTGGGTGATTAAACACCTTGGCGAGTTGATTTTCATAGATTTTTTTGAGACATTCCTTATGTTGAATCTCAGTCTCATGAGGATAACGTCTTTTGATGCTTTGTAGTACCTCATCTACTGATAGCTCAAAATTCATAGTTTTTTGAGGGATCGTTAATTCAGAATAAGCTTTAATAATGGCTTTAATTTGCTTGAGTTTATCCTCAATGCTGATCGAATTCTACCATTTTAGTAAAAATTGTATTTGAAGGACAAGCTGATTAAATGGATCCTTCCCGAGAATAACGTTCCAACTCCAGATCCATGGAATCTGGCAGTCGGTGAAGAAATGAGCAAGATTTTTCCCTTGGATCATTCTTCTAGGACTAATAGACCTCATTTTGGGGACAGCTTCCATTCATTCATTAAAGACTTCTTTGATTGGATCTGGAAGAATATTTAATTCTGCTCCAAAATAGTTTCACCATCTGAAGAACCATGCTGGAAGTTCTATGTTGAAAATATATTTGTTCATTATGAACATCCATGAATGCCTTCGCTTTTCATTGAAGAGCTTTCATCATACAAACATAGCACCAATAATTTATGCCAATTTTGTACTATAAATTAGTGGAGGATAAAAATACATTTTTCTCTTGGAATGGAGTCAGACCCCATTCACTTTGATGAAAATTTTTTTGTATAATGCATTTGCTATACAAAATAGTATGGTTCGTTTGATCACGAACATGGTTAATCTCAATACACTTTAATTGTATTAAGATTTTTCATAATTCTCTTGAGATTAGATTCAAATGGGAAAGGATTGTTTTCAAATATCTTTCAAATAAGGCCCACAGATTATTTATTGAATAATCAGAGGGATTAATTTCAATAATATTCTATTTTATTTTTTTAGAGAAATAAACAGGTTCTTGTGCAACAACATCTTTTAGGGATGGTGTTGCTTTTTTAGCGGTTTCACCCTTTTCAACCGTAGTTGAAGAGGAAGTACCATAAAGATAAGTTTGCAAATTGATCATGCCAATTTTTGAATTGACCGGATATTTGCCATTAGAGCGACCACGGCCGTGACCTCCGTGAAAAGAAGGACTCCCTCGGTTAGGAGTGGTCATTCTTTCATGCGGGGTGATCCACCCCTGATCGTCCCTGCAAGAATTCTCGGGTTAGAAAATCAAGAAGAGAATTTTCATTACCTTTAATGAATTGATGTTGAAATCAAAGGCGGCTGCGTACCATGATGCAAAATTTATTTTGAAACTAAATTTTTAACATCTTGTTCAATGATGTATTTGACTAAGGAACAGTCAATACGTGAAGAAAATGTTGATTAAGTAAATCATCTTGGAATTTTGAGATGCACTTAATCACAGAAAGTATTTTTTTTTATAATGGAATATTTTTGCTGAGTAAGATTCCATCTACTAGAAACAAAGCGAACTAATTCTTCTTTAAAATTTTTTCGCTGCTTTAGGATACCTCCATAGCCCTTATCAGAGGCATCTATTTCAACAATTTTGAAACTAGTGGGATCCGCAAGATTAAGACAGGGAAGGTTTTGAACCCTTTCTTTAATTTTGTGCACTGCCATGGTTTGAGTATCAGACCATGGTGGATGATTCTTTTTTAATCTGTCAAAGAGTAGGGCTGCATCTTTGACAATATTTTGATAGAAATCAACTACATAATTGAGAGCTCCTAAGAACCGCTGTAGCTGGTTTTTATCTAAAATAATATCAGGAAATTTATTAGCAAATTCAATACTTCTATTAATTGGTATAATAGAAGCATTAGATATATTATGGCCTAAAAATCTTATTTCTGTTTGAAATAATTTAATTTTTGGCTCTGAAATAACTAATCCATTTTTAAAATTAACCATTTAAATATTTTTAGATGGTTGAAGTGTTCGTCAATATTATTTGAGAACACCAGAACATCATCAATATAGACTAAAATATATTTAAAATAATCTTTAAATATATTATTCATGATATGCCGAAATTCAGAAGGTGCATTTTTTAAACCAAAGGGCATTACGTTCCATTCGTAATGTCCAAAGCATAAATCTGTTTTATTATAGCGATCCGATTCTTTTATCGGATCCAATATCGATTTTAAATCAAATTTGGAAAATATTTTTGGATTATGCAATCTATTTAATAAATCTATTTTATTAGGAATTGGATATCTGATCCATTTTAAAACTTTGTTTAACGGTATAATTAATTACAAGTCGCGGTCTTCCTCTTTCCTTTTCTGCCAAAATTCATAACATAGAATGTAGACTCCGAGGAGTAGGATTGCAATTATTCTTTCTTTAATAAATCAACAACTCTTCTTTGCATAAAGCAAGGTAGTGCTCGTTCATCTGACAAGGATGAGCTTTAGTGGGAATGTCCCATTCATTGAAATTATCAATGTATGGAGATCACTACATGAGTCTTTCTTTCAAAGCTGGGTTATCACCACAAACTTCCTTTTGGAATTTCTGGGGGCAACTTTTAATTTTTTCTTTTAATTTTGGGGAAGAAATTTGATGTTTAAAAGTTAAACTAGCAATTTTTTCTTGTAAATAATTTATATGCAGACTTATTATTAAGCCTATTCATTTTATTATGATAATTTCTTTAGGATTGGTGATAAATAGAATGTGATTTCTTTATCCAAAACATGAATTCGTATCATCATTTCTAGTGATAGGCATTATTTTAAGAAGAAAAGGAGTTCCCAAAATAATGTGTTGTGTCAAATTTTGACTAAAATAAAAGACATTTGAATACAAACATCATCTTGACACACACTGATAATTTATACTTAATTTGTAAGACTCACCGTCGGCTACCTTTAATCACTGGCTAGTTTTTTCAAAATATTTAGAAGGGATTATTCCTTCTTGTATATAATTTAAATCTGCTCCACTATCAACTAGAGCTATTAAATTTGGTAAAATAAATTCTTTATTTATAATTAATTTAATGAAAATATACCATTTCTAGTATATTACCTTTTAAATATTTTGTAAGAAACCTGGTTCTCTATTAGAATCGGCTTCTATATTTTCAAATGAATTAGACATCTTCTGATTAATCTCAAGATTCATCAGACGACCATTCATTTGCTCTTGCTCAGCTTTCATTTGCTAAACTGCTACTTTTAATTTCTTTAATTCAGTCTTTAGTTCAGATAAAGAAGTTGACTTAGAAGATGATGAACTTGCCTCTTTTTTCTTAAAAACTTCTGATAAGGAGCATATAGGAGGCTTGTAATTAAATTTTTCTAGTTTATCTTTCTTTTATCGTTAAGAAGATCAATAATTTTATCACGAGTTGAATCATCTTCAACTTGTGCTAAAAGTTTAATTAATTGGTCCTTTTGCTTGTGAGTGAATGTATACAGACCTGTCATATTTATTATATTTTTATAATAATCTATCTGACAGACTTGCAAGTTAGATTTATCAGATTTATCGTCGATGAGAATGAAGATGAAATATGATCTTCTTCTTCTTCGATTCTCTTCTCGAGGATATGCGAAATTTTTGTCGAGTTTTTTAACCGTCAATCTGAAGTTCATTTAACTTCTTCTTGACAGTGCATCTGTTCGCGTAATGACATGTACAGCCACATTTATAACATTTTATTTCTCTTGTCTCTTTGGTTTTAGAACCATAGGGACGAGAGTGACTGTGTTCGTGCGTGAATTTGTCACATTTTTTATGACATGCTTTTTCACGCTTAGGAAAAATAGTCTTTCATATTTTCCCTTGTGTTTAGAAGATAAAGGACGTACCTGAGGATCACAGTTGAATTATTCACAGAATTCACCAAGCTATTTTCGCTCAAGTAGACGTTCTCTTTTCATTTGATCTTTTAATTTAAGATCAGAGCAGATTGCTAAATCTATTTTAATACATGCAGAAATAAAGTTTCCATATGTAAGGGTTTCATATGGGATGGTTCCATCGTAAAGATGAAGAGAAACCTTAACCTTTTCAGCAAATAGATTAGAAAGGCCTTCAATGAATTTTCGTTTCCAGTGAAGGTTGTCGGCATCATAAAGCGTCATAACGCATGCCAGAAAAATATCCTTATACCATCAAAAATGGGTTAAGGATGGACATCTTAATTTTTGGAGTAAGGAGGGGTTTTTTCTCCTTGATCTCCAATGGATCCAGCAAAATGATCTATAATTATTTGAAGAAGATTATAGTAATTTTCATTAGATTTTTTGTTGTTCTTTACAAGATCCTTAGTACTTAAGTCAATTTCACTAAGGAGGTCTTCCCTTTGAACAGGAGAAAATTATCCCACCATCCTTTGAGTTCCGGAGAATCGAAATGATGGCGACAATATGAGGTTTTGTTTGATGTCTAGATTGACAGTAGCATAAGCATTCAATGAAGGTATGAATGATTTGATGTTCAAAGTCCATCAATATTCCATTCATATAAAGAATCACCATCATAGGAATTTCATGAGTATCTTCCTCAAATAATAAATCGGAGAAGTGGGTTTTATAATAATATTTTTCCAAATTTTTCTTTGGATAAGAAAGTTTTTGGATATCAAAAGGAGGATGAGGATCTTGTAATTCTTGAAAAAGGTTTTGAATTTTTTCAATATTACTTTGTTGATCGACGGTTTGGATTGAGGATTCATTTGAATCTTCATCATTGATATCTTCAGCTCCATATACTTGACTTAATTTAGAATCAAATTATGAATGTCTTGAGGGTAACTTAAGAGTCATTAGGAGGTGGTTGGATAAAAGATTTCACAAATGGGTTTATACTAGTAGAAGCTTTCTAAGCTTTCTTGGTTTAGAAACCTTTTGTTTAAGCATCTCGATTTTAGACTCTAGCTAAAAAATGATCGTGATTATTTGAAGGACTATTATTATAATTAAGTTGTTTAATTACAATAAATTCCTTTAGAATTTGTGGATCGAACTTATTTTTTTGAAGGCTAATTCTAAAGGTTTATCATCCACCATTTTGATGGAGGATAAGATGCTTCAATTAATTTTTCCTTGCTCATTTGCCATTTTTTGTAGTAAAAGCAACTTGGATTGAGCATAGTAATTGTAAAACCAAGCGACGAAAGGAATAGATGCTTTGGCTATATTCTTTCTTTCATTTTTTTGAAATACAAGTCATTTAGTTCGAGACTTTGGTTTTCAGAAGTAAAACTTCTATACCAAGTATGAAAGTTATCATACTTTGGTTGGAAGTATTCCTTGACAACCTCTAGTCTTAAAACCTATTGTGTAGCTCATTAATACTAAAGTTTATTTGGATGGAGTGGGAGATTGATTTTCTCTCTCCTTTGGATGATAGATATGATTTGTTTGGAAGGGCCTCCATGATGGTTGAGTGTGTGAACCATCCGATCTAGAATTCTCTGAGGTTTCAGAAGGGATAGAAACCCTAGGAAGTGCGATGGATCGACGAGGGTAATCTGACTTCAACATCGCTATCAGTTGTTTGAATTATCTGATATAAATCTTGATTAATGGAAGGTCTTGATGCGACCGCAGATGGTATAGTCCATGATTCTGAAAATACCACCTCATTTCATTTAATCACTTTGTCAGTAGCAAAATGGGATGCTAACAGATTTGTTTCAATCAGAGTAGTTCGTTCGGTTCTTAAGAGCTCTCAATTATGTAGCTGATTTCTATCAAAATCTTGCCAAAGATGACTGATAGATTAAAAGAATCCCCACTATGATCGATACTCATACCATGGAATGCGTAAAATTAAAGAAAGGGTTTAAAACCTTCTATCTTAATCTTGCGGACCCAAATAGTTTTGTTGGCGATGCTCTGATAAGATATGGAGGTATCCTAGTAGCGAAAATCTTGATTAAGTAAATCATCTTGGAATTTTGAGTGCTAGAAGAAGAAGAAGAAGAATTACTGTGACCCTCCCAAGCTTTTGTTTCCTTGAGAGCTCCCTACCATCTCAATCCATAGCCAAATCTTAGTCAAGGCTTTGAGTTAGGAATCCAAGGCACACATTTAACACTCGAAGAAAATGCATAGAGAGAGAGAGAACCAAACATTGGAGCTAGGAAAAGAACTAAAGGGTAGGCAGAGGAGCCCCTAGCTGAGTCCCTCTTCTTACACCAAGGTGGAAGTTTCAGGTTCCATTTTGAGACTTTTGAATTTGGTGAGGTTTAGGATTATTTACTTCTCAAGATTGGCAGTTGGGGTTCATAGCCGCCATCCCATAGAATTCTTCTTATATATATATAACACAACACAACAACAACAACAACAAGCCTTAATCCCACTAGGTGGTTGTACATGAATCCTTATCTCCATTGTGTCTTTATTTTAATTCAAGTATACTAAGATCATTTATACACATCTTAAAGTCTTTTTAGGTCTACCTCTACCTTTCTTAACATGGAATCTAATGCATCTACTCTCCAATGTCATTTGACTATGTGGAAATCAAAGCGACTCTCCCTAATCTTATCTACCACAAATACTCAACTTTTTTGACTCATTTTGCATTCTATCTCTAGGGTAAAGCCACTCATCCACACGAGCATCCTCATCTCTGTAACACTTAACTTAGCCTTATGTTTCTCTTTATTGGCCAACATTATATAAGTCATTGAGTCTTACCACCATCTTATAAAATTTTCCCTTAAGTTTAAGTGGAACTTTTACGTCATAAATAGGATGCATTCTCCACTTCAACCATCCAACTTGAATTCTACTAATAACATCTCCATCTATTTTACCATCATTTTGAACAATAGAGCCTAAATATCAGATGCTCACATTATTAATGACTTGATCACCTAAAGTCAACACTACCACTAAAACTTCTACCACTAAAATTATCCATATATTAGGTTTAGATCTACTTAAGCGAAAACCTTTAGACTAAAGTTGACCTCCATAATTCAAGTTTTAAATTTGGACTCCTCTCTAGTCTTATCGAAAGAAGAATGTCATGAAAGCATACACCAAGGTACATCTTCTTGTAAATGCCTAAGAACATCCATAACTAAAGTAAAAAGATAAGGGCTTAATGTTGATCCATGTAATCCAAAATAGGAAAATGTCAATCCTCCTTGTGTTTGGACACAACTAGTATACATATCCTTAATGACTTGAATATAACCAATATTAACTTCTTTCTCGTTTCTAGAACTCTCAAAGAACATCTCTTGAGACTTTATCATAAGCTTTCATGATAAATATCATGTAGATCCTTCTTATTTTTCTATGCTTCTCCATCAAACCTCTTAACAAATATAGCATCCATTAGATCTACGGCATGAAACCAAGCGATTGTTAGAAAAGTATCACATCGTGCTTATAATTACTCTCTCCCATAATTTTAATGTATGACACGTTAACTTAATTCCTCTATAATTTGCACTCTTGTGCATCACCTTTATCTTAAATATAAGAACCAACAAACTCTTTCTCCACTCATCAATCTTTTAGTCTTTAAAATAACATTAAAAATATTTGTAAGCCAAAATTCCTTAATCTCTAAACATTTCCACACTTATTGGAATATTATCGGTCCTCTTGCTTTTCCACATTTTATTTTTTTAAAGCTTCACTAATTACTAATCGATGATAAAATGAAATTCTATTTTGTTTATTGTTGCTAAAATCAATCGTACTTTAGATCCTTCATTGAAAAGTTTATTAAAATACCTCATCCACCTATTTTTCAATATCTTTTCTAAAAGCATTTTATTATTTTCATCCTTAATATCCTCCCTTAACTATGTCTTTACTTATCTCTCTTTATTTAACTTATACATACATCTTTCACCTTCTTTGGTATCTAATCTATTGTATTAATAAAAGCTAAATTTTTTGCATCATATATTTTTTCTTAGAATCTCTAGCATTTATATCTTTCCCAATTCTCCATTTTTACATCTAGAGTTTTATAATCTTCTTATTTTATCTTTCTTCTCACTCCACCATTATTCTTATTAAAGCTTTTCTTTTGATTCTATTACATCTTTGTGACTTTAATTTCAGATATTTTTCCACATAAGTTAGCTTCCTTATGAACATCCCAAATAAATTCTTGTAGCTTTATAAAATATTTTTATTTTGTGTTCTTATAAATTTCACGGAATAATTTAGTTTATTTTTCTCTTCAACCTTTCATTTTAAAATTTTTAAATAATAGTCGATGTTATTCTTAAAATTAAGGAATTTCTGATCTTTCAATCTAAACGATATATATATGTACCCATCATCTAAAATTTTATATTTATAAACATAATACTTTCATGAGAAATTTACATACATAACATACAATTCTTATACATTTATATGTCTAATATCTAAAATTTAATATTTACAAATATAACATATTTTTAATGCTTCAAAAGATGAATTTAACTTTTAAAAAAATAAGAAAAATATTATTTTTATTATAATAATAAAATTTGGGTGTTATATATATATATATATATATATATATATATATATATATATATATATATATATATATATATATATATATATATATATTTTTTTATTTATGTTTGGATATTACATATATAAATATATAAAATTATATTAAGTAAGTAAATGCTTACTTTCATATCATAATATATAAAAAATTTATACATTATATATATATATATTATATATATATATATATATATATATATATATATATATGAAATTCATAATGAAAAATATATATTTTAAATACTATGAGTGGAGACAAAATGAAAAAAAAAATTATATATATGAAAAGACTGAAATAACTATAAGATTAAGAGAGAAGAAAGACAGGAATAGTCCTAAGAACATTTAATTAAATAGTATAAAAAATAATTATATTTTATTAAAATTAAATTAAAATTTGACATTTACTAGAATATAATGAATAAGAAATATTCATATAGATGATAATAGTATAAAGATTTGTTATTATTATATTCATATATATATATATATATATTATTAATATGACACTGAAAATTCTAAGTCGAAGCACGAATCTTGACATTAAAAGCGATAAGTTGAAGCGAGAAATCGAACTTAAAATATCTTGGCTTTGGGATATCGGTTAAAATAAAAGCTTTCAAACATAGAATGTTTATAGTCAAATCGATCTTCATCTAAGCAAAATTTCTAACTTCATTTGAGCATTCAAATAAAATACATCAAATGATCAAATGCTTCATTTTAAGCCATCAGATGAAGTGGGTAGTGCAGTTTTGTATTCTGAGGCGTCACTCCTCCAATCTATAAATAGCTATCATTCCTCTATGAGGGAAGGCAGCAGAGAGATGAAAGCTCTAAAGCTTGAAGATTCTCCAAACACAATGCCACCACTTTCTGATAACCGTGAGCCGCTATCGGCCTTCGCTGTTATCCGCTTGTTATCCTTATCGTCATCTCTGGTCTCTCATGTGGCGACCTTCATCGTCAGTCGATGTCCCTCACCGTTCACCATCATCTGCTACCACTAGCAATTGTTACCACCTGAATGTGACTACATAGTTGTTGTTTCCTTCTCATATGCAATCCATAATCCATTGCTGGAAGATTTTGTACTCAGATACATAGTGGAAGATTTTCTTGGGCTAGGCCATGGTTTCTCTTTTGATTTTCATAAAATTCTTGAGTTTTCTTGTTCACTCTTTAAATACAGTGTCTACCTTGGCGGTTTCTAATACGCGATTTTATCGTGAAAGAACCCATCAATCATAATTTGTGAACACGCGTATGGCCAATAGGCCTTGATACCATCACTGAACCTCGCTCAACTCGTCACTCTCAAATCAATCCTTGAAACCAAGTACTTCACTAATAGACGTGACCCTGTCATGAAGGCGCAGATCTCTTTAGAAGATCGGTCGTCGAATGAAGAGTCTCAAAATGAGATGATCCGACTTTTGAGAGGAACACAACGGCCATTACCGACAAACACCTCCCCAAGATCGACGTTAGTTGGAGGTCAAAATGTTGATCTCCTTAACAATGAAGTTCTCTCGGGTGATCTTGATCTCGACCTTCTTGGTTCTACTCATCCATCATGTGCGACTCGGATTTGCTAATCCACCAATTATTGGTAGCAATACATTCTCATCCTATTGACCCACTCGTCATGTTATATGCGATTGATGCTTAATGCAAGATGAATTTCACCTTCAAGGAAATCATCTTCCCCTCATACTATGAGGAATCCTCACCTTTAGGCTATTCTTCAACATCCTATTCGTGGTTTCAAGCTTAGAGCATTGATTCCTATGATGGCGAATGACCCATATGAACACATCGACCATTATAGGACTATCATGCATATCCAGCGAACTCTTGACACACTGCTTTGTCAGGTCTTTCCCATTACCCTTAAGGGGCATGCTCGCACTTGGTTACTCCCTTCGAGGGATCCATCCATACCTTTCACGACTCGCTAAGATTTTTGTGGAGCAGTTCATTGCAAGCGAGGATCATTAAAGATTCCTCCCATCTCTCCAAAATTCATCGAATGAGGGTGAATCACTTAAGGAATACTTCAGGTTCTCCTTGAAGCTCGTCAAATACACAGGTAGACGAACTATTAAGAGGAGTTTTCTTGAGGACTCATGCCTTTTACTCGTCATTAATGCGAGACTGATCGTATGCGACTTAGTTCATCGTGTGGAAGCACAAATCTCTGGCGATGAGGCTAATCGCCCATGGCAAACAATTTGAGCAATCTACAAAAATATGTGAATAGGGAACCGGCTATCAAAAGAAACAGCAGTGATCTCCTTCATGGCCCCATATCAATGGCGTGAATCCGACCCAAAAGGAATACACATTGAACATCTCTGTTACCTCCCAATAATTGAGATGAAGAAAATATCAAGTGGCATCCACTCTCAAATTGAAATCGGGAGCAATATTGTCACTTCCATCGAAGTTGTGGACATACTTCACATGCAAACAACTCAAAGAAAAATTGAGAGGCTCATTAGAGGAAATCGTTGATTTGTGAAGAATCAATCGACTCAAATAAACATACCCGGGGCAACCAGACAATCATCACGAAATAACAAAAATCATCAAATTGGAGAAATTGAAAAAAATCAGAGGACCAATACTATCTAATCAAGTTCTCATTACCATCTCAGAGCGAGTTAAAGAAGTCGTCTTGATCATTCCATCATTTTAATGACTGGACATAGAAGGAGTACATGTTCCTCATCAAGATCCACTTGTCATCGGCCGGGATGGGTGACCCGTGCTATAATGTTAAGAGAATTTTGATTGACAATGGGAGTTCTGTTGATGTCTTATTTTACTCCACATTTCTTAACATGGGCCTGGTTAGGGAAAAGCTCCAACCCGTTGTAGGACCATTCTACGGGTTTGATAATCGCCCTGTGCGAGTAGAGGGGACAATCACCCTTCCTGTTGTCCTTGGTGAATTTCTTAGATAAGTGGCTCATTTAATCCAATCCATGGTGGTCAAGTTAGATTTTGCATATAACGCTATCTTTGGAAGGCCTCAATCAATTTTTTAGTGCGGTCACTTGATCTCATCTTAAGATGAAATTTCCAACCCCGTTGGAGTTAGATTCGTGGAAATCAGAGATAAGCAATCATGTTATCTCGACAAGCTCAACCACGCCCTTTTATGACCTTGACGTCAAAGATTTTAATTTTGAGATGAAGAAGTACGCTTTCTTTAGAGACTTCTCTTGCATTATCAAATGACCAACCACTACGAACAGTGCAAGTGGGATCTTTGCTCTTAGACGAACAAAGGAAAAAATACACAGACTTCTTGCACAAAAATCAAGACATCTTTGATTGGAGTCAGATATCAGAATTACTAATGTAATCATGCACTCCCTCAAGGTTGATCCAACATTCAAACCAATCATCCAAAAGAAATGGAGTTTTGCACCTGATCATCTCCAGGTTATTGAACAAGAAGTTAACAAGCTCATAGATGCAGGATTCATATGAGAGGTACATTACCCTACATGGCTAGCAAATGTTGTCATGGTTAAGAAAACAAATGAAACATGGAGAATGTGTGTATTGATTACCGACCTTATGAGCTTGCACGAAGATAGTTTTCCTCTTCCTCGAATTGATCAATTGGTTGATCTACGCTACATCAAATGCTTATTTTTTGGATGCTTACTTTGGTTATAACCAAATAAAAATGAACCCAATGGATGAAGAAGCTACAGCATTTCAAACATATAAAGGTTTATACTATTACCAAGTTATGTTATTTGGATTAAAAAATGCTAGTGCTACCTATCAACGTCTTATAAATAAGGTTTTAAAGACCTATTAGGCCGCACAATTGAGGTATATGTGGATGACATGTTAGTGAAAAGCTTGGAAGAATCACAACATATTTCTGACTTAGAAATATACTTTAATCTTCTTCGACGTTACAACATGCGACTTAACCCAACCAAGTGTGCTTTTGGGGTTACGTCAAGAAAATTTTTTGGATTCATGGTAACCCGCCGGGGGATAGAGGCCAACCCCGAAAAAATCAAAGCTCTCAAAGATATGACTCCTCCGAAGAATATCAAGAAAGTTCAATGTTTAAATTGACAAATTGTTGCGTTATCCGCTTCCCAGCCCATTCGGGGGATAAATATTTGTCATTCTTTAAAATATTTAAGGGAGCTAAAAATAATAATTTTGATGGGTGATGAATGTGTCGCTTTTTGCAACTAAGAGTATTTAGCATCTCCCTACTATCCAAGCCAATTCAAGGAGAGATATTATACTTATATCTTGTAGTCCCTTTCTATGCGATAAGCTCAGTTTTAGTGTGAGAATAGAATGAGATACAACAACCAATTTACTATGTTAGCAAAATTCTCTCTGATATAGAAAGTCGTTATCCACTTGCAGATAAAGTGGCTCTGGCTTTAGTTTTCTCAGCGTGAAAATTGCATCCATACTTTCAAGCTCATATTATCGGCATTTACACTCATTTATCATTAAGGGCCATCCTACAGAAACCAGAAGCATCTGGGAGGTTAATCAAGTGGTCTGTAGAATTGGGAGAGTTTGATATAAATTTTCTATCTCGCCTATAAAGTCTCAAGTACTCATGAGACTTTATAGTGGAATCTGCCTAACTCAGGAGCTATCGCTACATGCCTTTGTCTCCCATGTTGATGGAGCTTAGAGAAATCTGCAGTCGGTGCAGAATCTTACTTATTTCCCCAGAATACGAGTATGGACTTTGCCTAAAATTTCCTATAACTAATAATATGGCTGAATATGAGGCTCTCATAGCAGGGTTGAGACTCGCCATTGACTGTGAAGCTCAAGACTTAGTGATACACACTAACTCTCAACTTGTCGCCTCCCAAGTTGAGGAAAACTTTACTCATAATCCTTGGGTGACCTGATACCTCCACTTGGTGAAGTCTCTTCTTGCCCATTTCAAGACACATCAAATCATTCACATCTTTGAGAGAAGAATACTCTTTGGCGGCTCTCCTCATCTGCTACTATGGATCTATTTAAGAAGGCATGTTGAAGAAATACATTTTCTAGTATCGAAGGGTCATGGGTAATTCAAGCAATTAATGAGATAAAGGAATATTAGGTGGATGGACCATCCATCTGTCTTTCTACAAGAAGGAACCCTTCACGAAGACCCAACTTGCAACTCATCTTGAAGACAAGCTTCAAACTTTACTATTATGTGAGGTGAACTATATAAATGAGCTTTTTTACCTCAAATGTCTCTCACCTTGAGGAGATTACATTAAGAGAGGTTCACTTTGATATGTGGAGAACACCTAGGAGGAAGGCTAGCCCTAAAATTATAAAAAAGGGTTCTATTGGCTCGATGAAACAAGGATGCCTTGGAGTTCACAAAAAATGTGCAAGTTGTCAATTGCACTCTAACCTTTTCACATCACATCTCTGAGCTCTCATCCCTTCAAAGCCCGTGGCCTTTTGCTCAGTGGGGGATTGATATCATGGGACATTTTTCGATAGTATCAGGGCAACAAAAGTTTATCATTTAAGGTGCCAACTACTTCACTAAATGGGTGGAAGCCGAACCACTCGCTAAAATCACGGAGGCAAATGCTAAACAATTTATTTGAAAAAATATAGTATGTCGATTCGGTCTTCAAGATCATCACGACAACGGAACCAATTCTTGGAAAAGTCTTTACGTCCTTTTGTAAAGATCTTCATATATTTACGCATACGTAGCACATCCTCAAACTAATGCGTGAAGAAGTACCAACGGGACTATACTCAAAGGACTAAAACACATCTTGAGAAGGCCGTAATGGGTTGATGAGCTTTCTAATGTTCTTTGGGCTTACACTACATCAGCCATTTGGTGAGACACCATATAACTTGTGTTTGACACTATTATTATACCGATATCGGGTTCCCAAGTCCAAGAGTTCAATTATTCGATCATGATGATAATGAAGAAAAACTCGACACCACGGACCTACTCCAAACTTCGTGACATGGCCCACTTGCTTCATATCACCAAAGGGTAGCTCGTCACTTCAACAGAAGAGTAAAACCTCATCCCATATCTGTCGATGACTTGGTCCTACAAAGTCTCGAACCTACAAGAAAAGGCCCTCAACGCAATAAACTCTCATCTCTTTGGGATGGCCCATATGTGGTTATAGCTGTGGTAAAGCCAGGAACATTCAAGCTCGAGGATCGAGGAAAAACTTTACCTCGAACTTGGAATGAGAATCTCCAAAAATATTATCGCTAATTTCTTGCATAATTATTGCAACTTTTATTTTGTCTGGTTGTCATTTCCTCTTTATAGCCACCACGTGGGATAAAGACTTATTATTGTTGTCGTCATTTCCTCTTGAAACTCATATCCGTGTTAAAATCGCTCTTATGATTGTATCATGAACTTATCGAGTAATGAATTTATAGCTTTTTTTCTTACAAGCTTGTTTCTTCTTCATTTAATCCTCCCTTGAGAAATATACAACTCACGTTGTATCTGTCGGGCATAATCAATCCCAAGGGACTTGATGACCTCTTCCAAATGTAAGTCAAGTAACACTTTGGTGATACCTAGGATAGGTCAAAAGATCCATGGTGGACATCCGTGACCTTTCCAAGTTAACGTCATCAGTAACACTTTGGTGATACAGGATAGTCAAGGTCCTTGGTGGACATCCGCGACCTCTTCCATACAGTTAACGTCGTAACACTTTGACAAACAACCTGATGGTCAAAATCCTCGTGGATTCAATTCAACCTCATCCGTATAGGTTAGCATCGTCAAATAATATTCCGACCAATTACCCCGGATAGGTAAAAACAAAACAAGAGTGTATCATCTAAAAAAAATAAAAAATTAAAAAAAATAATTCATTGACAGCATTAACATGATGATATAAGAAATAATCAAGATTCTAATACACACTAATAATAATACATAGATAAAAAAGGTGGCATCCATAACTGATACTACATGATATCAATGTCCTCCTCAACACTAAGAGATGCTCCCTTGAGCTCACTCTCAGCTCCTTCATCTCTTGAATCTGACGAAGAGTCTTCAGATACTTGGCTGGGAGATAGATCATTAATACTAGCTCCGGTCTTGCGGTGTACCAAGCGGATTCCTTTTAGGAACCCTCGGATGAATCCCTCCTATAAACATTGGTGCTCCAAGTCCTTTACTTCGACATCAAGAATATGATTACAGCTTCCAGACATGGTCTTCAATTGCGATAAGCGAGGAGTTTTAAAGTCTTCCACGCCTTCAAGGAGATTTCATTTGCTTCGCCGACATTATATGCTCCTTCTAAGACGATCTTGTAATGCTTCTCCGGTTCGAGCTCCTTCTCGCAGTGCCTTGAGTCTTTTCTCTTTCTCGAGTTTGTCCTCACCTCAATCATCATCACGTGTGCTCCACCTCCCACTGAGAGAAAGAGAAGTCGACATGTTCCTAGCTCAGTTCGCACCCATCGATCCTCCAAAGTCGCCACTTCTTTGGCCTTAACACTCATCTTTGCTCATACTCGCCTTTAGATATTTTACCTTCACAAATTCAGATTCCACTCATCTAAAGAGACACCCAAATGACCCATCTAATGTTTGAGTTACCTATAAAGAAAAAAATCATCAAATATTACACAAAAAGGAAAAGAAAAGAAGAAAGAAGGAAGACAATACCAATTCATTCGTTGGAGTGCATATGTGATTTAACACCTCTTCGAAAAATGCGACGAGCGAACTCCCCATCATGAGTTGAAGCTAAACTCTGGATGCCAACTAGGCAACATCTTCTTCGTGGATATCTGACATAGTCACTTCAGCACATGTCTTCTTTTTCTTAGAGAAGAAACATTGCCACTACCCTGATTTCATGGCGGGCTTCTTGAAAGAACCCTATGAATATGAAGCTTAACCTCTTTAGTAGAAAAGAATGAGATCTTCATGCCTGGATGGAAATACCAACCTTGAATATTCATCTTCAACTATATATTTGCTAATGTGACGCAACTCATGTTGTAAGCTTTCAATATCAGGAACATTAAGAGTTGCCAAGATCTCATTCTCTTCAATCAGTAATGGATCTGAAAAGTTATTTAATCTTCCCCATCTCTCAGGAAGGCCCCACTCATTTTTCACAAAAAGAATCCATTATACCAATTTTAGACGGATCCCGCGCTAAAAATTCTATACAATTCTTTATTCAGATAAAATATGTCTTGATCATCACATGTGAATCTACACACAAGTATTTGATGTTCAAAGTAACACCGCTCTCAAGAAGATAGTCAAACGGCGATGACCACTAAAGCCGAAATAAAAATTGTGACAAAGCGCACCACATGTTTTGAAGATCTCAATCACTTAGAAAGGGAATCGCGGTCGCCACGAAGAATCATCTCGAAAATAGTGAAGTATCCCGACGAAGGTGAACGAGCTCGATCAGACCTCTTGGCAACAATAGCCACCAACTCATTAGGGAAATAAAATTTTCTATGGAACACCATTAAACTATCAGATATGACTAGGGATGGTATATCATCTGTAACAGCCATGCTATGGGTTTTCCTCCGGCCATCACCTGCAAAAATACATAATAAATAAGTAAAGATGGGGAGAAATAACAAAAATCTGAAAATTTTGTGAAGCTACTCACTCATCCCAATACTTGGGCATACCCTTTTTGACTCGCTCTGGATATGGCTAGAATTTTTATGATCGCGAAAAGGACATGCATACATATGACATCAAAAAGAAAAGGGGGACAGAGACAAGAAAATATTCCTCCATAATAATGCTCTGAAATTACCTGCCAAACTTTCTGAGTCGTTCAAATGATGGCTCCTAATTATCGCTTCCCCGCCATCTTGGCAATTATCAGTTATTGAACCATCCATCAAAGTTCGAAGAAATCCAATTTCTCACTACGGCTCTTGATCACCTCCAAACCCGGTTGGTCCGACGAGGTCAGTTGACACCTCTTTCGAGGGAAAATTGGAGCCTTGTCTTATGAACTACGGGTCTTGATCGCCTCCAAATTCGGTCGGTCCGACGAGGTCAGTTGACACCTCTTTCGAGGAAAACCAGCCTGAATGAGACTGATTAACGGACCCTCTCAGAAGAAAAGAAAGAGCGTTGAAGTGTGCCTTCTCCTGGCCCTAGTTTTATAGACCCCAGAAAAGGTAAAATTATCAAAAACACCGGGCAACGCCGTTTGGACTATGCGAATGCCTTGTTCGCGCATGGCCGCTCGCCGACCACGATGTAACGCCCGTAGAGGCGCCTGCTAGCGTTCCATACGCGAGATCGGGTAGCGTCGTTCTGCCATAGAGGCCCGGCCACGACCATCGACCCAGAATAGCCCGGAGGTAACCCATGGCATCACATGGTATTGGCCGGCCAGCCAGTATCTGTATGCCTTGTGCCACGAGCGCCACCGCAGCTCGTGTGGATAATCGTAACTCGAAATCTGTGCGTGCATACTACACATCCACCACGCTCGCTATAGTCATAATTTTGTGCTCCATGAAGATGTTCTCAAATTGTGTGTGGTTAAAATTTCAAATTTCATTGAAGAATTTGTTATTTTCAATTATATGACGAATATATTTTTGGATGATTGAGATAATGTCATCCAAAAATAGGCAACTGATATGACACTCAAAATTCTACTAGTCGAAGCACGAATCTTGACGTTAAAAGCAAGCGATCGAAGTTGAACCGTCAATCAAGAACTTAAAATATCATTGGAAATTTTGGGATATCAGTTAAACCCCTAAGAAGCTCTCAAACATGGAGTGTTTATACTCAAATCGAGCGTCTCGACGAGCCGGATCTAATAAGCCTAAAATCTCAAAATTTTGACTTCATTTGACATTCAAATAATTAAAATACATCAAATGATCAAAGGGTTCATTTTAAGTAGTCCGATGAAGTGGTAGTGCGGGTTTGCATGTATTCAGAGCGTCACTTCTCCAATCTATAAATAGCCCATCATTCCTCATATGAGAGGAGGCCAAGCAAGAGAGGAGAGAGCTCAAAGCGAAGATTCTCCAGCTCAATCACGCCACCACTCGGCTTCGTCACCGCTTGCGTATCGGGGTTATCCTCCATCGTCATCTGATTCTCCATCATGGCGATATTTCATCATCGTTCGATCATCATCATTGTTCTCGTCTACTTTGCATATTGTTCAACCAACGTGTACATAGTTGTTGTTCCCTCATATACATCCCTTAATCCGTTGGAAGATTTTGTACTCTGAAACAGATACATAGTGGAAGATTTTTACTGGGCTAGGCCCCGAGGTTTTTTCCCTCTTTTCGAGGTTTTTCACATAAAAATTATGGAGTTTTCTTATTCACTCTTTAAATACCTGTGTGTGTGTTTACACAATGCGTAAACTTTCACTCTTCTATTTTTCACGCAATAATTATAATATGCATATAAATTATCTAAGGCTATTTGATTGCCAAAAAAAGGAATGGAGCCTAAAAAAAATACAATCTAAAAGTAATACAGTATAAAAGGATTACTTTAGATTATTTAGTTGAGAACTTTATAAATTCATGAGTTTATTTTTTTTTTTTGTTTGGTAAAAAATTATAATGTAAAGTATTTTGAAGATTTTGATTTTGAATATTAAAGGATAATGTCCTTGTATAGTTTAGAATTAACAAATTTGGCAAATTTCAAATACACCAAAATATATCTAAGGACTTTGAAATTTTACTTTACATTTTGTCAAATTTCAAAAAATCTAAAACTTACATTTATTTTACTTTTGATTCCAACCGAACAGTCATCGCTAAAATAAAATACAAAATCATCTGAAACTAATGCACTAGGCCTCACACCTAATTAAAATCCTCATGACCTCATGATTTATTTTAAATAGCATGATTACGTACGTTAATTTATTAAAGATAAGTCAGCAACTAGCGAGTGATGATGGGATTATAAGTTTAAAGAAAGACTAATAAGGAAGACAATGTCAAAGTCATAAACAATAATAATTATTATTATAATTCTCGAGTCATACATTCTTCTATTAAGAAGTGGGAGAAAGCTTAATTAAAAAAAGTTTATTAACTTAATTCCAAGTCACTGGTCTCATGAGCCTTATAAAAACCTCTTATATTTATTCATAACCTTGACTTATATGGGTAGATATAATTATATTATTGATAATGATACTCATTTATCTTTATAATCATAGATCTTTCTCATAATCACCTTCTAATTTAAGTTTAATATAATTCTTTGCCCTTAATTAAATTATTGTAACAATTATATAAGTTTAAGGTGGCTCACACATTAGACAATAATTCATAATCAATATAAGCAATAGATCAATAAGAGGATATATGTTTTTTTTTTTTATTTGGCTTAGATAATATTTGACATAAATAAATAAATAATTTTAAAATTTTTTATTTTAATGAGCTTTAATTTTAAAATGCTTTAATTGAATTTTTAAGTGTGGTGTTTTTATATTTTGTGAAGTATTCAAAATAAAATTTAGTTATAAGTTAATAAATATCATCAATTTTGAATGAAAAATATCCATTTTGAGGATATAATGTTAAATTAAGAATAAATAATTTTTTACATTCTTTAAATCTATTATTTATATTTAAAGCATATCTCTAAAGTGGATATTAAAATATTAACTTTATAATAATACTTTAATATAATTGTATTTTTTTTTTGAAGATATAAATATTCCTGACCTCTAGAGTAAAAAAACATTCATATAGAGAATATTTATCTTATTTTTCATAAAATAAAATAATTTTACCATTTTAAATAAATAATATTATCTTATTTCTTTTAAATTTTGATGACATAAAATTATATGCATGATAATTAAATTTATAATATAATAAATATTAAATTATTATTAAAAAATTAAATTTTGAAAACAAAATAATTAATATTTTATGTAATATTAAGAGTTTAATAAAATCTAGAGATGACTATTTAAAAGGGTACTATTAATCCCTTTGCCCACCTTGTTATTTTCTAGAACATTATTTTTTAATATAATTTCTTTTATCTGTAAAATTAGGAGTGTAAATTTGATTTTCAGGTTTTATTTGATTACTAGAATATTCTTTCTACGTTTATTAACTCAAAATCTCACAATTTGACTTTACAATTCTCACATTTTTATATATATAATATATATATATATATATATATATATATATATATATATATATATATATATATATATATATATATATATATATATATTATATATATATATATATATATATATATATATATATTCAAATTCAATTCATGGTTAAACATTATAATTTAAAGTTCATTTAGTCAAATTTTGAGTTGGAGAAAAATCATAAATTTGGTTTGTGAATTACACAAACCCATAAATATTAAGATTGTTCTTCAACTTCAAAAATTATTGGTCAACTCAAACAATTTTGAGTTAGGTTTGTGTATTATTATGTCAATTATTGACACCTCTATGTGAAATACTACCACTTGTCTTTTGAAATTATTTATGATATGACACTGAAAATTCTACTAGTCGAAGCACGAATCTTGATGTCAAAAGCAAGTTGATCCTCTTGGCGGTGAGATCAAGCACTTAAAATATCCTTAAACTGAGATGTCGGTTAAATCTTTAAATAACTCTCAAACATGAAGTGTTTATAGTCAAATCGGCGTCTCGACTAGATCTAAGCCCAAGATCTCATAATTGACTTGTTTGAGCATTCAAATACACAAAATACATAATATGATCAAGGAATCATCATGAGCCGTTCGATGGAGAGTGGTTGATTTTGCATAAATTTCAGAGGCCATCTCCAATCTATAAATAGTCCCATTTCATAGAGCCAAGCAGAGAGGAGAGAGCTCTAAAGCTTGAAGATTCTCCAAGCACAATCCACTCCACCACTGGCGGTCGTCACCACGTCGCCCGCCGCCGCTCGCCCATCCTCGCCGTCGTCAATCTCGTCGATCTCCATCATCACCCTTGATCTGTCTCACATTCACATCATCACTTTATCACTAGCTCGGCGACTACATAGTTGTTGTTCCTCCTATCTCATAATCCGTATCGGAAGATTTTGTACTCTGAAACAGATACATAATGGAAGATTTTTACTGGGCTAGGCCTCGTGATTTTTTCCCTCTTTTCAAGATTTTCCACGTAAAAATTTTGGAGTTTTGTTGTTCACTCTTTAAATACATGTGTGTGTCTTTATCCCAAAATAAGTAAACTTTCACTCTACCATGGTTTTAGCGCGCGGTTGCCGCCATCTTGGAAAAGAACCCTTCAATCACAATTCTGAACACCCTCGTTATGGCCAATAGGCGTTCTCGTAACTGGAGCCTCCGCTCCAACTCCCCATCACTCACCAATCCTTGAACCAAGGACACAAGCTTCCCTCCCCGATGGGCATGACCACGTGTTGAAGGCGAAATCTCTTTAAAGATCGTGTCCGAATGGAAGAGTCTCAAAATGAGATGATCCGACTTTTGCGAGGAACAACATACTGCGGCAAACACATCTCCCCGAGCGATCGTTAGCGTGGGAGGTCAAAATGCTAATCTCCTTGACGGTTCCGTAGAGGCGTGATGCTCTCGCACCGCTAGTTCTACTCATCCATCACGCGTGCGGCTCAACCGATGCTAATCCACCAATTATTCGGTAGCTTGACACATTCTCATCTGACCCACTGTCATGTTATCGTGTAATTGATTTGCAAGGCAATTTCACCTTCAAGACATAAATCATCTTCCCTCACCGCTATGAGGAATCCACCTTTAGGCGGAAGCTATTCTTCAACATCCTATTCCGTGAGTTTCAAGCTTTGAGCATTGATTCCTATGATGGGGTGGCCGACCCATGAACACATCGACCATTACAGGGTATCATGCATATCCAATGAGCTCGACACCCGCTTTGTCGTCTTTCCGTTACCCTCAAGGCAAGCTTCGCGGTTCTACTCTTCCAAGGGATCCATCCATACCTTTGACGAACTGCCAAGATGTGAACAGTTCATTGCAAACAAGAGGATCATTAAAGATTCCTCCATCTCTCGGCATTCGTTAGAATGAGGGTGAATCACTTAAGGAATACTTTTGAGGTTCTCCTTAGAAGCTCGTAAATACACAGGTAGACCCTATTAAGAGGAGTTTTCGACTCGTCCGGCCTTTTACATCACTAATCTTGCTTAGTTTATCATGTGGAAGCACAAATCTCACGATGAGACCATTAATGCCCATCAAATAATTTGAACAATCTAGGAAAAGCGTAAAATGTGGGCCGTCCCATCAAAAGAAGCAACAAGGCGTGATCTCCCTCCACAACCTCCATATCAACGTGAACCCGCGACCGAGAAAGGAATACACGCGCGATGAACACGTCGTGTCAACCTCACGGTGGCTATTCGAGATGAAGAAAATATCAAGTGGCCATCCACGAAATCAAATTCGTGAAATTCACATAATGTGGACATACTCTTCTGAGGCATGCCAAAGAAGAAGAAATCGAGGCTCATTCAACAAGGATATCTACGTCGATTTGTGAAGAATCAATCGAATCAAACAAACATACCTCCAACTGGGGGGCAACCAGGACAATCATCACAAAAATAATAAAATAATCATCAAATAGTTGGGAAATTATCGTAGAGGACCAATACTATCTAATCAAGTCTCATTACCACCTCCAAGAGCGAGTTAAAGAAGTCTCATTATTGATCATTTCATCACTTTTAATGACTCGACTTAGAAGGAGTCCATGTTCTCATCAGATCCACTTGTCATCCAGGGGATCGGTGACCCATGCTATAATGTTAAGAGAATTTTGATCAATGGGAGTTCGATGTCTTATTTTACTCACATTTCTTAACATGGGCTGGTTAGGAAAAGCTCCAACCCGCGCAGACCATTAGGTTTGATAATCACCCATGAAAGTAGAGGGACAATCACCCTTCCGTTGTCCTTGGTGAATTTCTACAAGTGACTCATTTAATCCAATTCATGGTGGTCAAGTCGATTCCATATAACGCTATCTTTGGAAGGCCCCTCCAATCAATTTTTGTGCAATCACTTGATCTCATCTTAAGATGAAATTTCCAACCCTGGAGTTGGGGTGGTCTAGGAAATCGATAGCACAATCATGTTACCTCAGCCAAGCTCAACCACGCCCTTCTGTGACCTTCAGCATCGAAGATTTTAATTTTGAGATGAAGAAGTACCCCAGAAAGCTTCGCCTGTAGAAGACTTGCTCTCTGTTGCATTATCAGATGACCAACCATTACGAAAGGTAAAGTTGGATCTGCTCTCATGAACAAAGGGAAAAATACATAGACTTCTTGCACAGAAATCAAGACATCTTCGCTTGGAGTCCGACGACATGCCGGGGTCGACCCAATGTGATCATGCACTCCCTCAAGATTGATCCAACATTCAAACCGATCATCCAAGAAGAAGTTTTGCACTGACGCTCTGCTATTGAGCAAGAAGTTAACAAGCTTCTAGAAGCGGGATTCATACGAGAGGTACATTACCCTACATGGCTAGCAAATGTTGTCATGGTTAAGAAAACAAATGGAACATGGAGAATGTGTATTGATTACACTGACCTTAACAAGGCTTGCCCGAAAGATAGTTTTCTCTTCCTCGAATTGATCAATTGGTTGATGCTACATCTGGACATCAAATGCTAAATTTTTTGGATGCTTACTCGTTACAACCAAATAAAATGAACCCAACGGATGAAGAAGCTACAACATTTCAAACATATAAAGGTTTATATTTACCAAGTTATGCGTTTAAAAAAATTGCTACCTATCAACGCCTTATGAATAAGGTTTTTAAAGACCTATTAGGCCGCACAATGGGTATATGTGGATGACATGTTAGTAAAAAAGCTTGAAGAATCACAACATATTTGACTTAGAAATATGCTTTAACCTTCTTCGACGTTATATAACATGCAACAACCCAAAAATGTGCTTTTGGGTTACGTCGGGAAAATTTCTTGGATTTATGGTAACCCACCGTGGGATAGAGGCCAACCCGAGAAAATCAAAGCTCTCAAAGATATGACTCCTCCGAAGAATATCAAGGAAGTTCAATATTTGAATGGACGAATTGTTGTGTTATCCCGCTTCAGCCCATGGGATACTTGTCATTCTTTAAAATATTAAAGGGAGCTAAAATAATAATTTTCAATGGACTGATGAATGGCAGTCTGCTTTTGAGCAACTAAGTGAGTATTTAGCATCTCCACCCCTACTATCCAAGCCTATTCAAGGAGAGATGTTATACTTATATCTCGCAGTCTCTTCCCATGATAAGCTCAGTTTTAGTGCGAGAAGAAAATGGGATACAACAACCAATTTACTATGTCGAAAATTCTCTCTGATATAGAAAGTCATTATCCACTTGCAGATAAGGTGGCTCTGGCTTTAGTTTTCTCAAAAATTACGTCCATACTTCCAAGCTCATACCATCTACACACTCATTTACCATTAAGGGCCATCCTACAAAACCCAAAAGCATCTGGGAGGTTAATTAAATGGTCTGTAGAATTGGGAGAGTTTGATATAAATTTTCTATCTCGGCCTGCTATAAAGTCTCAAGTACTCACAGACTTTATATAATGTAATGCCCCAACTCCAGAGAGCTATCGCTACATGCCTTTCTCCTCAATGGACCCTCTATGTTGATGGAGCTTCGAAACAGCGGGGGAATCTTACTTATTTCCCCAGTAATACCTAGAGTATGGACTTCACTAAAATTCTCGGATGAGGCTCTCATCAGGTTGAGACTGCCATTGATTGTGAAGCTCAAGACTTAGTAATCCACACCGACTCTCGCCTTGTCGCTCCCAAGTTGAGGGAAACTTTAATACTCATAATCCTCGCACCAATATCTCCACTTGGTAAAGTCTCTTCTTGCCCATTTCAAGACACATCAAATCATTCACATAATGAGAGAAGAATACTCGAGCTGATGCTCTCGCTAAGCTTGCTACATCTGCTACTGGAGATCTATTTAAGAGAAAGCATGTTGAAGAAATATATTTTCCTAACATCCCAGGGTCGTGGGTAATACAAGAAATTAATGAGATAAATGAACATTCATGGATGGACCCCATCCTATCTTTTCTACAAGAAGGAACCCTTTTTCAAGACCCAACTTCTACAACTGCCTCAAGACAAGCTTCAAACTTTACTATTATCTGAGGTGAACTATACAAACGAAGCTTTCTCTCGACCGCACTCAAATGCCTCTCACCTTCGTGAGTCGATTACACATTAAGAGAGGTTCACTGGGATATGTGAATAACACCGAAGGGCTAGCCCCTTAAAATTATAAGGCAAGGGTTCTATCTACAATGAAACAAGACGCCTTAGAGTTCACAAAAAAATGTGCAAGTTGTCTTGCTCTAACCTCTCTCTCACATGCGATACAGAGCTCTCATCCCTTCAAAGCCCGTGGCTTTTTGCTCAGTGAGGAATTGATATCATGGGACCTTTTCCGATAGCGTCAGGGCAACGAAAGTTTATCATTTTAGCCGTCGACTACTTCACTAAATGGGTAGAAGCTGAACCACTCGCTAAAATCATGGAGGCAAATGCTAAATAATTTATTTGGAAAAACATAATATGTCGATTCGGTCTTCTTAAAGATCATATTGGAACAATCGGAAAAATCTTTACGCCTTTTCACATTCACCGCCGCGATACGAAGTAGCACATTCTCAAACTAACAGACAGACTAAAGCTGTCAACAAGACTATACTCAAAGGACTAAAAACACGTCTTAAGAAGGCTGGGGGCAATGGGTTGATGAGCTTTCTAATGTTCTTTGGGCTTACCGCACTACATCACGCACCCCGACTGGTGAGACACCATATAATTTATGTTTCAGCACAGAAGCTATTATACCAGTAGATATCAGGATTCCAAGTCCAAGAGTTCAATTATTCATTCATGATGGTAATGAAAAAAATCGACAAAGACGACCTACTCCCAAACTCGTGACATGGCCCTACTGGACCGCTTCCTATCACCAAAGGGTAGCTCGTCACTTCAAGAAGAGTAAAACCTCTTCCCATATCCGTTTGGTGACTTGGTCTCTAAGTCTCAAGCAGCAAAGGCCCTCAATGCAATAAACTCTCACCTCTTTGGGATGGCCCATATGTGATTATAGCTATGGTAAAGCCAGGAACATTCAAGCTCAAGGATCTAGAGGAAAAAACTTTACCTCAAACTTGGAACACTAAGAATCTCCGAAAATATTATCAGTAATTTCTACTGCATAATTATTGCTCATTTATCATTTCCTCTTCATGTAGCCGATCCCACTTAGTGGAATAAAGACTTGTTGTTGTTGTTATTATTATCATTTTCTCTTGAAACTCATATCTATGTTAAAATTATCTTGAGATTGTATCACCGAACTTATCAGAGTAATGAGTTTATAGCTTTTTCTTTCAAGCTTGTTGCATATGGATAGTCTCCTTCAATTAATCCTCCACTTGAGAAATGTGCAACTCATGTATCTCGTAAGCAAAAGGTCATCTGGTGGACTTCCACGCCTCATCCGTGCGTGTTAGTCGTGAATAATATTCTGACCAATCACCCCGGATAAGTAAAAACAGAACAAGAGTATATCACCTAAAAATAAAAAAATAAAAATTTTCATTGACAGCACCAACATGATGACATAAAAAATAATCAATATTCTAATACAAAATAATACATAGATAAAAAAATGATGCACCCTCAAGTGATGCTACATGATATCAACATCCTCCTCACCACTAGAGATGCTCCTTGAACTCACTCGATTCCTTCATCTCCGACCAAGGGTCTTCGATGCTTGGCAGAGATAGATCCTCAATACTAGCTCCGATTTTGCGATGTACTAAGCGGATTCCTTTCAGGAACCCTCGGATGAAGCCATCCTCTAAACATTGGTGTTCCAAGTCCTTCACTTCAACATCAAGAATATGATTACGAGCTTCCTGGATATGGTCCTCGATAATGTCGCGATAAGCCAAGGAGTTCTTAAAGTCTTCCACTGTCTTCAAAGAAATTTCATTTGCTCCTGCTTCTGACATTATAAGCCCCTTCTCAGAAAGACGATCTTGTAATGCCTTCTACTCCAGTTCAAGAGCTTTTTTCTCTGCTGCAAGTGCCTTGAGTCTTTTCTCTTTCTGGCGAATCTCCGCCCTCACCTCAATCAGCTCATCACGGGTGCACTCCACCTCCCCGGCTAGAGAGAGAAGTTGACATGTCGCCAACCCGCTACCCTAATGATCCTCCAGAGTCGCCACTTCTTTAGACTTAACACTCATCTTTCGCTCATACTCGCCTTGTAGATACTTCACCTTCACAAATTTAGTATTCCACTCGTCTAAAGTGACACCCAAATAAGCCATCAACCCTAATGTTTGAGTTACCTATATATATATAAAACCATCACAAATATTACACAAAGAAGGAGGAAAAGAAGAAAAGGAGGAGGAAGAAAAGACAACGTGCTAATTCATCCGCGTTGACGCCCAAAGGCATATTGTTTTAACACCTCTTCAGGAATCTACGGCTTTGAGAAACGAACTCCCCCATTATGAGTTGAAATAACTAAACTCTCAGAGGCTAACTGGGGGTGAACATCTTCTCTGAGAGACGAGTCACTGACACATTTTTTTTTTCTTTAAAGAAGAAACATTGCTACCACCGTTTTCATAACGGGCTTCGAAAGAACTCCTATGAATATGAGGAGACTTGTCATCACTTTACCCCGACCTCTTCAATGGAAGAGCATGAGATCTCCCCCACGGATGGAAAGGCCAACCTTGAACATTCTATCTTCAATAATGTATTTGCTAATGTAACTCTCATGTTGTAAGCTCTGCATCGGAATATTAAGAGTTGTTAAGATTTCATTCTCTTCGATCATCATTGGATCCGGAAGGTCATTCAATCTTCCCCATCTCTCAGGGAGGCCCCACTCATTTTTCACAAAAAGAATCCATTAGACAAATTTTTAGATGGATCCCGTGCTGAAAATTTTATCCAAATTTTTATAGCCCGACAAGAAACATGTCCCTGAGCATCACATGTGAATTTGCACATTCAGCACAAATATTTGATGTTCAAAGTAACACCACGCTCTCTAAAGAAGACAGTTAAACCAACGATGATCACTAGAGCTCGAAATGAAAATTGTGACAAAGCTACGCCACATATTTTAAAGATCTCAATCAACTTAGGAGCCAAAGGGAATCGCAGTCCCGCACGAAGAATCATCTCAAAAACAGTAAAGTATCCCGCGAGGTGAATGAGCTCGACGACTTTTGGCAACAATAGCCACCAACTAGTTAGGAAGTAAAATTTCTGAAGCACCATTAAACTATCTCGATGTAATGGATAGTATATCGCTATTGCCACAATAGGTTTTCTTCCGCCATCACCCCGCGTGAAAATACATAATAAATAAACAAAGAGGGTGAGAATGACAAAAAATTGAGAATTTTATGAAGCAACTCACTCAAATACTGGGCATATCCTTTCCGATTCAATCATCATGACTTGGGATAAAATTTTTCACGATGATCTAACAAAAGAATGCACATACATTGGAGATCAAAAGAAAAAAAAGGAGAGAAGTTATTCCCCTCTAATGATGCTCTGAAATTACCTGCCAAACTTTCTAAGTCGTTTGAACGATGGTTCCTAACTAACGCTTCCCCGCCATCTTGGCCGTTATCAACTATTGAACCATCCAGTTGTAAATGATCCAATTTCCTATAAGAAAAAGTAGGAACTACGGGCCTTGATCGCCTCCAAACTCGGTCGGTCCGACGAGGCCGGTTGATGCCTCTTTCGAGGGAAAACTGAACAACGACGTATACCGCGGGCCTCGATCGCCTCCAAACCCGGTCGGTCCGACGAGGCTGGTTGACGCCTCTTTCGAGGGAAAATTGAAACAACGACGTATACCGCGAGCCTTGATCGCCTCCAAACCCGGTCGGTCCGACGAGGCCGGTTGACGCCTCTTTCAAGGAAAAACCAGAACAACGACGTATACCACGGGCCTTGATCGCCTCAAAACCCGGTCGGTCCGATGAGGGTTGACTCTCGAGGGAAAACGAACAACGACGATACCGCGGCCTTGATCGCCTTCCAAACTGGTCGGTCCGACGAGGCCGGCTGACTCTTCAGGGAAAACCAAACAACGACGATACCGCGGATCCAAACCCGTCGACGAGCGGCTGACGATCTTCGAGGGAAACCAAACAACGACGATACCACGCCTTGATCGCCCAAACCCGGCCGGTCGACGAGCGGGCTGACGCTTCTTCGAGGGAAAACAAAACAACGATGTATACCACGCCTTGATCCAAACCCGGCCGGTTCGACGAGGCTTGACCTCTTTGAGGGAAAACTGAACAACGACGATACCGTGGGCCTTGATCGCCTCAAACCACCTTCTCTCAAGAAGAAGAGAAGGTGTCTTCCTGGCCCTGGGGTTTTATAGATCCACTATAGGGGAAGAGAGAATAAATTAAAAAAAAAACCTCTCTTCATTATGACATTTAGTTTAAAAAAAACCCCTCTATTCATTATGACATTTAATTAAAAAAACTCTCTATTCATTATGACATTTAATTAAAAAAAACCTCTCTTCATTATGACATTTAATAAGAAAAAAAAACCCTCTCTTCATTATGACATTTATTTAAAAAAAAAACCCTTCTACTCATTATGACATTTAATTTTAGATATTTTGGATGAATTAAGATAATGTCATCCAAAAATAGGAAGAATCGATACATATCAAAATTCAACTAGCATGAATCTTGATGTCAAAAGTTGATCATCCGGAACCTCGAGATCAAGCACTTAAAATATCCTGAAACTGGGATGTCGTTAAATTCTAAATAACTCTCAAACATGGAGTGTTTATACAAATCGAGGCCTCGACGAGGATCTAACGAGCCCAAGATCTCATAATTGACTTCATTTGAGCATTCAAATACAAAATACATCATAGAGGAATCATCACAGTCGTCCTGGAGAGGAGTGGTTCGATTTTGCATGTATTTACTGAGACGCCACTCCTCCAATCTATAAATATCTCCTCATTCCTCATAGGGGGCCAGAGAGAGAAAAGCTTGAAGCAAGATTCTCCAAGCACAATCGACACCACTGACCTGCCGCCAACCACCCGCCGCCGCCGCTTTGCTTATCCTCGCCGTCGTCAATCTCTGTCGATCTCCATCATGAAGACCTTCATCGTCAGTCGATGTCCCTTACTATTCACCATCATATCTCTACTAAGAATCGCTACCACCTCAACGTGACTACATATTGTTCCCTTTTCATGCAATCTTGTAATCCCATTATCGGAAGATTTTGTACTCAAATAGATACATAATGAAAGATTTTACTGAGCACGTGATTTTTCCTCTTTCGAGGTTTTCCACATAAAAATTCTGAGTTTTCGTTTCACTCTTTAAATACGGCTTGGATTACAACAAATTTAAAGCAGAATTTCACTCTACCACAACTAGTTTTTTAGCACGCAATAATTTAAATACTTTAAAATAAAGTAAAATTTACATACATACCATATAATTCTTATTTATTTACATATCCAATATCAAAAATTTCATATTTATGAATATAACACTTTTATATCATAATTATATTAAAATTTATACATAAAAAAATATTTTACTTTTTAAAATAGTAATAGTAATCATTTTGATGTAACATTAAAAAGTTAAGTATTATATATAATAAATTTAAATTTATATATTAAATATCTAAATATTATATATTATGCATATAAATTATCCTAGAATAAAATACGCAATCATTTGTAAGCAATGAAAGCTTATTAAAAATCGCATGACCTCATTATTTATTTCACAACTGATTAGCAAGTGATGAGATTTTATCTCTTAAGGGCTTCAAGGAAGGCACTGTGAAAGCTACTTCCAAAACCATGGTGTCTTCTTCCTTCCCTCTCCTAGACTTCCTCAGCCTCCTCCTCTCCGAGTTCGCTCTGTCGGCCGCCGCCGATTCGCCACCTCTCTACCCAAAAGCAGCGCTTCCCACCGAATCTGGCTATCTCCCCATCAACTCGTCCTCAGGCGCGCCCTCTTCTTCGCCTTCTACGAAGCCCAAAAACCCCTATCCCCTCTCTCCTCGACTCCACTGCTCGTCTGGCTACAAGGAGGCCCTGGCTGCTCCTCCATGATAGGAAACCTCTTCGAGTTCGGCCCCTGGCTCATCTCCGACGATCTGCGTCTCCTCCCTAACCCTTCCACATGGAACCGTTGCCCTTCTCTTCATTGATAATCCCTAGGCACCTCCGTCCAGAAGGACCAATTCAATTTTTCCTTTCTTCCTCTCTCCCATCCACCTTCCTTCTGCTTCTTCCTGACTGGCAAAGCTGCTGGCAAATATTCCTGCCGCCGCCTACCACATCCTCCACCAAAATTCCATCTTTCCACCCTCCTCCGCATCAACCTCGCGTCGCCATCGGTAACGGACTGAGATCGCTCAAATCAGCACCCACGCCGCCGCCGCTTTCTCCGGGCTAATCAATGAACGGCAGGCTAAGCTCGAGAAACTGCAAAGCGACGCCTCCGAGCTCGCACGGGCTGGCAAGTGGTCGGAGGCCGCCGACGCACGGGGCCAGGTTCTCGACTGGCTTCAGAACGCCACCGGCCTGGCGACGCTCTACGATCTGACGAAGAAGAAGCCATACGCGACTGCGAAGCTTAGTGTTTTTCTGAATAAGGAAGAGGTGAAGGCGGCGCTTGGGGTTAAAAAGGAGGCGACTTGGTTCGAATGCAGTAAAACCGTGAGCAACGTGATGAAGAAGGATATAATGAAGAGCGTCAAGTCCATGGTGGAGGAGGTGGTGAAGAACAGTCGTGTGCTTCTATATCAGGGAATTTTTGATCTGAGAGATGGGGTGGCGTCGACAGAGGCCTGGATGAAGGAGATGAATTGGGAGGGTATAGAAAGATTCCTGGCCGCGGAGAGGAGAGTGTGGAGAGTGGAAGGCGAGGTTGCAGGGTACTTGCAGAAATGGGGAAATCTGAATCATATGGTGGTTTCCGGCGCCGGGCATCTTGCTCCGGCGGATCAGGGGCGGAGCACGCAGGCGATGATTGAGGGTTGGGTACTGAAGAGCGGAGCTTTCGCCGAAGGAGAAGATGAACTAGAGATCAAACTGAGTGTGATTTGACATCTGTATGATTGTGAAGTTGCTCTGACTAAAATAATTTGTTAAAAGTTTTTTGTAATCACATATCTGTTTTCGGATAACGATCATATTTTAATATTCCTAATTTTAAATTCTAAAAAAATAATTAAAAAGTTACCCAAAAACATCATAGAAATGCAAATATTTTCTAAATGATATAAATATGTGATAAAAATAAAAAATAAATATTTAATGAAATATATAATATGCACAAAAAACTATCTTTTTTTAAGTTGTAAATTTAAATGTCTTCTAATCATAAAATTATTTTTAATTTATATTTAAAATTTTAATTGGGACCAAAGTTAAAGGAGGCTGACTTGGCGTGTAATTGGAGAAAAATAAGAATTTTTATTTTGTATTAGATTTTAATAATTTATTAAATTCGAGATTAAATTTTAATAACTTGATGTAAAATTAATAATAAGTTGGTCATAATAATAAGAAATGGACAGTTCAATGAAAATTATGATCAATTTATCAATTAATTGATTGTTAGTTCTACAAAGTTTTGCGCTTGAGTGATTTTATCAGTTGATTGAATTAGTTGGGTGACCATTTCATAATTGCATTTGTCAATCTAATCTGATTTTTAAATCATTAATATCACCTATTTTTTTTCTATTTAGACATTACTAACTTCTAACCTCATATGATGTGAAACTAAATAAATAGATATTAGATATCAGGGTTGAAACTAATTCATGAAAATATTTTAGAATCATCTTTTGATCTATAGTAGATGGGAGGTCTAGGGTGGCGATTATGGACACTATATAAGAGCTCAATATAGAGTCCAAGTTGATGAGAAAGCCAATAAATTAAGACTTAGGCATATTAGGTTGAGTCTTTTGGGTCACATTTGGCTTATGAATAACCATTGTAGGGTTAATTTGGATTCACCTAGGTGCGTAGCAATCTAGTTGTTCTAAATGGGTGAATAGGTTTATTAGGCTAGCTTTGGCCCACCAGAGGTTAACCTAAGGGCAAAGCCTAATTAGCATGGGTTTAACTAAATCATGATTAAGGAATCTAATACCTAAAGTTTGATAGTTATAAATATAGCACCTTTCTTATGCTTTAAAATGTGAATTTTAATTCAAAAAATTAAAAAAGTGCTATTTTTATTATAATAATAAAGATTTAGGTGTTATATATGTAAATATTTATATTTGAATATTAGATTTATAAATATATCAGAATTATATATTATGTGTGTAAATGCCCTAACAAATAAATAAAAAGCATAGTATTTTTGTTTATTTTTGAATATTTTATCTTTTTATTCTGACACTTTGCATTATAATATTCTGATTTATCCGCACTCATTTTAAAATTTTGGCACTGTATATATATATATATATATATATTAATTATTAGAAATTATACTGAAATGAATATAAATGTGCAAGGCATCTTAGCCTAGTGGTTGATAGCTTTGACTTTCAACCAAGAGGTATTGGGTTCAAATCCTTGCACATGAGTTGTGTATGTGAGTTTGCGATTAAATTCGCTCAAATATCCCCAAAAAAAAATGAAATGGCTATAAGGAATTAATTCTCCTTTTTTAAAGAAATTACATAAATGATTTCTGTCCTCAGTTGTTTTATAATAAATAATTTGTTTGGTAGCTTCAATAATGCAATAAATTAGCCTTTAATGAGTTAATGAAACTTCGAAACGAAAGGATAAGAGGTATTTATCATAATTAATCTCTGTATTAATGGAATTATTAAAAACTTATTAATTTGGGTGGTCACAAGTAATTAGATGCACCGCGTAGGAGCACATGCGCCCACGACTATATATCTTTATAACCCATACCCCTCTCCATGTGCTACTGATATATATATATATATATATGTGTGTGTGTGTGTGTGTGTGTGTGTAATATTTTTTAAAAGTTGTTATATTTAAAGAGTTTTTAAGAAAATTTGAGAAATTTAAAAATTGATAATTAAGAGTTACTTGATTGATAACATAAAAAGGTTATTGGATTTCATTTTCTTGCATTCCAATCATATTATGTTTAGTTTGAAGTCAAAGAAGTGCAAAATTAAAAAAATTGATGTATTTTAATAGCTTAATTATTTATTTATTTTTACTTGTGGTTTTATTTTTGACATGTGTATATGGGACACCACGTAGATCTAAGGGTGTACTTATTAAAATGATCGGGTACGAAATTAAGGTATGATGTAAAGATAGAGACGTCACCCTTCAATGGACCTAATCACTTAATATGGACTCCTAAGGTATGATGAGTCTTCGAATATACCAAAGATTTTCTCCTACTTTACTTTAATGAATAAAGTATGCTTTATATTAAAACGGGTTCTAAAGTTTCCTATGGGGGCAATCCCCTATTGTTAATTACATCCTAAAGAATGTGAGTTCCTTATGAATACTCTTGATTAAAGTAGACAATTGTTGTCTTCAAAAATTTCATAGATAGAACTATCAATAAATTAGTTATGTTGGAAAAATCAAATGAGATTGATCAAAAGGTGAGACTTATTTTCGAAGTCAAAAGAGATGAGTAGGGAATACTCATGATATTAAGAAACCTAGTGAATATTTCAATCTACCTTGTAGTTGGGCTTTATGTATTTGAAATTGAGGAGAATTATTTATTTGAGTTGAAATTTTATTAGAAAGCTAAGACTTATAATCCGACAATACAATATTATGGAAATACATAAAATGTGAGAATTTATACTTATAGCCTAAAGGAAATAGCAACCTCATATCTTAAATCTAGGGAGCTTTAGCGAGAGCTAAGTGACATAAATCTAAGCGAAGATGAGTATATGGTTTATCTCCACAAGAGAGGATAAATTACCTGATTGCAAGACTTATAACCGTTTGGAGTTGCCAGCTAACTCCTCCTACGCTTTAAAATTATGTAGGCAAGTCATATGATTTTGTAAGATAGTTGGGTTGTTATTATTTAGAAAGAAACTAAAATTCTTAAACCCACTCCCTAAGAGACTAGAGTATGAGTGATATGAGCAATGACTTAGATTAATGTAAATTTGTTCAATTTTTATTTAATTTGAACTCTTCATTTTGACAAAAGTTATAGGATTTTTATATGTCTAAATGCATAATGAAATGAGTTATGTGCTTAAAGAGAAATATGTGTTTTCTACCATAGAGGAGACCCTCAAATATCAAGTCTTCCCCTATCGTGCAAGGATGAAAACCCTCTCTTTGTAAGACTGAAGCAATATGAATGCATGATATTTGACATACAACATTCAGTTAAAGGGTTGCTAAATCTTTTAATTATCTTGATTTAATGCCTAGGCTTTATATGAGGTTATGAGTTATTTAAAAAATTTAGTTATAAGTTGTAGTTGGGGTAGAAAAATTATTTTTATCTAAGACCCTAATCGGATTTAGGCCACACATTAAATCACCATTTATAAAGAAACTATAAAACGACACAACATTTATATTGCATAATTTAAACATAACATCAAATATTTTATAAATCCAATGCAAAAGAATAAAAGGCTGGTGCGATCGGGTGCCACCATACAACTCGAAAAGAGAAAATAGGTAGCCAAGCTCTACCCTTATACAACACAGTATATGAAAGAATAAATACAATTTATAAATGAATAAATGCTATTGGGATCTTCTTATCTTCATTCTTCATATCTCATTCATTTCTTCATTTGGATTTGCTTACTTCAAAGGCCTCACAAAGCCTCCCAAAACAAAACCTTCTAGCCACTACTCATCCTAATCCCCCATAACACTAATCATAATTCTTAATGCAAAATTATATTAAAAATAGAAAAAGTAAATCAAATTATACCTATAAAATAAGTGTTAGTTAAACACACCATACAACCCAAGTAGTTATATGAATAATTTTAACTTAGCATCTGCACATGGGTAACCAAGCCCACATGTCCTAATTTAGATTATGCTTAAGGGTTAAGCAACCTGCAAAATAGAGCATTTATATTTATTTTAAACACCCCTTAAGCACAGTCTCATGTAGAAAATATGATTAGGCTAATCACGCCTATCATCCAATCTACGAAGCATACACCCTAACATCCAGTCTAAAATAATACATCATAAAACCAAACATACATCACTTCTACACCACCCTAACATAAAGCTAGAAGTGGCGACTTCTAAAGTGTGTGTATTAAGGCTTATGTGGGATACCTTAATTAAGCTTTGTTATAATTTTCTAAGTATGAAAAAGATTCAATTATAAATGGTGGTTTTACTTTAAGTGGTTTAATTAATTTAAGAATTTTACTTAGCATTTTTTTGTTCCATTTGGCTTACACTTAACAACCAAGTATTATAAAGAGAAGAAAAGAGAGTGTTACTCTTCTTTAACCCTATCATAAGCCACATCTAAAGTATATTAATTAATCAATTCTCTTTAGTGAATGGCTTATTACATATTTTAAATTAATCATAAGTTTAGGTTCACTTTAAATAATCTTATTCAATAAGAAAGGAATCTCAAGATTAATTGAAACTAATTACTATCACATGACACATATTCATTCATTTCTTTCCAACATATACAACATGCGCATGATCAATCTTAAGCATACCTATATATACAATATATTTTAGTACACTTAAATAATGGATGTAAACATATACTTTTGAAATTTAGATGTTTCATTTGATTGAATTATTTCATCATATTAATCTAAAGCTCTATCTAAATTCTTATATAAAAATACAAGGAATGAAATTAAAAGGTATGTGTCATTGTTAACTAGGGAAGTGAAGTAATCAAATGACCTCCTTGGGGCTAGCTAAAATATCGTGTTCCCGGGATGTCCAAACTATATACCAATTACATTCAAACATATGTAAGCTTATACGCATGAACATAAGAAATAAAGCTTTAAAGCATGTAATCAATTGATTCAATCATTTAAATAAATATGAATGCATATTTTTCTTAATAGAAAAAATGAGATTCTTATTCATTAACTAAATATACAAGCTGGCGTATAAAAGTTTTAAGTGGATACTTTGTCATTGTTAAACCGAGTCGATAAAGATCTCATTAAAGCATTGCATCCCCAGAATGTCCAGACTAGATATATCCACTACTTTTAAATACACATGAATGTACAAACAACTACAAGAATGTAAGAATCATGCTAAGTTCTATTTTTGAAATATTTATGCATATAGAATAAAGTCTTATCTAAATTCTAGTATTGAAGTATTGTGCTGTTTATTTTCGATTCATTTGTATTGGGAGAGAGGGGGCACCACGCAAATCTGATGATGTACTTACTGAGGTGATCATGTATGACATTGAGTAATAGTGTATTATTTCAAAAAATAGAAGTCACTACCCTACAATAGATCTAATCACCTAATAAGGACTCCTATGGCATGACGGATTTTTGAATATACCACTGATTTCTCCCCTACTTTACATGGATGAATAAATTAGTATTTATTTAAATTGGGTTCTAAAGTTTCCTATGGGGGCAAGCTCCCATAGTTAATTACATCTTAAGAAAAATGAATCCTTTAAGAATACTCTCGATTAAAGTTGGTGATTGTTATCTCCAAAGAATTCAAAGATATGACTATCAATAAATTGGTTGTATTTTAGAAAATCAAGTGGGATGGATAAAAAAAGAAAATAGTTATTATCGAAACCAAAAGAGATGAGTAGGGAACGCTCATGATACTAGAAAGCCTAATGAGAACTCTGATCTATCCTATGATCTATATATGATGTAATAGGATATAAGAGTAAATGCCACATCATATGATATAATAGGATATAAGAGTAAATGCCACATCATATTTCCCCCGCTTTTGAATAGCTCGACTCGAGTGATGAAAGTGTTGCTTGACCATCACCCAGAGGATAGTATCGATAGATATCAGTGACATTTAAGATGGGAGAAGTTAGAATGTCTGGTGGCAACTCCACGACATAGGCGTTGTCATTAATCCTTTTGGAAATAGGGAATGGGCCAAATTTCTTTGGGCTGGGTTTAGAGTAAGTACCCGGCTGAAAAACTTTCTTCCATTTATAGAGATATGCTGCTTCTTTATAATGTTGATTCGAATCTATCAACTGTGAGTGTACTTGTTTTAGCATTGTATCAATGTTTTCCACCGTGGTTGTTGCGGGTTTGCTTTTATATTTGGCAAGTATAGCCACGTCAACTGTGTGGTTTGGTACTTTGGTGTAAACTATACCGAAGGGGCTTCTTCCAGTAGTTCTGTTGGTCATGGAATTAAATGGTAATTTGGCCTGTGCTAATAGCTTATCCCATTGTTTTGGATAGTTACAAGCTAGGCAACGAAGTATGTTGCTAAGTGTCTTGTTAACCACTTCGGTCTGACCATCCGTTTACAGGTGATATGCTGAGCTTAATTGCTGAGAAGTGTGTAACCGCTTCCATAACTCTCTCCAAAAATGACCAACGAATTTGAAATTGCGATCAGAAGTTAGGCTTCATGGTATGCCATGTAGTCTTACGATTTCCTGGAAAAACAATCGAGCAATATGCACAACATCAAAAGTTTTCTTACACGCGACGAAATGCATCATTTTGAGAATCGATCGACTACCTCCATTATGGAGTCCATCCCTCTTTTTGTGCGAGGTAAGCCCAAGATAAAATCTAAGCTGAGATCTTCCCAAATTGAATCTGGAACTGGGAATGGAGTGTAGAGGCCAGTGTTTTGAGACGTACCCTTGTATCTTTGATAGATAAAACACTTCTCCACAAAGCGAGTAACATCTCGTCTCAATTTTGGCAAAAAAAATGATATTTTAATTGTTCAATTGTCTTTTCTCAGCCCATGTGAGCTGCAAGCCCTCCAGCATGCATATCCTTAATGATATGAGACCTTAAAGACGTATTGGGGATACACAGTAAATTATTTTTGAATAAAAAACCATCCTGAATGCAATAATCTGCTACCAGATGTAACTCAGAGCATTGTTTCCAACTTGGAGCAATATGCGTACACAACTTGGATCTAGAAAACACACTATTTCCACAAATAAGTTACATTCATTGACCATCAATCAAAAATGTTCAATTATGCATCATGAATTCTTGTGTAGAAATAGGCCAAACATGAAATAAATTAAATCATATAATATATAAACATTAATAAAAATGGGCCTAAAAATGCTAGAAAATGGGCATAATTCAAATCTATTATAGGTTTGTTTGACGTCTTGTAACCAGCTTAAGGACACCACTTGTATTTGATATCTTCCATAAGAAGATGTTATTGTCCAACCTCAGTGATTCATCAACACCTTGCTCAACTAACATGTCAACTTATTAGGCCCAGAATGAAAACCTTCCTATAACAATCTAACAAAATGCTATAATTATGAAAATTGCCTCTTCAGACATGCTTAGCAGTAGCTATTATAATTAGGCTAATCCCTATTAAATCAAAAACAAGCTGAAGAAGCCAAAGAATCTCAAAGTTGTTATCCGATAAAAAAAAAAAAAAAAGGTTAAATTTTGCAGAAGAAAACAATTGAAGGGACATAACTGAAATCTGATAAGACAAGGACTGCCAAAGGGAGAAATTATTTTACAGCAAGGGGCGCAATTTGGCAATTAAATAAAATGTTATCTGGAATAACAATTTTAACTTATTACCCAATTATTACCTCAATTTTTTTAAATAATTACCCAATTATTAATATTTAAAATAAAATTTCAACTCATATTTTTATAATTTTCTTAAAGATTTAATCTAATATATATATATATTTCAAAAGTAGAGAGAAAAAAGAGAGAAGATAATTAGGTTATCGAACCATTTTAAATTGTAAAATAATTTGTGTAAATTTTTTTTCTATATTTCTGACAATATTTATTTTTAAAATTGTAAAATAATTTGTGTGTAAATTTTTATTTTTTTTTAATATTTCTGACAATATAAATTTAATGATTTATATATATGGTATGTAAAAATTAATATTTTTTTAAATTATTTAGTATTTAATCAATGCTAAGCCCGCTTTGAGTAAAGGACTGTGCCGCCAATCAAAAGTTCCCAACAAATAAAGTAATTGCAAAGGCTGTTTTTGATCCTCATCCTAGTTTTTGATCCTCATCCCAATGTATGCTGGGGCGAAGCAATATGGTTCAAAGGATATGCAATAAATTATACCTTATATTGCTGGATGGCATTCCTGGGTGGTCTAAAAACTTCTGAAATTCTTGTTAGAAGGGGTTTTAGCACACCTATATCTTGCTGTTTTTGCTACAGCCAACCTGAATCTCATTCCCATTTATTTTTTGAGTGCCCTTATTCAATGAAATTAATTAGGAATCTGCTTCCTAATGGGCAATTCTTCCTAATGCAGTCCACATTAAAGCAAATTCTTAGCAATATAGATGAACGCTCTAGCAAAGCAATCAAAAGATTGCATTATCTTATAATTACAATTTTGGTATATACTTTGTGGAGAGAAAGAAATAATAGGATTTTGGCAAAGACATCTGCTGCATATACTGATCTGATAGAGATAATCAAAACAAGGGTTGCTGCTAAACTCCAAAGGTGGAAGATGAAAGACACAAGGCCTGGTTATGTCTCTGATCTGATAAAGATGTGGAGCAATTACAAGCCCCCATTAGCTCTCAGTTGATCTTCTCAATGTTGCTCTTCTCTCTCGATTTTTTTCATTTTTCTTCTTCTTCCCTGTACTAATATGGTTCAATAGGGGACGATGATGACATGGACGATAAATGGTGATCCTTTGTTTTGTTGGACGGCAATTGTTATATCTCCCGAACGATGGCCTCTGATAACTTGGGACCCTTCTGCCTGGATGGTCCAGGATGTCTTCTTATGACTGATGTGGCTTACTGGACTTTCCAGTATTGTTGGTCTGAGTACCCATTGGCATTCTAACATGTTGTTTTTTCCTTTTCTTCTGGTTTTGTGAATCAGTCTATTTGAGTTTTTGTCCAGGTTTTTATTTAGGCTAAGAACAGGTCCCATGTGTTGATGTCCTCTTAGCCCTGTGGGGCTGATTCATTATTTGATTTTTTTTATAATATTGTTACTTTACATTTGGAATATATTGGGCTATGCCCTCAAATTTTTTCCAAAAAGGACTGTGCCACTCTAAACGAGGCATAATAAATGACAGTTTAGTTTATTGTTTGAAAAAGCCATCCACAGCTAAGGGCTTGAAACAGACTGCTATACCATTGATTTTGGACGGAATCAGGAAGTTTAAACTCTATTTTTTTTTTCTTTTCTATTGCTATCCATGTTGATTCTATCTATCGGTTGTTTAATGGGGGTGCTTGCTTCTGAAATCGGAAGGGAGTCTTATGCACCTAGTTGATACTTTTCAAGGCTGTTGTTGGCTATTTCTGCTTTTTTCTTGCTCGACTTGGTTTTGATTTTGGTGGACAATGATGATTAAGGAAGCCTTTCTTTGGAATCTTTGGTGCACATTATACCATTCATTTCATTTTGGATTGAAAAAAATCACTTATGGCGTGTGCTCTATCAAGCCTCTTTTTTTCGACTCTCCTAATTCTTTCGGAGATGAATGGTCGCAATGTTTTATCTTTTGGAGTATTTTGTATAATTTTGTGATCTGAGTCCACTTTTTTTCCTTTAAACTCTTTGTAAAGTGCTTCTACCATAATTTTTTTCCTTGGTCTTGCCTCCTTTGGCCTTGGCCGTGTCCTTTTTTCTTCCTTGATTATTTGTAAAAACACTTTTTGGAATGATATTGGGCTATTGCTCTCAACTTTTCCAAAAAAAAAAAAAAGATCTTAGAAACAGATTCAAATTTAAGTCATTATTTTTTTATAGTTAAAATTTTCAAATTTACTCAATAATGTACTCAGTAACTCAAATAATAAATGATGGCAGATTTATTCATGGCAATATTCTGGTCCTAATAAGACTAGCTAGATGACAAAAATTATAGAGATAGAAGAGAGAGGAGAGGGAGAGAGGGAGAGAGAGAGAGAGAGAGAGAGAGAGAGAGAGAAGAGAGAGTGAAAGAGAATCGTGAAAATCCACTATAATTTTATAAATATTATAAAATGATATCATTTTCTAAATACCTTTCTACCCCTTTTTAAAGGTGAAGAAGAGGCATCATAAAAAACGGTAAAATAATAATAATAATTGATAATTACATATATGGACTATCAATAGTTAATAATTGATAATTGCATATATGGACTATCAATAGTTAATATTTACAAAAATAACATATTTTTAATGCTTCAAAAAGATGAATTTAACTTTAAAAAAAATAAGAAAAATATTATTTTTATTATAATAATAAAAATTTAGGTATTATATATATATATATATATATATATATATATATATATATATATATATATGATATATATATATATATATATATATATTATGTGAAATTCATAATTAAAAATATATTTTTAAATACTATGAGTGGAGACAAAATGAATATATATATATATATATATATATATATATATATATATATGAAAAGATTGAAATAGCTATAAGATTAAGAGAGAAGAAAGACAGGAATAGTCCTAAGAATATTTAATTAAATAATATAAAAAATAATTATATTTTATTAAAATTAAATTAAAATTTGACATTTACTAGATATAATGAATAAGAAATATTCATATAGCCGATAATAGTATAAAGATTTGTTATTATTATTATTAAAATTTTAAATTATATACATATATATATATATATATATATATATATATATATATATATATATATATATATATATATATATATATATATATATATATATATATATATATATATATATATATATATATATTTATATCTATTGTAATATGCATATAAATTATCTAAGGCTGTTTGATTGCCAGAAAAAAGGAATGGAGCATAAATAAATAAATTTTTTTTATTTGCGTATTTTTTATATGCATTAATAATTAAATAAATAAATAATTTTTAATAAATAAATAAATAAGTATATATATATATATAATTTTAATAAATATATATAAATAATAATTTTTAATGTATATATATTTCAGATGACTAAAGATGAATTATTATTTATTTTTTTATATATTTATATATTTTATATTTTTTGTTATTATTATTATTTTAGACTTATTTCTTTTTTTTCTTTTTTAATTTATAAATCTTCATAATTTTTAATAACTTTGATATTATAAATTAAGAAAATAATATATAAAAGTTATTAAAAATTATAAAGATTTATAAATAAAAAAGAAAAAAAATAAGTCTAAAATAATAATAATAATAATAATAATATAAATATATAAAAAATAAATAATAATTCATCTTTAATCATGTAAAATATATATGCATTAAAAATTATATATATATTAAAAATTATTATTTATTTATATATATATTTATTAAAAATTATATATATATACTTATTTATTTATTTATTAAAAATTATTTATTTATTTATTTATTAATGTATATAAAAATATATAAATAAAAAATTTTATTTATGTATTTATATATATATATATATATTTATTTAATTATTTAATTATTTAATATATATATACTTATTTATTTATTTATTTATATATATATAAATATATATTTCTTTAATCTCTCTCATACGTAAATAAAAAAATAAAATGCTCTCCGACTCTCTCTCTCTCTCTGCTATTAAAAACAAAAAAAAAAAAAATAAAAAAAAAATTCACCAGCCGACGTGGTCTGACGTCGGCGCCAACCATACGGAAAAATTTACCTCCCTTTAAGCACTACAAGGAAGGCAATGTGAAAGCACTTCCAAAACCATGGTGTCTTCTTCCTTCCCTCTCCTAGCCTTCCTCAGCCTCCTCCTCTCCAAGTTCGCTCTGCCGGCCGCCGCCGCCGATTCGCCACCTCTCTACCCAAAAGAAGCGCTTCCCACCGAATCTGGCTATCTCCCCATCAACTCGTCCTCACGCGCCGCCCTCTTCTTCGCCTTCTACGAAGCCCAAAAACCCCTCTCCCCACTCTCCTCGACTCCACTGCTCGTCTGGCTACAAGGAGGCCCTGGCTGCTCCTCCATGATAGGAAACCTCTTCGAGTTCGGCCCCTGGCTCATCTCCGACGATCTGAGTCTCCGCCCTAACCCTTTCACATGGAACCGTCACTTCGCCCTTCTCTTCATTGATAATCCCCTAGGCACCGGCTTCAGCTACGTCCCTTCCCACGCTTTTATCCCCGAGGACCAGTCCGACATCGCCGCCCACCTATTCTCAGTCCTCCAATCCTTCCTCTCCTCCCATCCACCTTTCCTTCCGCTCCCGCCCTCTCTTCCTCACCGGCGAAAGCTACGCCGGCAAATACGTTCCCGCCGCCGCCTACCACATCCTCCGCCAAAATTCCATCTTTCCACCCTCCCTCCGCATCAACCTCGCCGGCGTCGCCATCGGTAACGGACTGACCCACCCGACCGCTCAAATCAGCACCCACGCCGCCGCCGCTTACTTCTCCGGGCTAATCAATGAACGGCAGCGGGCTAAGCTCGAGAAACTGCAAAGCGACGCCTCCGAGCTCGCACGGGCTGGCAAGTGGTCGGAGGCCGCCGACGCACGGGGCCAGGTTCTCCACTGGCTTCAGAACGCCACCGGCCTGGCGACGCTCTTCGATCTGACGAAGAAGAAGCCATACGCGACTGCGAAGCTTAGTGTTTTTCTGAATAAGGAAGAGGTGAAGGCGGCGCTAGGGGTTAAAAAGGAGGCGACTTGGTTCGAATGCAGTAAAGCCGTGAGGAACGTGATGAAGAAGGACATAATGAAGAGCGTCAAGTCCATGGTGGAGGAGGTGGTGAAGAATAGTCGTGTGCTTCTATATCAGGGAATTTTTGATCTGAGAGGTGGGGTGGCGTCGACGGAGGCCTGGATGAAGGAGATGAATTGGGAGGGTATAGAAAGATTCCTGGCCGCGGAGAGGAGAGTGTGGAGAGTGGAAGGCGAGGTTGCAGGGTACTTGCAGAAATGGGGAAATCTGAATCATATGGTGGTTTCCGGCGCCGGGCATTTTGCTCCGGCGGATCAGGGGCGGAGCACGCAGGTGATGATTGAGGGTTGGGTACTGAAGAGCGGAGGTTTCGCCGAAGGAGAAGATGAACTAGCGATCAAATTGAGTGTGATTTGACATCTGTATGATTGTGAAGTTGCTCTGAATAAAATAATTTGTTAAAAGTTTTTTGTGATCACATATCAGTTTTCAATATCTCCCAGTTCGCGAATGTGGCTAGGGCTTCTTCCGATTTTGAGCTCTTTGCCGGCGCCTCCCTTCTCCACCCCCTCCTCACTCCTTAACATCCAATTTCTTTTGTTCTGTTACCCCACTTCCATTTCTCTCTGACCTCCGGCTCTTTGCCGGGGGTCAGATACGGCCTTGCATCCATATGGGTACCCTTAATAATTTCTTCCCCCCTCTTTCTTCTAATTCTCCTTCTACTTCGATTGCGGGCGCTTCCTTGACGGATTCCCGTGGTCATTGTAACTGGAAGGAGTTGTTGCTTGCTCAAAATGAAAAAAGTAGGGATTTCCCCTTATCCTTCATTCCATCAGATTCTCCCGAAGTGTTGTTTTCGGAGGAAGATCTGAAGGAAGGTCAACAGGAGTGAAATTTGTCTCTAGTTGGTCACGCCATAGGAAAGAGGCCTTACTACGGCTCTCTATCGGCTGCGGTTAGAAGGAAATGACGATTTAAGGGGACACTTGAATTGCTATCTCTCGAAGGTGATTTCTTCTTATTTAAGTTTTCATGTCAGGAAGACTACGATCTTTGTTTGGAATGACGCCTTGTTTTCTCAATGGTCGGCCATTCATTTTTCAAATGGACATGGGACTTTAGGATCAGGTGACTGAGATTCCCCTTTGGATCAAGTTACCAAATTTTCCATTATGTTGTTGGAACGAAAAAGGATTTTCAAAAATCGGTAGCATGATTGGAGTTCCCTTAGCTAATGATAACCTTACGGCTTCCAAAGCGCGTATTACCTTCTCTCGGCTCTGTGTGCAGATCACTACTTCCTCGGTTCTTCCAAATTCGATTACTATTAACATGAATGGGAAGAAAATTGATCAGCCAATTCTGTACGATTGGAAACCATCGGCTTGTTCCAAGTGCAAAACATTCTCACGATCAAACCTGTTCTCAGGGTAAAGCCGTGCCTCAACAGCCTAATTCTAATCGAGTCCCAAACAGGGGAAGGAGCCGAAGTCGTCCAGCTGCCACTGTGCTAACCCTTGCAAATAACTTCTCCGCATTGGCTGAGCAGGGTGAGATTTTAGAGGGTGATATTGTACCTAGGGAGAATGAGGTTGAAGCTGTGAACCCACAAAGTGTTCTATCTACAGATCTAAATCAAACTCCCACTCTTTCTCCTCAACCAGAAAATCTTCTTGAGCAAGAGGAAGATCTATCTATCTATGCGGACACTAACATTGTGGAAGGTCAATCTTCTTTTTCGGTTGCTGTCCCCAGACAGGGTGTTGCGACCCGATCGTCAACTTCCTCTCCCAAGCAGACTGAACAACCCAATGGTCAAATTAAGGGGAAAAATCCTATCTCCTCAACCAAGTCAAACCTGGAAGGAGAAGACTTGAAAGCTTGTTCTTATACGACTTATTCCAATCAGAAAGGTAAACATAAAAAGGGTAAGAAACCCTCTCTTCCTCTTCTCAATGACCTTTCCTCGATTAGCTATTTGGAATGTTAGAGGTCTTGGTGAGGGCGCGCTGGGCTGTTTGAGACTCATTAAGGAATTTAGAGATCTGCTTTTGCCTTTTGGAAACTAAGATCAATTAAGCTTCTCTTAATCCCCTTCTTATGCTAAATTTTCTATGTTTCATTCTCAATCTGTTGTTCCAATTTTGATGTGGCTTGGCGGCCTTCTCATTAAATGGTGCTCTGAGCGAATTGACTTTAAGCCTCTGATTGTCTCTAATCAATTCATTCATGGTTCTGTTTCTTATAATGGCAACCCCTCTTTTTTTTTAACCAGCATATACGCTGAAAATGACTCTCAATCTCGAATTTCCCTCTGGGATTCACTAAGGGATCTTGCGGTTGGCATTTCGGATCCTTGGTTGCTAATGGGTGATTTTAACTACTGTATTTCAAGTAAGGAAAAGACGGGAGGAATTCCGCTGTCCCATTCTAACACCTAATCTTTTTTTACCTGTGTTCAAGATTGTGAATTACTAGATCTCCCTAGTACGGGTTTATTTTACACATGGTCTAATCAGCAAGTCAATAATCCCATTTTCTCTAAATTAGATAGGGCTTTATGTAATGTTGGTTGGTTGGAAAAATATCCCACTTCTTTTTACAAAGTCCCACCGCTGCTCTCTTCGGATCATTCACCCCTCGTTATTTTCCTTAACCACATGAGTGTTCGGATTACCCGGTTTATGTTTAGGAATCATTGGTCTCTTTCACCCGATTTCTTAGAAGTCACAAAAGTTGCTTGGAAGAATTATGTTACAGGGGATCCTATCTTTGTTCTTGCAAATAAACTATCTAATGTCAAAAGAGCACTCATAGAATCCATGAGAAGTTACTCTCACCTACAAATCCAAATTGATGAAGCTAAAAGGAATCAAAAAGACATTCTTGAAAAGCTGGAAAGGAGTCCTAATGATGTCTATCTTATGGTCGAAGCCAAGGAAACTAAGGACTCTTACCTTAGTCTGCTACAAATGAAAAATGCATGGGTAAAGCAACGTGCTACGGCTCATTGGTTAACTTCCTCTGATGATGATCTCAAGTTTCTTTACTTCTCAATCAAAGAAAGGAGAAGTTCCAACTGTATTAGGGAGCTCCTAACCGAAAAGGAATTTTAAATGACCGATTCAATTCGAGAAATTGTACTATTCAGACTTTTCAATAGCAACACTTCGATTCTTTTATAATGCGATTTTCCCATCGAATTCTCTCTCAAGCTATGAGCTTGGAAAGGCGATATTGACAGAAATTCAAGCGACTTTAAGCGATGTCGGTGAGAATAAAGCTCCGGATTCAATTCCAAATTTTTTATTGCTTCATGGGAAGTTATAGGAAGAACCTTTTTAAAGGCAGCTCACCACTTTTTCAAAACACAGAAGATTCTGAATCGGCTGAAACACTCTCTGATTACCTTAATTCTTAAAGTTAAGCATTCCAATTTATTATCTGAATATAGACCCATATCTCTTTGCAACACATTTTATAAAGTCATTGCTAAGGTTATTGCTTCTAGACTTAAGAAGGTGCTCCCTTATTTAATTAATTCAGCTCAATCTGCATTCATTAAAGGAAGGGATATCTCTGACAATATTACTATGGCTTATAAAATATGTAATGAGTTGTTTTATAATCATTCTCAAGGTGATTTTCTTGATAAACTTGACCTCAGAAAGGATTTTGAATCTATTAACAGGGAGGCTCTTTTGCATAGGCTTCATTCTTTTGGATTCCCCCCTAGATTTATTAATTGGGTGAAGGCATGTATTTCAGATATCCCTTTCTCAATTACTTTAAATGGGGAAATTAAAGGTTACTTTTCCTCAAAATATGGACTTAGACAAGGCTGCCCATTATCACCATTCCTCTTTACCCTAGTCATAGATACTTTCTCTTGCTTAATTGATAGAGAGGTCAATTTATTTAGATATAGACCTCTTATTGCTGGGACATGCAAAATCTCTCACTTGCTTTTTTTGATGACCTGGTGTTGATAGCCTTTCTGGGATCTCAAATTTTGTCTAGAGCTTAAAAAATACACGGACTTGTGGTTAATCAAGACAAATCTCTCATTTATTTTCAAAAGGATCTAGGGATGAAGCAAATCTTTGCAGCATTCTTAATATATCTCAGGGCACTTTTCCTATCAAATATTTGGGTCTTCCCTTAACTTTGGGATCTCCTAAACTTGTAAACTTCTCTAGCTTATTTGATAAACTTCAAAGGTGGCTTGCCGATTGGAAATGCAAATTTTTGTCTCTAGGAGGAAGGTTGCAATTACTTCGATCATCGGTTAATAACTTGATTACTTACTGGTTTAGATCAATGATGATTCCCAAGGGTGTTTTGAAGACCATTTACTCTCTCACTTCACGCTTTTTCTATCATAATGGAGACTCTAATAAACTTACTACTATATCTTGGGACAAAACTTCTCGTCCCAAGGAAAAGGGGGGAATAGGTATCCCCTCAGCTTTCTCACTCAATTCTTTATGCAAAATCAAAACCATGTGGAAGACTCTTAAGCTGAACTCTCTCTTTGCAATCTGGTGTAACCAGAAATATGGATCCATTTGGACTGATTCTATTCGAAAAATCTCCCCTATGTGGAAAGAATTAAAACTATATGCAAAACGTTTTCGTGACAAAATATCTTACCACATCGGGGATGGCAACTTTTTTTCTTTCCTTTACGATCCGTGGTGTGTCAAAAAATCAATGTTTGAATCATTGGCTTCCAATGACAGAAATCTCCTGACTCTTTATAAAGATACTAAGCTGAGCTCTTTTATATTGGAGGGCCGATGGAGAATGCCTATACAGATTGCTGAAGAATTTTCATTGCTATGTGCTACCATTGATTCTCTTACTATAGCTGGTGGTGAGGATTGGATTACATGGGATTCAAAGCGCTCCCCCACAACTTGTGACTTTAAAGGTGCTCTTTTTGAAAATTTGCCTTCGGTAAATTGGTACAAAGGTATATGGTTTCCTAGTTGTGCTGTTAATTATTCTATCTATTGTTGGTTGGCTTATTTAGGGGGTTTAAAGACTTCTGACTTACTTGTTAAAAGAGGGATTGATATTCAAACTACTTGATGTTTTTGTCTTAAAGAATCTGAATCTCACACTCACCTCTTCTTCGAGTGCCCCTTCTCGATGCATTTGATCAGAAGCATTCTTCCTAATGGCAATTTTTTTTTAATATTGAATTGCTTTTAAAGCTGCTAGATGGGAAATCAAAGACTCATGGCAAGTGTCAAGTGTTTGAATTTTTTTTTGGGTTGGAGGAACAGGACTTATTTCTGAATTACCATAGCGGTTGTATAGTGGATTCTTGTGGTTGCACTAATTGGAATACTGGACAATGATGACTTATATAATACCAAACGTTTGTTGGTTGGTTTCGCTTGGTTGCACAACACAAAGAACCTTGGATGGAGTTCTTTTCTTCCAAATGGATGGTTGAGGGTGTCGCAAAGATTGCCTTGCTTTTTTCTGTTGGAGCTATCTAGGCTTTGATCGATGTCTGAGTCCAGAGTAAAATACAACACTAATTACCTGCCATTTTATTTTGGATGCTGCTTGGTGCTATGCATTATCTAGTATGTTTGCTATCAGGTTCGGCATCAGTTTCTTTTTTTTTTTTTGGGAAGAGTTGTAATTGCCTTTTCCTTATTCAAATTGTTCAGTTATCCTTATACGCTTTGAGTAGCTTATTGAATTCAATTTGTTGAATTCACTTTGTAATTTTGTAATGTTCTCTTCTTTGGAATATAATTGAGCTTAGGCTCTCAAATTCTTCCAAAACATATCAGTTTTCGGATAACGATCATATTTTAATATTCCTAATTTTAAATTCTAAAAAAATAATTAAAAAGTTACCCAAAAACATCATAGAAGTGCAAATATTTTCTAAATGATACAAATATGTGATAAAAATAAAAAATAAATTTTTCATGAAATATATAATATGCACAAAAAATTTCTTTTTTTAAGTTGTAAATTTAAATGTCTTCTAATCATAAAATTATTCTTAATTTATATTTAATAATTTTAATTTAGAACAAAGTCAAAGGAGGCCGACTTGGCGCGCAATTGGGAAAAAATAAGAAGTTTTATTTTTTATTAGGTTTTAATAGTTTATTAAATTTGAGATTAAATTTTAATAACTTGATGTAAAATTAATAATAATTTGATCATAATAATAAGAAATGGACAGTTCAATGAAAATTGTGATCAATTTATCAATTAATTGATTGTTAGTTCTACAAAGTTTTGCACTTGAGTGATTTTATCAGTGGATTGAATTAGTTGGGTGACCATTTCATAATTGCAATGGTCAATCTAATCTGATTTTTAAATCATTAATATCACTTTTTTTTCTATTTAGACATTACTAACTTCTACCCTCACATGATGTGATACTAAATAAATAGATATTAGATATTAAGGTTGAAACTAATTCACAAAAAATATTTTAGAATCATCTTTTGATCTATAGTAGATGGGAGGTCTAGGGAGGCACAAGTTAGGCCAGCTTTAGAGGCGATTATGGACACTATATAAGAGCTCAATATAGAGTCCAAGTTGATGAGAAAGCCAATAAAGATCGAGTTGATTGGCCTTTTTTGGCTAGATTAAATCAGTTAAGACTTAGGCATATTAGGTTCAGTCTTTTGGGTCACATTTGGCTTATGAATAACCATTGTAGGGTTAATATGGATTCACCTAGGTGCGTGGCAATCTAGTTGTTCTAAATGGGTGAATAGGTTTATTAAGCTAGGTTTGGCCCACCAGGGGTTAACCTAAGGGCAAAGCCTAATTAGTATGGGTTTAACTAAATCATGATTAAGGAATCTAGGTAAACTAGGACGACTGATGCTGGAAACTAATGGGTAAAGTCCATGATACTTTGTTGATAGGCTACGCCTACTCATCAGATCACCTAGAATTAAAATTGATTGAGCATAGCTTGGTTTATGTCTTATGGGAACATAATTGGGCTTAGAATTCTAATTAGCTCATTATATGGATTAAGGATCATACTTGGTTAATATTACATTATTGCATTATGTTGACTTAATTTAAATAACTTTGACTTAAGGGGTCTATAGTTGATTATGCTATGCAAAGTTGAGTTGAATCAGATATGTAAAGCCTAAGGAGATTCAAATGTCTTAATTGTCCCTCTAATAAGCCAATAATCATATGATTTAAATAAGTTAATCTAGCTTAATTAGGGTCATCTGATAGCCCAAAATTAACTTGGATAATTTATGAGGATATCTCAATTATCTAGGTTTGGATTTAGATCTATCATGAATGGGTTAGCATAAGTTGGTCATGTTTTTCACCTTAGGATCCTTTATGATCTCACTTCATTAAGGGATGTTTATGGATAAGATGAGTCTATTATAAAAGTTTATGGATGGCATAAAGTGACAAGATTTATCTCATTGACACCCATGGACCACAAGATGATGTGAATTATCATAATGTCACATGTATGAAGATATGTATAAGTCTTAGTGTTGACTTTGGGTCACAAAGCTAATGAACGAAAATATGCATTGAATTTAACTTACAAGATTCATTAATTTGTTGATAACTAACCAGCTCGTAAAAAAGATGTCAATAAAGACCTTCTTAGTAGCAATTGTTTTAATATATGAAGTCTCTTACAAAATCTCCGCATTTAATCCATAGTTTTGTTTCTAACCTTATTTTATAATTTTTCAATATTTAACCTTCACATTTCTTAGTGGGGTGTATTCACAAGATACCTCACTAAATGCTTTAACCATCCTACATATAACAACTTCTTTGAATACCTCACATTTCATGGCATAAAGTTTAAAGTTTCATCAGACATCAAGGATCAAGAGCTGAATCATGATTTTTAGATTACGATAAATCAATATTACGCCATGCATTGTAAGAGACTGTACAAGGGCCCACGGCCCAACGCTGTTTTGACTTTTTGAGCTTTTTTCTGTTTTTTACGCTTTTAGAAAGGTCTATAAAACCCCAGTGGCTAAGAGGAAAGACACATTTTTCTCATCTCCTCTTCTCCTCTTAGAGTGCATAGCCTTGTGGGAGTTTGGGCACTCTTGGATCTCCTCTTCTCCTCTTAGAGTGCATGCCTCCTCCCTGGTGGGAGTTTGGGAACTTTTTGATCAACCTCACCTCTACCAAGCCGAGTGCATAGCCCTCTTGGGAGTTTGGGCACTCTCCTTGAATAATTTTCATCTCGAAAGAGGCGAACCTGCTGACGGGATAAGATGAAGGAGAATATAACCGAGACGGGGTCGATGACACACGACGATGGTGGCCGCCATTCGCGACGTGATGATGGTGACCGGTATTGTGAAGGGCGATGATGGACCGTAAGATGGCCGATGAGGTCATGAAGGATGACGGTAGCCGGACAATGGTGACATAAAATGACCAGATATAAGCGCCGATAGGAAGATTGTAGTGGCGGTACGGCAGCGACCAATGATTCGACCAGATCAAATAATCACGGCATTGATAATGGTGATGACAAGATTGCCGGAGATAACCGCCGATTTTGACGGTGCGATGACCGGCACGGTTAGCTACCGACGGGATCTTATCTCGAGTTTATCGAGCGTGTGCTCGATTAGTGGAAGAGGTTGAATCAACTGAGATTTTGACCTATTGGTTGTCGAGCGTGACTCACATTAACCGATGTAAGAGGTCGAGAATCCGGCGATTTTTTAATCACCAGGTTGTTTATCGGAGGCTTACCGATGATGACCGTTATGGACAAAGTTGTAGGCCTATATGCCAACTTATCCGCGTCAACTTATCGAAGGCACTCGATGTTAATATGGGAAGTATAGGACCTTTTGACCTATCCGGGTTGTTTGAGCGCTGATGATGTTAACCTAGAAAAGTTGGCGCCTAGAGGATTGCCAACTTATCCAAGGTTGTTTATCGAGTACTCGATGTTAACCAGATGGAAGAGGTCAAGTCCACTAAGGACCTTTTGACCTATCCGAGGTTGTTTATCGGAGCGTTTACTCGATGATGTTAACTGTATGGAGAAAGTTGTAGGCAGTCTATAGAGGATTGCCAACTTATCCAAGGTTGTTTATCGAAGCGCTACTCAACGATAACTCTGTATGGAAGAGGTCGGAAGTCCACTAAGGACCTTGACCTATCCGAGGTTGTTAGCGATATCGATTAACTGTTATGGAGAAAGTTGTATATGAGGATTGCCAACTTATCCAAGGTTGTTTATCGATGCTACTGATGTTAACTCATGGAAGAGGTCGGAAGTCCACTGGACCTATCAGGTTGTTTATCTGAGCGCTTTCATGATGTTAACTGTTATGGAGAAAGTTGTGCGCCCATAGAGGATTGCCAACTTATCCAAGGTTGTTTATCGAGCGCTACTCGACGATGTTAACTCAGATGGAAGAGGTCGGGAAGTCCATGGACCTTTGACCTATCTGTGATTGTAGCTTTAATAGCATCCATGAAGCTCAAGATCGATGCCCCGATGTCGCATCAACTAGTTGGTCGACATAAGGGGAAGCTATCTTTGGGCATGCACGACAGGTCGGTAGTCGCACATTCTCCGTGACTCTTGACTAACACTACGCTAGCCAACGTGGGATAGTAGATTTCTAATGAATTTGACTTGATTTCGTTCTTGACCGCAATCGCTCGTGTTTAAGGTTTTCTTTCCGTATCACCGGCTTGTAGGTTGAGTCAACTTTGAGGAGTGCGTAATGACATCCGTCAATGCAATATCGATTCGCCCGTGCAAAGATATCTTGATTTTATGCAGAAAATCACGATTCTCGATTGACAAACGATCCCACCTTCACCTTCGCGATGGATCAACTTCGAGAAGACAAATTACATCTTCAACCGGAGAAGCCCTGAGGCATCCTCATCTCGTAGTCAAGTTCTCGATGTTGAGGGTTACCAATAAATGGTCTTTGCTTGATATAGCACGAAAGCTGTTATTCCACTTACCACCATGCCACCGGTGTAATTTCATCTTGAGGTGAGGTGATGTGATTGTGCCAATATGACCGGAGAGGTCTCCCAAATATTGCATTGTACAGGACTGACTTGACTACAATAAATTGTATCAAGTGGTTGCGTGGTCGGTTCTCCAAGAGTTACGGAAGATTGTCCCTTCCACTAATACGTCGATTATCCATACAGGACCGGCCGGGTTGAAGCTTCTCTTCTATACCCATGGAGAGTGGAACATCAACCAACTCCCATTGTATCAATATCCTTTAATATTGAAGTATGGATCACCTGCATCATGACAAGGATCTTGATGTGGGATGCAAAGCCCTAGATATAAATCATCAAAGGTGATAGAATGGTCAACCAGACTTCTTCTCGCTCAAGGCGAATGAATATTTGGCGATAACACCCTCTCCGCAATTATTTCTATTCACTCCATACAGTGTTGCTCAAAGATTCTTTTGACGAGCTGGAGATATAAACGCCTAGATACCCTCGATGATTAGTCTTTCGATCTCCTCCTTCCAGGTTTTCTCGTGTGTGCTCTACGAACGTAATTTCTCTTGATTTTAATTCCAGTTTTCATGCTGACGCTATCCCTTCCCTGAATAGGATGTTCACATGACGTTGAGAGTCAGATATTTCCTCTCGATTAAGTCATCAGGTCGCCTCGAGGAGGTTTTGGGGAGGTTGTCGCTTCTCTTCTTTTCTCGAGATGTCATCACCTTTGGGAACCTTCTTCCGCTTGTCGCTGGTGGTTCAAATCAAATGAGCACCGAGCTTTCGCCGCCAGAGATTTCTCTGGGACCAGTCGCGATAGAATGGACTGCTCCGCATTAATGATGAATAAGTATCCGCCGAGTCCTCAGAAGCACGCCTCAAAAGTTCGATCTACTCCGGTATTCTGTTTGCCGTGAGGAGAACCTCTGGAAGTATTCTTTGAGGGACTCTCCATCGCTCGGGATTCCTGAGAGATGTGATGAATCTCGATGATTCTCTTGTTTGTGAACCGCTCTACAAAAATCTGGCGAAGCTCTCCAAATGATCGAACGGACCCTTCTGAGCTAATAGAACCGCACGAGCCGTCCTTGAGAGTCGCCGGGAATACGACAAAAGAAGTCATTTGCACGAATGTGCATGATCGCTCAAAGTGATCGATATGCTCGTATGGACGGTGCCATCATAAGGTCCATGCCGGAAGCTTGAATCTGGCCTAACGTATCATGGCGATCTCGCCGAAGGAGACGAAGTTTTGGAAGAGGCTGAGAATGGATCGCTGATTGTTCCGGGAACTCTTCCCCGCACTGCCGTCAGTTCATCGCGATAAGGTGACGTGGAGTTTCACCGATACGAGTCACCCATTCGTGGGGTGAGTAGAACCGGCGTATCAGAGGTTCAAAGATCCGGATGTGGTGCCAAGGGGTTCTCTACTTGTTGATCCGACATTCCTATCATTCTCGTGAAGAAAATCGGATTATGCCGAGGGCCGTATGGAACCCGTGGCTCTTCCAGCGGTTGAACGCTTTTGCCGGCCCTCTTGCAGAGTCAAGAATTTCGCTCGGGAATCCTCCATCCTTGAACGTTCCAAAGAGGGACACCTCACCGGGACGTAAGTCTATATGTAGAGAAGTTGGAGACTATCCTGAGAGAATGAGGAGCGCTGAGTGCAAACCCCGCTACCAACCATATTGGAGATATAGCAATGGGGAACTGATTCCACACGGCCAAATCAAGCTAGAGAATTTTATTCTAGATGCAGATCTTCGGTAGCCCAAAAATTATCCAACACACAAGTGGATATGAACACGGGTTACGGAAAACGGCGGAAAACCACGGCCTGCCTCAGAACTTTCACTATGTGTTCAAAAGATACGTGTCCTTTCGCTATAAGAAGGTGTTTACGGAAACAATATTAGTGTATAATATCGGCCAACTCCAACCCAAGGGAGAAGTTTCCCAAAAGCAGAACGGATCTTCGGGAGCAACCTCGATCTTCGTGAGAAAGGAGCAAACGGTTTTCTAGTCCTGGGGCATCTCCGAGCTCCTCGATCAGTGCACTACCTGGTGGCAATAGGCGTCGATACCGGAGGTTCTGAGCTCTCGTCTTCAACCGACCCCTTTAAGCGTAAGAATGAAGCCTATTTATAGATTTTCTGGTAGCCTTGTAAATTCATGGAAAACTCCAACCACTCATAACCATCTCGATCGGACTGGCGATCCGATCGACGGTGTATTTTGATGATCCGCCTTAATGATGTCTGAATTGGGTGATCTGATTCGTTGGATTCGCCTTGACGAGCCGACCGACTATAAATATGTCAATTTTGGTGACCATTTACGGATCGATCCATTTTCGCGCCGATTGATCGATGTCGAAGTTGGATAACGCTTGAAGATGTGCTCGTCATGACGCTTTGAGTAAGCTGAAAGGATTAGATCAAGCATTTCTGAAAATGCCTGAGATTCATGCCGATCGATTCCGGCGACGACAATTCAATTATATTATGCTTTGTTTGAAGTCAAAGAAGTGCAAAATTTAAAAAATTGTTGCATTTTAATAGTTTAATTATTTATTTATTTTTACTTGTGGTGTTTATTTTTGATATGTGTGATACCACGATATCTAAGTGTTATTAAAATGACGGACGAATTATGATGAATCTTGAAAGATAGAGACGTCACCCTTCAATGGACCTAATCACTTAATATGGACTCCTAAGGCATGATGGGTCTTCGAATATACCTGAGATTTTCTCCTACTTTACATTAATGAATAAAGTATGGTTTATATTAAAACGAGTTCTAAAGTTTCCTATGGGGGCAATCCCCTATTATTAATTACATCCTAAGAAATGTGAGTTCCTTATGAATACTCTTGATTAAAGTAGACAATTGTTATCTTCAAAGATTTCATAGATAAAACTATCAATAAATTAGTTATGTTAAAAAAATCAAATGAGATTGATCAAAAGGCGAGACTTATTTTCGAAGTTAAAGGGGATGAGTAGAGAATACTTATGATACTAGGAAATCTAGTGAGTATTCCAATCTATCTTGTAGTTGGGCTTTATGTATTTGAAATTGAGGAGAATTATATATTTGAGTTGAAATTTTATTAGAAAGCTATGACTTATAATCCCACGATACAATATTATGAAAATGCCTAAAATATGAGAATTTATACTTATAGCATAAAGGAAACAGCAACCTCGGATCATAAATCTAGGGAGCTTTAGCAAGAGCTAAAGCGAGACATAAATCTAAGCGAAGATGAGTATATCGTTTATCTCCACAAGAGATGATAAATTACCTGATTGCAAGACTTATAACCGTTTGGAGTGGCAGCCAGCTAACTCCTCCTACGCTTTAAAATCATGTAGGCAAGTCATATGATTTTGCAAGATAGTTGGGTTGTTATTATTTAGAAAGAAACTAAAGTTCTTAAACCCACTCCTAAGAGATTAGAGTATGAGTGATATGAGCAATGACTTAGATTAATGTAAACATGTTCAATTTTTATTTGATTTTGAACTCTTCATTTTGACAAAAGCTATAGGATTTTTATATGTCTAAATGCATGATGAAATGAGTTATGGGCTAAATTAGAGAGAAAGAGGTGTTTTCTACCACCAAGGAGACCCTCAAAGGTCAAGTCTTTTCCTATCGTGCAAGGATGAAAACCCTCTCTTTGTAAGAGTGAAGCAATATGAATGCATGATATTTGATATACAACATTCAGCTAAGGGGTTGCTAAATCTTTTAATTATCTTGATTTAATGTCTAGGCTTTATATGAGGTTATGAGTTATTTAAAAAATTTAGTTATGAGTTATAATTGTGGTAGAAAAATTATTTTTTTCTAAGAGCCTAATCGGATCCATGCCACACATTAAATCATCATTTATAAAGAAACTATAAAATGGCACGACATTTCTATTGCGTAATTTAAACATAACATCAAATATTTTATAAATCCAACGCAAAAGAATAAAAGGCTGGTGCGATCAAGTGCACCATACAACTCGAAAAAAGAAAATGGGTAGTCAAGCCCTACCCTTATACAACACAGTATATGAAAGAATAATTATAATTTATAAATGAATAAATGCTATGGGGGTCTTCTTATCTTCATTTTTCACATCTCCTTCATTTCTTCATTTGGATTTTTTTACTTTAAAGGCATCACAAGGCCTCCAAGAACAAAACCTTCTAGCCACTGCTCATCCTAATCCCCATAACACTAATCCTAATTTCTAATGTAAAATTATATTAAAAATAGGAAAAGTAAATCTAACTATACCTATAAAATAAGTGTTAGCTAAACACACCATACAACCCAAGTAGTTATATGAATAATTTTAACTTAGCATCTGCACATGAATAACCAAGCCCACCTATCCTAATTTAGATTATGCTTAAGGGTTAAGCAACGTGCAAAATAGAGCATTTATATTTATTTGAAACACCCCTTAAGCACAGTCTCCTATAGAAAATATGATTAGGCTAATCACGCCTACCATCCAATCTACGAAGCATACACCCTAACATCTAGTCTAAAATAATACATCATAAAATCAAACATACATCACTCCTACACCGCCCTAATGTAAAGCTAAAAGTGGGGACTTCTAAAGTGTGTGTATTAAGGCTTATGTGGGATACCTTAATTAAGCTTTGTTATAATTTTCTAAGTATGAAAAAGATTCAATTATAAATGGTGGTTTTACTTTAAGTGGTTTAATTAATTTAAGAATTTTACTTAGCATTTTTTTGTTCCATTTAGCTTACACTTAATAACCATGTATTATAAAGAGAAGAAAAGAGAGTGTTATTCTTCTTTAACCCTATCCTAAGCCACATCTAAAGCATATTAATTAATCAATTCTCTTTAGTGAATGGCTTATTACATATTTTAAATTAATCATAAGTTTAGGTTCACTTTAAATAATCTTATTCAATAAGAAAGAATCTCAAGATTAATTGAAACTAATTACTATCACATGACACATATTCATTCATTTCTTTCCAACATATACAACATGCACATGATCAATCTTAAGCATACCTATACATACAATATATTTTAGTACACTTAAATAATGGATGTAAACATGTACTTTTGAAATTTAGATGTTTCATTTGATTGAATTATTTCATCATATTAATCTAAAGCTCTATCTAAATTATTATATAAAAATACAGAGGAATGAAATTAAAAAGGTATGTGTCATTATTAACCAGGGAAGTGAAGTAATCAAAGGACCTCCTTAGGGCTAGCTAAAATATAGTATTCCCGGGATGTCCAAACTATATACCCATTACATATTCAAGCATATGTAAGCTTATACACATGAACATAAGAAATAAAGCTTTAAAGCATGTGATCAATTGATTCAATCATTTAAATAAATATGAATACATATTTTTCTTAATAGAAAAAATGAGATTCTCATTCATTAACTAAATATACATACAAGCGTATAAAAGTTTTAAGTGGATACTTTGCCATTGTTAAACCAGGGGAGTCAGATAAAGATCTCCTTGGGCTACTTAATGCATTGCATCCCCAGAATGTCCAGACTAGATATATCCACTACTTCTAAATACACATGAATGTACAAACAACTTCAAGAATGTAAGAATCATGCTAAAGTTCTATTTTTGAAATATTTATGCATATAGAATAAAGTATTATCTAAATTCTAGTATTGAAGTATTGTGGTGTTTATTTTTGATTCATTTGTATTGGGGGAGAGGGGGCACCATGCAGATCTAAGGGTGTACTTACTGAGGTGATCAGGTATGACATTGAGTATTAGTGTACTATTTCAAAAAATAGAAGTCACTATCCTACAATAGATCTAATCACCTAATAAGGACTCCAAAGATATGATGGGTCTTTGAATATACCAGAGATTTCTCCCTTACTTTACATGGATGAACAAAGCAGTGTTTATTTAAATTGAGTTCTAAAGTTTCCTATGGGGGTAAGTTCCCATAGTTAATTACATCTTAAGAAAAATGAATCCCTTAAGAATACTCTCGATTAAAGTTGGTGATTATTATCTCCAAAGAATTCAAAGATAAGACTATCAATAAATTGGTTGTATTTTAGAAAATCAAGTGGGATGGATAAAAAAAGAAAAGAGTTATTATCGAAACCAAAAGAGATGAGTAGGGAGCATTCATGATACTAAGAAGCCTAGTGAGCACTCGATCTATCCTATGATTGGGCTTTATACATTTGAAATTGATAAGATTTATTTATTTGAGTTAAAGTTTTATTAGATTGCTAGGGTTTATAATCCATCAATACAAGATTATGAAAATGCGAGTGAATTTATGCTGTAGGAAGATGACGCTCGATCCTAAATCTTTGGAGCTTTGGTGAGAGCTAAAGCATAACATAAATCTAAAGTGAAAGTGGGTATATGGTTTATCTCCACAAGAGAGAGTAAATCACACGACTATTGGACTTATTACTGCCTGGAGTGGTAATCGGCTAACTCCTCTTATGCTTTAAATCCATGTAGGTAAGTCATATATTTTTGTAGGATGGCTAGGTTGTTATTATTTAGAAAAGAAACTAAGTCCTTAAACCCACTCCCTAAGAGACTAGAGCATAAGGGGTATGAAATAATGACTTAATCTAATGCAAAGTTTTATCAAATTTTGATTTAATTTGAGACTCTTTATTTTGGCACAAGCTATAGGATTTTGTATGCTTAAATGCATGAGAAGTTGATTATGGACCAAATCAAAAGGGAAAGAGGTGTTCTTTCATCATAAGCTCTCAAAGGTTAAGCTCTTACTATCTGGCAAAGATGGAAGCCCTCCCTTAACAATAGTGAAATAAAATGATTATACATGATATTAAACATACAACATTCAGCTGAGAGATTGTTAAATATTTTATTATCTTGATTTAATGCCTAGGCTTTTATATGAGGTTATGAGTTATTTTAGAGGTTTAGTTATAAGTTGTTAGTTTGGGCAAAAAAATTAATTTTTATCATAGGAGCCTAATCGCATCCAGGTCATACAACAATCGCCAATCATAAACGTGAAAATGCATACTTTTTCTAATGTACAAGCAAAATAAAATATCAAATAATTTTATAAAGTTATCGTAAAAGAATAAAAGGCTGATATGGTTGGGTACCGCCATACAACCCGAAAAGAAATGTGGATAGTCGAGCTCTACCCTTATACAAATCAGATTATAAGAGAATAATTATAATTATAAATGATGAATGTTATGAGGGTTTTATTCTTCATTCTTCATTCTTCATCTCTTCATCTCTTCATTTAATTTGCTCCATTTCTTTCTTCCCTTTGGCTTGATTTGGATGTGATTTCTCCGAAGGTATCACATGATACATAAGACTTGATCTTATAACTAATGCTTATCCTAATCCCCCATAACACTTATTCTAATCCTAATGTAAAATTATATTAAAAGAAAAAAAAAGTAAATTTAAATATACTTGCAAAATAAATATTAACTAAACACACCATACAACCCAAGCAGTTATATGAATAATTTGGACTTAGCACCCTGCACATGGGTAACCAAGCCCACATGTCCTAACTTGGATTATGCTTAGGGGGTTAAGCAACCCGCACAATAAAAAGTATTTATATTTTTATTTATTATAGTGGCCCCTTAAGCACAAGCCCCTATAGAAAGCATGATTAGGCTAATATCGGCCTAACATCCAGACTATGCACATACACACTAACATACAGTCTACAAACAATACATCACAAAATAAGCATACATCAAATCATACACCACCCTAACATAAACTAAGTGGTGAATTCTAATTCTAATGTGTGTGCATTAAAGCTTGTGTGGTGCATGTCCAACGTTTTAGAGTTATTGTAATTGCTAAGTTATGTGTGAGATTTAATTTATAAAGGTGAGTTGATTTCTCTTTAAGTGATTTAATTGATTTGAAGATTTTACTTAATGTTTTATTTATTTCATATGGCCTACACTTAACAACTAGTATTATAAAGAGAAGAAAGAGAACCTCTTTCATCCCTACTTAAGTCACTTCTAAAGCAAGTTAATTAATTAATTCTTTAGTGAATGACTTATTATATGATTTAATCAATCCTAAGTTTAGGTTCACTCTAAATGACCTTATTCAATAAGAAAGACATATCTTAAGATTAATTAGAATGAATTACTATCACATAACATATGTTTATTCATTTATTTCCATCATATATATCATGCATATGATTAAATCCTAAGCAAACCTATACATACAATGTATATCTTAGCACACTTAAATGATGAATGCAAGGAAGTGTGTTTGGTATTTAAATATTTTATTTGATTGAATTATGAATGCATGTCTTTTTTAATAAAAAAGGGATTTTTCATCCATTAGCTAAGTACGCATTCACATGTATAAAAATTTTAAGTGAGTGCATCATCATTATTCTATACTAGGGGAATAAGGTACAAGACCTACTTAAGGCTACTTAAAGCCTCGTAGCCCCGGGATGTCTAACTAATATACCACTTTTCTTATGTACATATAGATGTATAAGCAACTATAAGAATAGAAAAAAAACTCATTCAAAAGTTGTATTTGATTTATGATTCTTATTCATTGGTCATATCATGCATACATATATATAAGAGTTTTAAGTGAGTACGGCATCATTAATCTAGATTAGACGTGTAAGGTACAATGTCTACTTAAGGCTACTTAAAGCCTCAGAGTCGGATGTCCAGACTAATATATCAGTTTTCTAGATACATGTGAATGTACAAAAAGGACCACAAGAACGAGAAGTCATGCAAGAAGTGATATTTGATTTGATTATATGATTTACATATGTGATATGAAATTCTTCCTAAGTCTTAGCATGGACATGCATAGGAGTAGATTTAGATAAATATTGTATTCTTTTCAAATGAACTATACATTTATAAATCTCATGCAAATCCATATAAGGTAAAGAAAGAGAGCTTCATATTGCATATCTTGTATTATCAACACATGCAAACTTATAAATATTTGTAATTAACATCACTCCATATATTATAATTGATTTATGGGATTTTGAAGATAACTTTTGATTTAATAGTAATAATAGCCACACATATTTTAATTTAAATCAACACATGCAATTTGATATTAAAGAAATCATTTCATTTAGTTAATTTTAAAAGCAATGAATGCATGATTACACATGGCAAGCAACATTTAACGTGATTACAAAGAAATAAAGGAACATAAGCACATGATCTCATTCATTCCAATTAATTCCTAAGGACAATCATACTAAATAATGATATTTAAAATAAACCAATGTTCTTTAATGACATTTTTAATTTTGAGTTTGATTTAATTTAGGAAATGAAAGAGGTTTGCTAATCCTAATCCTATTTCCCATGTGTGAGTTAATTTGGTTTAATGAAGAAGTAATTAAGTTGATTTTATGATTTAATTAAGTTAAGGTATGAATTAAGCCAATTAATTAACCCTTACCTACATCACCTTAAGTTAATTAACTAATTAATAATGAGCCAATACGATATGCAACCACATGAAAAATAAATTTATAATGCTCCTAAGAAATGAAAGGTATCTAATGCAATTGGCTCATGATTAATAGTTAATTAGGCTTAAGGGATCTCACTCAACTACTTTTATGATTTTTCTCTCACATGTGAGCTAACCATAATTTCATTATCTCCCACTTTGGGTTATTGAACACCCAAAGAGCTACCCAAGATTAATTAAAAGTTGCTTAGGTATGAAGTGAATTTTAGATTGAGTTAATTAAGCTTATTAATTAATTGATTGAATTCTTTGATTATATTTTGATTAGAATGACGAAATTAACTTAAGGAAAGGGATCAAGGACAAGGCCTCAATCCTTAACCCCGAAGTCACTTCAAAAAATCAATTAGGCTCTAATTTTTATCTTGGAGATTAATTAATTAAGCAATTAATTTTCTCATTAATCATTAACTAATCAAATTCCAAAAAGTGAAGAAAACATAGGAAATGAATTAGAAAAAGTATCCCGATCATATTCCCTAAGCTCCCTTATTATTCAACTAAAGTAATTAAATAATTAATTAAATCATTGTTCATTCAATAATTATCACTAAATTAAAAAAAGTGATTAAAGCTTAATCAATTGATTTCTAATTAAGCAACCAATAAAATCTCAAAAATTGGAGGAGGTAGAGGTCATCCCCAAACATTCACAAAAAAATTGAGAGATTAATTAATTAAATGAATAATAGCTAATTATATTTTCAATTAAATCTTAATTAAGCCAAAATCAGCTCAAATTCAATTAATAAATTTTCTAGATTCTACTATGAAATATTTTTAAAATGAGCTCAAGTTTATATTTTTTTGGATTTTCTAAGATTAGTTATGATTTTTAGAAGTTTCATGCTTAAAAATGGATTAATTAGGCCTAATTAAAGCCTTAATCTCATCGGGCCACATGGCGGTTGATGCGACATGCTGACATGATGTGCTTTGACGATCGGAGTCTATTTAAGTTGTCACATCAAGGTGACTGATGATGGCGGACGCGATAACTCGTGGTCATCTAAGATCGATCACGATTAAATGTGTGATTCCAAAGGGGAAAAGATAGGTTCTACACGTGATCGGATCAGGACCATTTATTTTGATCACAAAAAATGGATGGTCCATGATCTGTCTCTCCCGAAAGTGGCACGATACATCCATCAATTGTCAATATGAGCTCACCCGAGCTCGAATGGAGATGAAATTGATCCCACACCTTCAGGGAAGCATAATAAACACATCTAATGGTGGAAATCACATGAGAGGCAAGTTTCCTTCACAAAAGACCAACCTATTTTGAGCTAATGATCGATTTTAATGGCAGACCTCATCGGAGCTTGTGACCGATTCCAACAATTGAGGAAGTTTAGTTTGGTAGAAATGAAGCTCTATTGAGTTGCATGAGCCTTGATTTGGTGTAGTTTGCTCAAAAGACTAACCCACAACATACAAACAATCGATCTTGATCAAACTCCACCATCCAACCATCAGGAAGCTTGGGAAATGATTCATTTTTGCTCGTTTAGGTCCAAGGATGGTGTGTGCAAAATTAATTACACTTTGGTTATGAAATGGGAAAATGGGAATCACTGGTTTGCTCCCTTATTTCGATTTCATGTAAAATCAAAAATGGGGATTTAGGAGAGCTCGAGAAATGCAGGGGAGGCTTTGGGATCTTGTTTTTTGGCTGCTAGGGTTGAATCGAGTGTGTGTCTGAGTTTGAGTGAGAATGAGGGAGGTATACCCCCTCCTTCCTTAGCTTGGATGGTGGTGATGATTTCGGCTTGGTGGATTGATGGTTGAGATGGGGAGCTCAATTTGGGCAAAAAATTATTCCACTTGGCCTTACATGAGTGGAGGAAGGGTGTGAGGTGCCTGCCATGGGAGTAGTGGGTGTCCTTAGTGGTTTGAAATGCTCTAATGGGAACGGGAAGGTGATTTCACCTCCCCATGAGTCATGGCTAACCCAACCACCTTTGGGTCAAGTCAGCCATGGTCCTTGGTGCCTAAGTGGACCTATGAATTGGGTGCCAAGTGGCCAAAAGGAGGAAATGATCAAATATGCATGTGTCTTATCTCATGGGATACCCTAGATCCAAGGGCAAAGTAGTCATTTAGCTATGTGTTTGATTTGGGCAGATTTGGGATGGGTCAAAAGTGGGCTAGCCCAAATTTCAACTGATTTGGAGTTTATTTGGTTTGGTCTGGCTTAATTTGATCTTTTTAGGTCAAATTATATTAGGTTGGGTCAAGTTGACCAATTGGTCAAATTGGGTCAAACCAAGGGTTGGGTCAAGTGCACGTGACTATTTGGAGTATATTGGTCATTGGTTTAGTTCAATTTGCTTTGAATTTGATTCTTGCTCATTTGGATTCATATAGGTCAAATGGGTCAAGTTGACCAATTTAACCAAATTGGGTTGAGTTAGGTGTTGAGTCAAGTTCAATTGGCTAATTGAAAATGATTGTAGGCTTTGATTTGGTTTAATTTGGATTTAATTTATATTTTTGCTACTTTGACACTTTAGGTCAATTTTGGCTAAGTTTGACTTGGTTTGACCCAATTTAAGATGATATGTCACCCTAGGGTGATTGTTGGTTATGTTGTGAGGTTTAGAACAGCTTAGTATAATCCAATTTGGGTTGGATTAGAACTTGGCTCAAAAAAGTTCCTTTAGGCCATTTTGGGTCAAGTGAGCTTAAATGGGTTAATTGGTCAGATCATGACTTGATTCAAATTTAGTTGAACTCACACATAAGCCTAGGATTGAAATATAAATCCAATTGCAAGTGGTTTGGAGCCAAATGGATTTTGGTTATGTTGACCTCATTTTAGAATGAGCTCTCAACCCCTCCATCTTATAAATAGGACTTCTCTTAGACATTACTAGTGTCTTAGTCTTACGATACAGCTAGTGATTAGGTGGACACTCAACCTAGCTCTAAAGACTTAGAAGAGTTAGCCATAGGAATAGATCATGCCTTAGGGGTGTTAGGAAAATTTGTCTACCCTTAGTTTGAACCATTCCTCACCTTCCTTCCTTCAACTCAAACTCCAAATCAATCTTATTTGATTTTCTCCAAACTCAAATCAACTCCATGTTATTGAAATCTATAATTGAAATTCATGATTGAAATCCATTAATGAAATTTCTACGTCTACATATTTATTAAGTCCTTAATCTTCTCTTAAGAACTTAACCTAAATCATGATCAAACCAAATCAAAACCTTGAGATTTTCTCATAACTTATTTATGTTTTTCATTTATATTCACATATATAAATGAAATATAAATTCAAACCAATCAAACTAAACTCAAAATTCAAAATCAATTCATGAAATTTCCTAAATCCTTTAAGATTTCCTTCATGGACTTAGCCAAAACCATGATCAAGTCAATTCAAATTTATGAGATTTTCTGATAAATCATTTATATTCATATATATAAATGAAATATAATCAATTAAATCAAATCCAAAAATTAAATTCCAAATGCAAAATCCTTCTTAAGTCCTTAATTTCCCTCTTAAGGATTTAGCTTAAATCATGATCAAATCAAATCAAATTAATGAGATTTTCTCATAACTCATTTATATTCTCATTTATATTCATATATATAAATGAAATTTAAATCAATCAAATCAAATCGAAAAATTAAATTACAAATATAAAATCCTTCTTAAGTCCTTAATTTCCCTCTTAAGGATTTAGCTTAAATCATGATCAAATCAATTCAAATTCATGGGATTTTCTCATAACTCATTTATATTCTCATTTATATTCACATATATAAATGAAATATAAATACAAATCAATCAAATCAAATTCAAAAATTCAAGCTTCAAACTCCAAAAATTTCCTTAGTCCTTTAAACTCCCTTTTAATGGACTTTGCCTAAATCATGATCAAATCACTTCAAATCCTTGAAATTTTCTCATGATTTATTTATATTCTCATTTATATTCACATATATAAATGAAATATAAATTCAAACAATCAAAACTAATTTCAAAAATCAAACTCAAATCAAGTCAAAATCCAACCTACGCCTTTCAAGTCAAAATCTTGGACTTAGCCAAATCAACTTCAAATCAAGCCAAACTCTTGATTTTCCTTCATGATTCAATCAACCCTATAATCATGAATCCATATATAGATGCAAACTTCAATCACTTAACCAAAATCCAAAAAATCAAACCTCAAATATTATTTTTATGAATATGAAATGAATCAAATTTCATTTCAAACCACTTGAAAATGGATTTATATTTCAATCATAAGTCCATAAACAAGTTCAATCAAATCAAATCAAGTTTTGACCAAGTCATTTGACCCACTTAGGCTCACTTGACCCAAAGTGACCTAAAGTATTATGAGCCAAATTCTAATCCTAACCAAATTAGATTGAATCAAACTCACCTATGTCTCATCATGATCAACAATCATGGGATGATCAATCAACCAAATTGGGTCAAACCAAGTCAAGGGTTGACCAAGTCAACATTTAGCCAAAATGAAACCTAACATATAAAATCGCCATAGCCAAATTGATTGAAACCATTGATCTAAGTTCATTCATGAATTATGTTTGAACTTGTCCAAGTCAACATTTGAGCCTAACCTGCCCAATTAGCCACTTGACCCAAGTTGACCCAACTTGACCTAAAAAAGTCAAAATGTGTCAAAACTTGATCTAAGCCAAATTGAAACCAATGGGTCAAGTTCATTCCAAATCACTTGTTGAACTTGAAAGCATTAATTGGCCAACTATACCTAACCTAGCCCAATTGACCTTGAACCCAACTTGACCTAAAGGGGTCTTGTTGAGCTAAATTCAAACTTAACTAAAATTTATTGGAAACAATTATATCAATCCACTTCATATGACTAACCAAACCTAAACCTACCCATGACCTAGCTCAAATAGGTCAAATGGGTCAAATTGGTAAACTTGACCCACTTAACCTAAATGAAGTCATATGAGCCAAACTCAAAACTAAATCAAATTGAATCAAACCAAAGCCACCATAACATTTCAAATGGTCATATGAACTTGACCCAACCCTTGGTTTGACCCAACTTGACCAATTGCTCAACTTGACCCAAGTTGACCCATTTTGACCTAAATGGGTCAACATGAGCCAAGCCATATCAAATGAACTCCAAATCTAACGAAACTTGGCCAAACCTATTTTCTCAATATACCTAACACATTCAAATTCAAAAATTAGTCAAATGACCATTCCACCCCCAGGCCATATAACAAATTTTGGTCAAATCCATGGAGAATTTGGTCAAGCCCTTTTCATATTAACTTGATACCTTCCAAATAGATCAAGTGAACCCTATGGAGGGTGGTGCACCCAACCCAATGAGTTTGGGTCAGTCCAAATGGACCTAAGGCCAAACCACTCCAAAGCCAATTTGAAAACCTCCCTTCACTTGATTTGAAGCACATGGGAGGTTACTAATCCATTCATTGGCTCAAATCGACCATGTGCCAACTCTAAACAGATCAAACAACCCTTTCCATATGCTCAATTGGATCAAAATAGCAGCCATAGCTTCCACCATCTGATTGTCATAGGGGGAGATATGCTCCCCCTAATTCAATTAAATTAACACATCTTCATTATCGATTGAGTGCTAGAGAGTGTTATGAGCCATCAGAGAGCAATCCTAAGCTTTCTAAGAGGATTTGAAAAGAGCATTACTCGATTTTCTTCCTTTAAAAATAGGGGAGCTCTACTCATTTCTAAACTTCTTCCATACTCCAATCCAGTGCAATTCTCTTTGCACATTCCATCAAGGGGCTAAGTCACAAGTTCCCAAAGAAAGGAGGAGTTCAATTCGATCAAATCCTCAAAGGAGAGGTGGAGGTGTTGGTCCAGAGAGCAATCTATAGAACCTTAAGAGCTCATTCTTCCACCACAGTTTTGTCTCAACTAGACGAAGCTCCTCCAAGGGAATTGAGCGCTGGTGATCACCTATGGCGAGGTATGCCATTTTTCGACCATTGGATTTAAGAAGTGTTGGTCCTTTGTGAAAGAAAGTGTCATGGCATGAAAATTCCACCATTGGATAAGATTGTCATTAGTGTATGATGGTATGTGTAAAATCCTATCCTAATCCGAGCTTAATCGAGCTCGGATCAAGGCTTAGATCATGGATGGTCTCCATTGATCCTCGGGAAAGAACAGGGATGATCCCGGCCGTCCATCCGCACATTTTGGATGGACGGCCGAGATTAAATGCATGTTTTATAAATCGACTTATCCTTTTAAAATCACGGGGTGATCCTTGGACATTTGATCCTTGATCGAACGACGGCTATCAAACCGCATCCCATCACCACACTGTCACAGAGATGGAATTTTTAATTGATGGCTCACACGCGACGTAAAGCTAATGCCACCACCGCGTGTGGGCTAAAGGATTTAATTAAGGTTTTAATTACTAATTAATCCTAAGATTTAAAATTCATATCTCCTAAATAAAAATCAAAAAAAATATGAGGTAAATTTCTACTAAAAGATAATTCAATCTAGAATATTCTAAAATTAATTTTAATGAATTTTGAATTATATCTTTCTCTGATTTTGCCTTTTAATGAAAATATTAATTTATTAATTACTCCTTAATTAATCATTTAATTAATCCCAAACTTCTTGAGTATGTTTTGGGGATGACTTCTGGCTCCCCTAACTTTCTTGGGATTTATTGAAGACTTAATTGGATGGATTACAAATGTATTTCCTAATTACTCCCTTAATGTAATTAAGGATAATTAAGAGTTTGATTAGTATTTTAATCCCTTATTAAAGTTGTTTATTGATGAATAGGAGGGAATGATTTTGTATTTATAAACCCCTTTTCTTTTCTTAATCCTCTCTTAAATAAGTGTTAATTCATTAATTACCCTTTAATTAATTTTAACATTTTTAAAACCTTCTAGAACTTAATCTACTTTGGGTAGATGCTTAGGTGTTCAAGAGCCTAAGTTCAATTAAAAAAAATTAAAACTCAACTCACATGTGAGGGTGTTTTGAAATTACTTAAAGCTCCTTAGCTTAATTAACCATTAATCATGAGTCAAATTGCATTAAGACCTTTTCTTCCTAGGTGCATTAGAAATTTAAATTCCTTGTAACATTTTATGTCATCTCATTGGCTCATAATTACTTGGTTAACTATGCTAAGGTGGTGTAGGTAAGTGTTAATTAACATGCTTAATTCATACATTAACCTATTCAAAATATAAAATGAATCTAATCATTTAAAAATTAAAAAAAATATCAAACACATGTAGAAATGGGTTAGGAACAACAAACTTAATTCATATTTTTAAAATTAAGTCAAATTCAAAATCAAACAAAAATCACATTGAATAAACTTTGATTTATTTTAAACTTTCTTATTTCATAAGATTATCTTTATGATTTAATTAAAGTGAATATGTTTACATGATTTTAATTGCTTTAGTTCTTTCCTCAACATGTTAAATATATGTGTCATGTGATTTCATGCATCCATACTTTTCAAAATTCAAATTTAAAATGAAAATATTTATTTTATGTCAAATTTGCATGTGTTGGCTAAAATAGAAATATGAGTGACTATTATCACTATTAAATTCAAATTATTTTCAAAATATATGAATCAATTATAAAAATTGAAAGTGTGCTACTTATATTTTAAATATAAGGTTGCATGTGAGAGAATATAAGGATGTGCTTAGTGTAGGTTCTCCTTCTCTTTTATTTTAGTATAGTTTTAATAGGCTTTGGTAAGATGTGTGGTTCATTTGAAAAGAACCTAACACTTGCCTAATTCCATATCTTATTCATTCTTATACTATCACTTAAGAAGAATACATATGCTTGCACATATAAATTGCATAAGCAAAATGAATCAATTAATACCAACTTTTGCTTTCTTTCTTTTCCATTCATTTATTTTGTACACATGTTTGTATTTAAGAAAAGTGGTATAGTAGTCTGGACAACTCTGAGATTGCGAGATTTTAAGTAGAAGAGGTTGTATCTTACACCTGGTATAGTAGTTGATAACTTAAGATAGGATTTTAAGTAGTCCTAAGTGTCTTATCTTACACCTCTGGTTAATAATGACACTGTACTCACTTATGTATTTCTTACTTTCATGTGTGCATGTGAAAATTGGATAAGAAATTCCTTTTTTACTTAAGAAAATTCATGCATCATAAACTTCCAAATTTTCTTAAATGAATTATTTAGCATGCATCATAAAGTGTGTTAAATATTCTCATTTGTGTGTATAGATATGCTTAAGACTCATTCATATGCATGTTATACATGTTGGAAAAGAAATGAAGTGATGTATGTTTTGTGAATTTAGTTTATTTTATTTAATCTTAAAATACCTTTCTTTTTAAATGAGTTTATTTAGAGTTTATCTAAACTTAAGATTAATTAAAATACTTAATCAAAATATTCACTAAACAAAACTAAAATATGAATCCAATTTAGAAATTACTTAGGTTAGGAAAAAAGAAGTTCTCTTCTCTTTCTCTCTCTTTATGACTTAGTAATTAATTGTAAGATTCACTTGAACCTAATCAAAACATGAAATAAAATCAACCCAAATCAATTAAATCACTTAAATGAAACCCTCATCTAAGTTGAACATACTTCACACTTAAAAAATTCTAACTTAAAGCCATAGCTAAGCATACCACACAAACCTCCAAAGCATACATTAGGCTAAGTCACCACTTCTAGCATTAGGTTAGGGCGGTGCATGGTTTGATATTTATTTTTATTTTGTGATATATATTTTAGACTAGATGTTAGGATGTATGTGCGTAGAATGAATGGTAGGGTGATCTTAGTCTAACAATTATCTTTTGCAGGGGATTGTGCTTAAGGGGTGTTATAATAAATAAAATATAAATATTTTCATGCTATACTTATACCCTAAGCATAATCTAATAGTGGAACCTAGTCACCCATGTGTGGGGTGATAAGTCCAATATACATGCTTGGGATTTGGTGGTTTGTTTAGCTAACCTTTGTTTTGTATGTGTTAGCTAGATTTCCTTTTCCTTTTCATATAAATTTTGTAATTAGTACTTTAGAATGACTGTTATGGGGATTATGATGAGCATTGGTCATAAGATCCTTTTATGCACGACTTAAAGTCTTGGAGCATCCACCTTCCAACCATCCAAAAGAAGGAACCAAAGAAGAAAGAAGAAAAAAAGAATGAAGAAATGAAGCTTGAAGACCTCCATAACAATGAATTTCTTGCTTAATTGTATTTAATTTATTTGTAATCCTAGTTGTATAAGGGTAGAGCTCAACTACCCAATTTATTTTTGAGTTTATGCGGTGGTACCCGACTATAACAGCCTCTTATTTTTTTTGTAATTATCATTATAAATTGATTGATGATTTATTTAGCTTGTGCATTAAGTGGTATCTTTTTTCTAGTTACTTCCTTGTTTTGTGTATGGTTGATGTGGATTAGACTCTTAGGGAAAAATAAATCTTTTACCAAATCTAACAACTCAAAATTAAAAAAAATAAAGAATTCATAACCTCATCTAAAGCTTAGTTTAAAATCAACATAAAAGAATTAACAATCCCTTAGCTGGATGTGTACTTCTTTTACAATATCATGCACAAATGCATCTTATTTCACTCTTGATTGGAGGACTTCCACATTTTCTATAGAAACTTGGCTTGACCTTTGAGAGCCATGGTGAAAACACACCTCCTCACTTCTCGTTGATTTTGGCCAATAACTTTATTTCTCATGCATTATGCATATGAATCTTCTTAGCCTGAGTCAAAATAATTGTCCAAAAATGAAAATAAAATGAAATCTAAATTACATTAGATTTAGATCATTTGGAGCATGTCTTTACATGATCTAGTCTCTTTAGAGAGCGAGTTTAAGGACTTAGTCTCTTTCTAAATAAATAATAGCCTAACCATCTTACATAAGCATAAGACTTGTCTATATGAATTTAAAATTATATGAGGAGTTAGTTGGCGGCCACCCCAAGTGGTTGTAAGTCTAAGCAGTCAGGTGGTTTGTCCTCTCTTGTGGAGGCAAACCAAATACCCATTTTTCTTCTTAGATTTAAGTTGTGCTTTCATCCCTCGCCAAAGCTCCCTAGATTTAGGTTCTGAGGTTGCTTCTCTCTTTTGTGAATCATAAGCTTAAATCCTTACCTCTTAGGCATTTCTTTAATCTTGTGTTATGGAATCATAAGTCCTAAATTTTTAATGAAAAATGTAACTCAAACAAATTAAATCAATTTCAAAAATATAAAGTCCAACCATAGGATAGTTTGAGATGCTCGCTAGATTTCCTAGCATCGTGGGTATCTCCTGCTTATCTTTCTTTTGACTTCGATAATAACTCTCTCTCTTTGATCAATCCCATTTGATCTTCAAAAATAAACTAATCGATTGATAGTCCTTTCTATTGATATCTTTGAAGACAACGATCATTTACCTTAATCGAGAGTATTCCTAAGGGACCCTGTCCCTTAGGATGTAATTAACTATGGGGACTTGCCCCTGTTGGGAACTTAACAAACCTGATTTAGAATAAACCCTACTTTATTTTTTCATGTAATGTAGGGGAAGAATCTCTGGTACATATGTGGACTCGTTGTCCTTAGGAATCCTTATTGAGGTGATTAAGTCCATTAAAGGGACTTCTATCTCCCGAAATAGTACATTGTTCCTTGATGATGTACCGATCACCTGAATAAGCACATCTGTGAATCTGCATGACATCCCAAAAAGATGAATTTTTATATTCTTGCCTTTTCACCCACAAATTGAAGACAACCATATAGAAATTTTTCTCCACAGGTGAACATATGACAATTTCAAGTCAAGAGAGGTCAACATAGACTTGACTTGGGTTGACTTGGGTTTGGTTTGATAATTATGGTTTATATTTGTATTTGGGTCAATGATTGCATGAATGATTGAATCATAAAGGAATTCATGAGTTTTGAATTGGTTTGAATACCATTTAACCAAGTTCAATAATTTGGCTAAAAGGGCTAAAATTGGAAATTTTATTTGATTTGGGTTTTTATTTGAATTTATATTTCATTTATATTTATGAATATAAATAAAGATATAAATAGTTCATGAGAAAATCACTTGAGTTTGGAGTGATTTAGAAGCAAATCCGATTAAGCTTATTGAGGTGTGTCCATAAGGCTTAAGAAAGGTCTTGATTTATTTTGATTTGATTTGGAGGATTTGAACTTGGACTTCATTTATATTTATGAATATAATTGAATAAATGATTGATTTATGAACTAAATTTGATTTGGTTTAAAGGAGTTTAAGCATATGAAGGTGGTTCATATGACATAAGAAGGGATTTTAGAATTTGAATTTGATTATAGGCTTCAATCACTTGGAGCTTGGAATTGATTTATAATTTAGAATTTGATTTGAGATTGAATTTGATAATTGAGAAAATCAATTGGATTGGGGTTGATTTGAATTTGGTTAAGGCTAAGTCCATAAGATAAAATCAAAAGGCTTAGGAAGGGATTTGGAGTTTGAATTTAATCATGGGTTTCAATCATTTGATAGTTGGATTTGATTTTAAAATTTGGATTTGAATTTAAGGTTTGGTTTGGAAGAAGGAAGCAAGGATTGAGTTTAGCTATAGGATAGGCAAGTCCTCCTAAATCCCTAAGGCACAACTTATTTATATGGATAACTCTTTTAAGTCACTAGGGTTATGTTAAGTGTTCACCTAATCACTAGAAGGGTCTTAAGACTAAGAAATTCTTAGTATCTATAAAAGTCCTAGATCTATGATGAGGAAGTTAAGAGCTCACTCCAAAAGTGAGGTCAATAAGTATGTAAGAATGAAATCAAATGGAGTACATGTCATTATTAAACCAGAAAAGTGAGGTAATCAAATGACTTTCTTGGGGCTAACTAAGGCCTCATATTCCTGGGATGTCCATGCTATATACCCTTAACATTCTTACTTACCTAAATGAATACATGAATGAAAGAAAAGAAACTTCACTTCATACACTTAAGTTATAATCACATACATCTCCTATGTATTTATAACTAGCATTCATAAAATATATAACCATCCATTCATAAGTTTTGGAAAATAGATTTGGGTTTAATAATCATAATAGCCATATATATATATTAATTTAAATCAACGCATGCAAGCTTGATATAAAGAAAACCTTTTAATTTAATTAATTTTGCAATAGATGAATGCATGAATCAAGTGACATACAATATTTAATATGATTGGAAAGAAATAAAGGGACATAAGCACATGATTTCATTCAATCCAATTAATTCCTAATGACAATCATATTAAATAAGCTCATTTAAAATAAACCAAAATTTTTTAATGCCATTTTTAATTTCATGTTTGATTTGATTTAAGAAATGTAAGAAATGTTTGTTAATCCTAATCTCATTTCTCATATGTGAGTTAATTTGATTTAATGAAAAATAATTAGATTAATTTTATGGATTAATTAGGTTAAGGTGTGAATTAAATCAATTAATTAAACATTTACCTATGTTATCTTAAGATAATTAATTAAATGATTATGAGCCAATGCAATATGCAAATGAAATAAAAAGTAAATAACAATGTTCATATGAAATGAAAGGGGCCTACTGCAATTAGTTCACAATCATTAAGTAATTAAACTTAAGATACTCTCTTAATTACTTTTATGATTATCTCACACATGTGAGCAAACCATAATTTCATTAAATCTTTTGAGGTTATTAAACACCTAAAACTCTACCCATAAATCAATCAAAGGAAATTAGATGCAATTACCCTTTTAATTAGGTTAATTAAGCCATTAATTAATTTTCTTTTCTTAATTACCAAATTGAATTGATTATCCTTTGAAATGAAATGGGCTTAAGGGGGGGAAGGTTGGGAAAGAGGTCCCAATCTAATTCCATAAGCCCTCTTATTCAATTAAACATGATTTGGCAAGATTTGAATTTCAAATCAACCAATTAGCCCACTAATTAGTTAATTAAACATTAATTAGCATTTTTTGTTGAAAAAGAGAAGGAAACTTGGGGGAAAATATTAGGTGGGAGACTCCAATACAATCCCCTAAATCTCCCTACTGTTCAACAGTGATTGAGGGGTCCAATTTGTTAATTAATTAATGTTCAAATGCTTAATTATTACTTAATTAAGTTAAAAGAGTAATTAAGGCTTACGTAATCAATTTCCCCAATTAATCAACCAATAAATTTCAAGAAAAATAGGGAGGCAAAGGTCATCCCCCTAAACATTCTCAAAAGTTTGAAAATGATTGGTTAATTAATTAAAGTGTAATTATGCTAATTAAAATTTTAATTAAACCATAATTAAGCTAAAATTACTATTCAAAATTAATTAAGAATAATTTTAATGGATTACCCTCTCATATACCTTTAAAATGAGCCATTATTTATATTTTTAGATTTTTCTATAATTAGTTATAAATTATTAAAGTTTTAGTCTTAAAACACATTAAATAACCTTAATTAAGCCTAATCTCGTTTACATGGGCCACGCATGCACTTTCCACGCGCTCAGGATTAACCATTTAAGTTGTCACATCTGCGCTAAGTCGTATCTGGGCGCAGATTGATCTCCTTTTCGATCTCGGATCAGACGGTGTAGATCAAACCTGTGGCATAAAGGAAGGAAAACATATGGATCTAACACGTTCTGATCAGAGCTGTACGTTCTAATCATGCTAAACGGATGGCATGTGATCCTCCTTCCCGTGAGTGACAAACGACGGAAGCAGTCTGCTATAGATCGCTCAATCCGAGCTCACCCGAGCTCAGATTCACTCCAAAATTAACCCACACCTTCGCGCGAGGGATCCATAAGGATCCAACGATTAGGATGGGCTCACATATGAATTTTCTTCGAAATGCTCCAACAAAATTTTCCTATTTCTACGGTTTTGAGAAATTACCTCGCTAGAGCTTAAGACCGATGGTGGGATCGACGGAGGCAACTTCGTCTAGTAGAGATGATACCCTATTGAGTAGCACACAAGCCAATTCCTCTTAGTTCACTCGGTAGATCAACTTCGTCACTATGGAGCTCGGTGGTAATTGAAGTCCCTCCTCCGGTGGCTTTGGAGCTTGGGAAACGACTTGGGTGGCTTCAACGACTTGCGTGGAAGGTGTGTGTAAGATAAATTTGATTTTGGTTGAGGAATGAGCAAGCTTGGATCGAGATTGGCCTCCCTTATTTCGATTCTACACGAGAAGAGGGAATGCTGAAGCAGGGAAGCTTGGGATGGCTCTAGGGATTGCAAGAAGGTTTGAAATTGTGCTAAGAAGCTCTCGTGGTTCGAATTGATGCATTTCCCGTGTGATTTGAGGGGGTATACCCCTCAGTTTGCTGAGGTGGATGGATGGGATGGCTTCTCATTTTTCAGCTAGCCATCCGCCATCAGAACGTCAGAGTGGTCGCACTCAAGTCCACGTGGCTCGTATGGATTGGGAGAAGCCATGGTAGCAGGTCCAAGCTTAATTTGGGCAAATCTCCTTCTCTTGATCCTTTAGTTTTTGGTTTGCATGGGAGGTGAGTTAACTCACCTCCCTTTGATCCATGGTAAGTTCTAGCACCTTTTATAATGGGCAAGTGGGTTTAGGGATCCCTCATTTGGAAGAGTGAGGGCTACCAAGGTGAAATGAAGAGTGGATTTTGCCATTTTTGGTAAAATCCCATATGAGGGAGAGGATCTATGGAGAATTTGCATTGGACTTGGATCCAAATGGTTTGGACTGATTTTAAGTTGACCCACGATGGGTTTGGGTCGGGTTTGGTCAGCCTCCAATGGGTCATGGGTTAGGTTCATCAATTTTAAGTTCATTTGGTCAAATGGATTCATATTAGGTCATGTTGGGTTAGGTTGAGCAATTGGTCAAATTGGGTCAAACTAAGACTTGGGTTATGTTCAAATGATGATTTGAAGAATTTTAGTTCAAATGGTTTCAACCAATTTGGCCTAGGTTTGATTTTAGCTCATTTGGATTCATTTAAATCAAATGGGCTAAATTGACCAATTTGATCAAATTGGCCAAATTGGTATATGTTGGGTGTTGGTTCAAGTTCAATTGATCAATTGAAAATGATTGCAGGATTTGGTTTGAATCAATTTGGATTTAATTTGGATTTTGGCTAATTTAATCTTTTAGGTCAATTTGGGCTAGATTGGGTCAAGTTGACCAATTGGTCAAATTGGGCACAATTATGGCTTTAGTAAAGTTCAATAATCAATTTGAAATGAACTTAAGCCATTGGTTGCAATCAATTTGGGTTAGATTATGATTTGAGTCATTTTGGCCTTTTAGGCCAATTTGGGTCAACTTGGGTCAAATGACCAATTATACTTGATTTGGCACAATTGAGGGTCAAGTGTTCACTCATTGATCATGAGTTGGCATGAATTAATGGTTTCAATCAATTGGTGTATGGTGGTTTTGGCTAGTTTAGATTTCATTTGAGCTAAATATTGACTTGGTCAAAGGACAAAGTTAACTTGGTTTGACCCAATTCAAAGTAATTGATCATCCTAGGGTGATTGCTGATCATAATATGAGGCTTAGATGGGCTTGGTTCAATCTAATTTGGGTTGGATTAAAATTAGGCTCAAAGAGGTCCTTTAGGCTATTTTGGGTCAAGTGGACCTAAATAAGTCAATTGGTTCGATTTTAGCTTGATTTAAGTTTAGTTGAACTTATATATGAGTCTATGATTAAAATATAAATTCAACTGCAATCAATTTGGAGTCAAATGGATCTTGGCTCATTTGAAGTTTTCAAGCTAAAATGGCTAACTTGGGCTTGACTTGGGTTGACTTGAGTTTGATATAATGATTGTGAGTTTCATTTATATTTGGATAGATGATTGAAGGAATAATTGATTCAAGAGAAAATCCATTGATTTTGGCTTGATTTAGGTTGATTTTGGTTAAGTCCAAGAAATTGGCTTAACGAGTATAAATTAGATTTTGGTTTGATTTTGGATTTGGTTTTGGCTATTTAGATTTATAATCCAAGACTCAGTTTCTGCTTATATCACACATGATGGTGCCCATGTCATCATGATGATACATATGTGTATATTCCTTTTGTTGTAGTATTTTGTGTTTTTTTGCATTTTTATTTAAATGAAGATATAAATGATTCATGAGAAAATAACTTGAATTTGGAATGATTTGGAAGCAAATTTGACCAAGCTTATGGATGTAGGTCAAAAGGGATAAGAAAAAAATCAAATTAGTTTGATTTATTTTTTATCATTAGAATGTGATTTTCATTTATATTTATGAATATAAATGAAGGAATAATTGATTTATAAAGAAACCAATTGATTTTGGGTAATTCGAGCTAAGATTTGGTCAAGCTTATGGAGGTAGGTCCATATGACTTAAGAAGGGATTTTGGCTTGGTTTGATTTGGATTTTGGGGATTTGAGTATGGATTTTATTTATATTTGTGAATATAAATTAAGGAATAATTGATTTATAAAAAAATCAATCAAATTTGGGATAGCTTAAGTGAAATTTGGTTAAGCTTATGAAGAAATTTTGGAACTTGGATTTGATTTTAGGTTTTAATCATTTGGAGTTGAATTGGATTTTGATTTAATAAATGATTGAGAGATTGAGTTGATTGAACAAATTTTGAAGAGGATAAGATCTAAATGCTTTAGGAGACACGTTGTTTTTGGTAGTTCTGTGTAGGCCAGCAAGCCTGAGAAGAACCTACAAGACACCATAACACAATAATTAAATAATTATTATTTAGCAGATAAAACAGCTTGTAAATTTTTTTTTTAATAATTAGTAAAATAACTCATAAAATTAATGATTAAAATTTTTATTAATTTTTTTTATTTTTGTGCCTCGAATTTTTAAACACTATTTTATGAGTTGTTAAAGTTTCAAGATTGAATTGAATCTCAATTATATTCGATAATCAATATTTATAAAAGATTTTAATAAAATTAATAAGAAATAGAAAGGCATCAATGAAAAGAAAAATCATAAAATGAGGTAACAATGTGACACAAATGTTTGATTTGAATTCCGCACAAAAATTCAAACTCGGTTGAGCTTAAATAAGGGTGCGTTTCGCTACCGCCTGTGGTGTTGTTTGAATCGTAACACTCAGATGTTTAGCTATCAGTAGTAAAACTACGATGAGTTTATATTTTGAGAAATCTGTGATCGAAAAATTATATTTTTTTTTTAATTTTAACTGACTGGCTACCTGCAATGGCAATCAGAACGATGCAATTTTACACCAACTTTTTCTGAAACAACTTCATCATTGTTTTTGCATAACACCTATACAAGACACCATCGTCAAACTACATTCGAAACCAACATCAATTTGTCTCGCCACAAAATTATTAAGTGATAACACATATATGAACAATCAATGAAGAGGTCATATTATTTTCATATAATTTTTTTATTTATCATTCATAAATAATAAATATTTAATAATTTTTATTAAAAAATATTAAATAAAATTTGTTCTTTTGAAAAAAAAAAAACTTTCAAATCAAACGCATTGAACGAAGACCATATTTGATCTCTCAGTCCTTAGACTGGACCACACTTGGCACTAATAAAAACTGTTATAAGTGATATTTGGGCCTTTGGAGGTATGGATCGCTGATGGGTCTAGATAAGCTGTGATGGGCCGCGCGTTGTGTGGCGGGCCCGAGAATAATGCCGAAACATGCAATTTAATGAATATTAATATATCACTAAAATATATATTTCATTAATTGCAAATCTCAGAAGATTTAGAAATCTGAGTTGGAGAAATTTTGATGCAATTTTAGTTAGAATTAAATTTCTTTTTTTAAATACAATTTAAAATTTATTTGTATTATATAATAGATGAATTGACAAATATATTATAATTATTTATATATATAACATTTAAATTTTTAATATTACAGTAAAAATATCATTTTCACTTACTATTAAAAATAAGATATATTTTTATATGTACAGAAAAATATTAGTTATATAAATATTAAAATTTAAGTATTATATGTGTAATTTTATACAGATTATATGATATATATAATTTTTTTCTTAAAATAAGAAAAATTTATAACACAGTTGTTATGCATTTGCATATCTTATAATTAAAATTTAATATTTATTATGTATAATAAAGTACATTTCAATTTTAAAAAATAATGATTATATTATTTTTAATATTATAATAATAATTTAAATGTTATTTTAATAAATATTCAATATAATACAATTATGCATTTGCATAAATTTTGAAGCACTTGAATAAGGTATATGATTACTTCAAAACATATATAATCACTCATTCTTTTGTTCAAGCTTTCAATGTATTTCAAGACATCTAAATTGAGAGGATGATTATCTTAGCATATGCACAAATATTTGTCTATTCTAAAACACTATGAGTCTTCGTACACTTGAATTGAAGTGATGATGTTCGCCTCGAAATGCATATTAAAGTATTCCTTTTTTTTTAAAGTCTTTTGCATATGCGTCGATGTGGCGTAATTGAATATGAGCATATCTCACAGTATAAAAAAACATCATATTGCTATATTTGAAAACTTGCGTAAATTTAAATTAAGTGAAATATCACCTCATCAGACATTGATAAAATTTGTCTCATTTGAATGTTCACATGCGTATCAAAGGCGTTTAGACTAGATTGAATGAAAATAATACTGTGAATATGCACAATGAAACATTTTATTTGGATACTTAGCGTGAATCTCAAAGCTATAGCTTTAGAGAAGACTATTTCATGATATAGGTTCCCCCCATTTATCATATCTTTCCTACTTTTCATTACATAAAATTTAATTGAGTGGCTTCATAATAATTCAAGATCAATTATTAGCGGTGGAGTATTACCCCCATTCAATCATTCTCTCTTTCTCTTTGAATTTCTCTATGAGAGTTATTATGAATTTAATGCGTTCAAGAGGATTATGTTCGCAATTCAAGCTTAATTTTGACTTTTCAATCATTCCTTATAAGTTCAGCTGATGCTCATAGATTTAATTTTAATTTTATTTTAAATTCATTCATTCAAGTATTTTATTTTTCTTAGTTCAAATTTCTAATTAAAATCTAAGTCAGAGGCGTGTCGGTGAGCTTTCACCGCTTCAATAAGCTATGAGTGTATAAACCACTAAGTCTTCATTTTCTCCTACGAGAGAACATGTATAAGTTACCTGCACACAAAAAAAAAATCATGTAAATTTCCCCGTCACGTCGCGAGTGTTGCCTACGAGTTTTCCCTGCTGTGCTACAAAGAGCGCGTACGGGTTCCACTCATCACGTCAGATGCGTCGCAATTGGGATTTAGGTGCATTTAAGATTGAACATTTTATACTTTTGCATAAGAGTTGATGATAGTGGCTAAAGTCTTTATTTTCCCTACCACGCTACAAAGAGCGTGTATAGGTTACCTACACAAAAGAAATTATATAAATTTTCCCGTCGCGTCTCGAGTATTGCCTATGAGTTTTCTCTGCTGTGCTATAAAGAGCGCGTACGGATTCTGCTTGTCGCATCAAATGTGTCGCATACAGGATTTTAGAAGATATAAAATCTCATAATCTTTATTCCATTTTGCAATGGTATAATGGCCAAAAGAACCTTTGATGGCAAAGCTTAATGTGATCTAACTTAAAATACATTGTAAACAGCAAGAGAAACCACGTTAGATCACTAGGTAATGTAATAAGGTTAAAAATTTTAGATTCTGCACAATATAAACACTCTTTCCCTTCTATTTTGCTTTAGCCCAGTAATCAAATAACTATTTGGAGGATGAAACATCACAAATAAAGTGCGGCTAGTGAGTGATGGAAGGGGATGAAAGAGAATATAAAAACAGAAATGAGAGCAGATTTTGTGAGGAGGTTGGCCTGAATTTTGACTAGTGGAGGATGAAATTTGGTTTCTATAGCACAAAGAGAAGTGAACCTATAAAGAAATGGGTTGTACTTCTCTTGGCTAAGCTGGAAACAAAATAAGGGCTGAAAGGAAAGCTTTATGTGGGCTGAAGAATGAGGTGAAGTTGATGACAGGAAAAGGGAAATGTAGGATGTGGAGATCCACTGCTTTGTGTGAGTGCAGAATGCAAGGAAATGGGATGAGGGAGGAAGAGAGGGAGAGAGCGAGAAGAGGGCAGCAGGTTGTGATGACTTACTCGAGTCGGTAGGGTAGACGAACTGTGAGAGAGGCTTGCTGTCGTGCGGTCTGGATTGCCGAGCAGGAGAAAGGGACGGAGAGGGGAAGCTCTCGTTCGTTCGACTCGCACGGATTCCAGACGGATGGGCTTCGACCTTTAGTGGAATGACGGAAGAGCTGCAGGGTGAGGCTAATATGGAGGGCGAAGATGGCGAACAGAGGGATTTCAATCACGTGCTACTAGCCTTCGATCGGGAGAGGGCACGGGAGATAGACGGAGTCTTGTGCGGCTGCTGCTCAGTCAGATCCACCAGAGTGAGTGAGAGAGGAAGGCTTGCGGGAGATGGGGTTCGTTCGACCGTGAGCGAAGAGTCAAACAAATTGCAGTTGCCAATAGAATGAATAGGAGTCGTCCCCTTAGGATTAGGTCTTATAGGTTTTTATAGGATTTTTTTCATTTAACTTATTAATTAATCTTAATTTGAAATTTTGCGACAGTATTATTATGTAATTAATGTATATGTTGATTTAAAGTTATTCCGATATTCCGGACGTAACGGCACTGTCTGTTTCATGATCAAAGACCACTTGGTTTACGTCGAATAAAATTCAGTCAAATTATTTGGTTCGTCACTAGATCCATCGATATTCAATACTCGTCAATTAAGCGAACAATCTCATTTGATAAACTTTTGATATTTTGAAGCTACACAATTAATTTTGTGAGCGGAGGTCGTTTATCGTCGAGCTTCGACCGATATCGATGTCGGCGAACTTCTTTCTTGATCGGTCAGCCGTCGAATTATGCAAGATATCTATCCTGATCAATTTCGACGTTCTAAACGCAATGGCGGAGTCTGTTCATTGATCAGAGATCATTTTGACTGATTTTCGACACTGTCGAGTGCATTTTAGCTCCAATTTATGTGCTGAAGCTCGTTGAATTCATCTTATGAGCTTGACTTGACTTATGACAAGTGTATGGAGGTCAACAAGCGTCAGTCGTCTATTCAACGGACGACTAGGTCTGAGCTAAATTTAAAACAAAAAAAATTGGCGCAGTCTCAGTACTTTGCATATATCGGACCCATCCGGTGTTGGAATTGAGTGAGCTTGGTATTGTTGGAAATATAATGAAATTCTCCACGACTTTCATGTTAACAAAAATCTTCCATTCTAGACTTGTAAGCCGCAATTTTTGCAAACGCTCGTAAAAATTGTAACGCAGAGTTGAAAATTTTTGCACAGCATCAGAATTTTACTCGTATTGGACTCATCCTGTGTCGAAATTGAGTGAACTTGGTATCGTTAGAAACATAATGAAATTCCCCACGACTTTCATGCTAACAAAAATCGGTGATCTTAGTCCGATAGACCGCAGTTTTTGCAAACGCTCGCAAAAACTGTAGTGCATAGTTGAAAATTTTGGCATACTCACAGAAGTTTGCTCATATCAAACTCATCCGATGTCGGAATTGAGTGAACTTGGTATAATTAGAAATGTAACAAAATTCTCTACGACTTTCAAACTGACAAAAATCGACGATTCTAGCCTGATATGTTGCTTTGGTAATTTTCAATTTCTCAAGCTGCTTTTCGATTGTAAACTCACCCAGCAAGATTTTTTTTCAACATGAAAGTCGTGGGGAATTTCATTATGTTTCCAACGAGACTAAGCTCACTTAATTCCTGAGTCGATCTGGTAATCGAAGGCATAATTTTTTTAAAATATTTTTAGTCTGCTCGTTGATCAGCAACTAAGCTATCACAGAGTCGCAACGGATGATTATGACTATTTTTAAATTTTTTATTTTTTATGCTTATTTAACTAATTAAAATTTAAATTAGGTTTAATATACAAATTTAGCCTTATTTATTTATTTATTTTTGTGTACTCCAGAGTAGCCTCTCACTGCTCACTCATCTCGCAATAGCTATCGTGAAAGGCAGAATCTGTATGAACCCCGCAACGGCAACCTCCGGCGATATTCCGCTGGCAGCTTCCGGCGAGCTTTTTCCGGCTTCGGCCGTGAAAACTGTGCGGGTGGAGATAAAGGGACGCGTGCAAGGTGTAGGGTTCCGAGAGTGGACGATGGAGAACGCGGAGGATCTTGGTCTCCGCGGCTGGGTACGGAACCGGAGCAATGGCTCTGTTGAGGCCCTCTTCTCTGGAAACCCCGAGAAAGTAGAGGAGATGGTCTACCGGAGGTGCAGGATCGGCTCTCCTGCCTCCGCCGTCACCTCCGTTACATCCATCCCGTCCGACGAGGATCCAGGCCTGGATTTCCACTGCAAAAACACTATCTAATGTCTTATTCTCTCTGGTATTTTAATTAGTATTCTGCAAGTTTAGTCTGTTATTCCATCTTTGATTTGGATTGAGAAACGAAATGTTATCTGTTGAAATTGCAGTTGGATTGCAATTCTGTTTCTAATTTGATCTCCGTTTTAACTTAGATGAATTAACTGATTTTCATGAAATAAAAACTGATATGATTTGGTTGCGGGACGATGGGTATGAAGAAACAAATTGTATATTCGGAATAGAGAGGATTTGGGATGTTTGATTATTAGGCAGGAACAAGAAAACTTGGCTATTTGTTCGAGAGATTAATGTTCCCATACTCAAAGCTATAATTCTGCTAATAAAAACCATCAATCCATGATAAACTGGAAAGTCTCTGTAGATTATGAAGCATATGGTACATTAATTATGGATGAGGATTTTTATTTATTTATCATTATTTTTGTGGAACTGTAGGCCCTATATGAGCTTAATGTGAAATGTAAGAACGAATGGCATAAAGCAGTAGCTTATTGTTGTGTTAGAAGCTGCTTTATATCGATGGAGTGTTTTAGGTGAATTTGGTTTTAGTTTAAACTGGTATAAGAGTCTGCCCCAAAGGATAGATCATCAGTAGAGGACACCAATACTGAGATTTGTGGTGTGATTTTGTAAATAGATAAGTATAAGATTTAGTAAAGTTTCAACAGGAAGATGAGAATCCCTATACATTACTCCCATGGGGGTATTAATAAGACTCGGGCTAAGGGTTCTTCGATAATTCGGCTGTGTGGTTTTGAGGATGGCCTGGTGTTGCTGTTGTAATTTCTAATAGTTCTAGGATTAACTTTACCGTTTTTGATTTACCCAAGGGATGATTCTATAATACTGATTATGATAATGAAGAATGATAATAATCTACACTTAATGAAATCAAATGTAATTTATTTTACTAGCAATCATATAATTTTGAATTTTTTAGAATATATTACTTTCACTGTACACAACAAGTCTTTATCCTACTATGTGGGGTCGATTACATGAATCCTTCTTCATTGTGTCATATTAAGCTTCAAATTATCATCTAATTCTAATAAAATAAAGTCTTTTTTTATACTTCCTAACCCACCCAAGTATTTTTAGGTCTATCTGTACCTTTCTTAACAATACATTTTAAAAATACACAATTTCATAATACTTTCAATCAAACAAACTCTTAATATATATATTTTTTAAAATACGATCTATATTTTGTCAGTAGTTTAGTCTTCAAAACTAATTTAGGGGGGGCGATCATTTGGCTTTATTAGATCAAGTTACCCAAGTTTATGAGGCCAAGCTCCTAAGCCTCATACTAGATGTTTTGCTATCATAGAACAACAGCTAAGGGATTTTGGGTTATTAATAGTGTCCCAATCTAAACTAATGATCATTATAATTGGGGTTAATTAATTTTATTTTATTTAATTTTTTCTCTAAGGATCGACAACACTAGGTCTTCAAAGTTTTTTCTTCTTTTGACTCTTAAAAAAAATGTCAACTAGTCTTGGGCTTATTATTGTTGCATCGCCAGTGAAAGAAGAGGCATATGCATATAGGAGAGGAGAAAGATTAAGGGAAGAAAATTTGTTGATGGATTACCTTACCTTCTTCCTTTAGATTTTCTTTCAAAATGTGTCATGCTGAGATGATCATATGTTAGGGTACTAAAGTATCAGAATAGGATGGCTGATTGACAGATTACCCAGCTCCAACCTCTTCTTGCTGAACGAGCAAGTGAAATTTGTATCTAATCAAATCATCACAAATCTAATTGGATTAATTGGATATTACATGGCCCCTACTCAAAATCTTAGCCCATTGCAAAGGAGGCTTTCCTTTAATTTTATGAATGAAAAGCTGCATAGGAGAAGATGGACAAGGTTCTTGTTAATCATGAATTAGGAAGCTTGTATTAAAAGGAGATCAAAGTTGGTCAGAGACTGTAATATTTAACTATAATTTTAATTTAAGAGCTTAAGCGTATAGATGAGAGCCAAATACTTAACATTTTGAAACTAACATATTTTTCTGTCATATGTTGGAGTAAACCCAATATTCGTTTGTGCTGCAACTACCTTTCTCATACTTGAGAGTTCTCCATATTGAGCATCATTCCCCCCTCAATGATAAATATTTTAACATTATCAAGTTTTATGCAATAAGAACTGAGTCAACCTTATTATTAAGCTATTATTGGAGTACTCTGCTTTTGAAATATTTCAGTCATGGTAGAAGACATCAGGACCATTAAGGGCTATAAATTGCTTGAAAAATGTAACCTTGGTTGAACCATCAACTATGATATTACGTTTAAGGAGTATGAAACCAAATTAAGGGGACCAAGTGACCAAGCTGACTTGATAAACTAATAGTTTAACCCAATTTTAACCAAAAAATTTGAGCAAGTGGGTGAGGAACAACCTTTTGGTATTTTTATATCAACCTATTGTTCATTTATTCATTCTAATATTATGTATAGTACTCTCATGTGTTTTAATAACATGAGATTGTGGGTCTTTTATGATTTAGTCCCAACTTTAAAAAAAAAAAATTTTGGTCAGGATGAAAAATAAGCTTTATTTTTTGACTAAATGTAAAATGCTTTCATTATCTTTAAAGGTATATTTTTTTGCATTTAAACTTACAATGTGTGGAACATAGCATACATTTAGTTAATTTCATGCAACTTATGGTTAGGTCTGTGCAATATGTTTTACTTTGGTCAAATGTTAGATACATTCAACCTAAATGTAGTGTGCATCAATTTCAAATATCTATATTTGATATATTTACAAAGCTAACCTCAACTATCTCGATTTATAATACAAGCATCAAAATCTTAAAGAGCATAATAAGCATGACACATGCAAATACATAGTTTTTTTTTTTTTTTTTTTGACAAACATCTTTTTATGTGCACCAAATCAGTTGACGTACTTCTCAATCACATGCATCTGACAATCATTTAAAATGGTAAGAAAATTCCTTTTTAATCCTCTATATTTGTTATGTTAATTATTTTAACAGAAAAATTATTATCATGTTGATCTTGGCATGAAATCAAAATTTCTAAAATTATTTTTAAGTTTTTTCCATTAATTTCTCAAAGCTCTATATCTCGGACCAGCATGCCTTCTTTCAGCTGCAGCTTTGATTACAATTAGTCCTGCAAAAGCAGAAATCTGCTTAAAGATTGTGAAGAGAACATAAGACTCCATCTTCCATTAGAAGCCATGTAATTCTGCCTGTTATCGCTATAAGCCAAACTTTCAGCTAACAGTATGTAGTGATATCAGAAACCTAAAGCGCAGCTCCTTTCTGCTGATACTTAACTCCTTCAGTTCTATCCATGGAACTATTTCTACTATATACTATATTACGCATTATACAATAATATCATTAAAAACTAACTACATTCCTGTTTCTAAATCTTTTCATCATGGAAGAAACTGAACGTATCCAGTTTGTACAGCTACAGCCAAGATGACTAATGGAGGGAGAATCACAAACGCTCCTATTGTGGCAAAGAAAGCAGCATCATTTCTGCGAGATACTTCATTAAGGTATGTCTGTCTCTTGATGTTTCTCCTCTGTGAAACTGTTAAGATATTCAGTCTTTTCAAGCTTTCTTTCATCTTTTTACCCAATTGAAGAGTGAAGTCTTCTTCCCTGCCTCTGGTTAGTTCAACAAGCTGTTCTCGAATTGTAGGTTTTGTAGAATCACCAGCACTCTCATAGCCTGTAAGAGTGACAGTAGGAATAGGTTTTAATGGACGGGGTGGTTTTTTTTTTTTTTTGGAGTACTGTGGTTTAAAGATTCATACCAGGGCCTTTAATGGCGGGGGAAGTTAGCTGTTGCAGGAGATCTAGCTGACTGCGAGCAGAAGAAGACTCTTTCGAAGTTGAAAGAGATCAGAATTTGGTGTTATATTAGCAAAGCGAAACAGAAAACTGTTAAGATCTGGTATGCAGAGAGTATGATGATGCTGGTTCTATACTTTTTAAGGAAAATCAGAAATGATCAATATATATATATATAAGAGATTTACATACATAGCACACAATTCTTATGCATTTATACATATGTGACACCTAATGTTTGATATTTATAAATATTACATTTTTCCTGTGCATTAGAAAGTGTATTTCTCATGAAAAGTTAATGATGATATTATTTTTGATGTAATATTAAAAATTTGGATGCTATTTATGTAAATATTAAAATTTAAGTATTATATATATAAATATATAAGAATTGTATGCTATGTATGTAATTGTCCCCATATATAATTTGAGTATGCATGCAATAGGTTAGAATTGGAAATAAAGAGATTAAGTATATGATGAAACACAAATTTATGTGAGTCCACTTAAATAAGACTAAACAAGAGAGAGAGAGAGAGAGAGAGAGAGAGAGAGGTGAGGATTTATATTCATAATCCGAAGAAAATAAATAGCCTCAGAACCTAAATTCCTTGTTGGAAGATTTCAAGCATACAAATCTAGCGTAACATTTCTTGAAGATCAAGTGCAATAAGCTTGCACCAAATCAACTAAAAAAATAAAATAAAACATATTAATAAAATTTAATAATTCTCCCTCTTGACCCAATGTTTTCGTAATAATTTGAATCTCCTTTACCGCTCTTTCTCTCCTTTTCTGTGAGTTTGGGACAGCTTTTTGGTTGATCTATTTTTTTTTAGAAAACAAAATTGCTTCGTTTGGCTATTAATTTTTTGGCTGCTTTTCAAAAAGTTTTGTGATGAAAAAGCTGTTTTGAAAATTAGAGCTGTTAAAGTATAGTGTCAGAAAGTTATTTTTTGAAAATTTCAAAAATAAAAATATTTGTAACAAACACAACAATTTTTTTAAAAAATTGATTTCTTCACAGCAGCTTTACAATCAATTTTTCAAAAAATTGTAGCTGCTCCAAACAGACCCTAAACGTTGCGCCGAATGGCGCGGTTCCAGAGATGGTATTTTTTGAAATGTGACGAGAAAGCACCTCACCAAACAGCCGTTCAGCTCCATTCTACAACGGAAATTACAACGGAAAGCAGCCTGAACGCTGTCCCAAACACCCTCAAAGTCTCAAATGATACTCGAACTTAACACTTTTAAGAGAGTCCAAAAGCATGTCTACTACATATTTATTTATTAATGATGAATAGCGCATCATAGCATAAAGGTCCTTTTAAAGCAATATCCTGCTAACTAAACATAGCGAAAATATTAAAAAAATTATGTATAATACCCTTGAGATTGCTTTTAAATCAAACCTGTTGCGCTTTGTTCCTCAGCTATGTTCTCTGATTGAGCTGCTTTGCAGGGAAAGGATGATGCCTTCTTATCTGCGGCGTTTGGATTAATGAAGTGCGAATGATTCTTTGTCGATAGCCTTTCTGAAACCTGAAACCTAAGAGAAAGAGGGGATGGGAGGATTCTAGATGCCATTCTCTCTCTCTCTCTCTCTCTCTCTCTCTCTCTCTCTCTCTATATCTGAAACTCCATGGGAAGAGAATAACTCAGCACCACAATATTTTTGTGACCGACAATTGCCAATGACTTCCGGTAAGATTCTCTACAGATACTCCATCTTCCACACATGCAATTTTGTTTTTTTTTTAATGATGCTATTATGGAGAAAAGTATTTTACTGGCCAACTAAAAATTGAAAAATATTGTTAGATTATTAATAATTGATATATGTTATATATTATTCACTGAATAATTTTGAGACTGTTTTAGCTTTATTTATTATGATTCAGATTTTTTTTTTTTTTTTGCAAAATATATATTTCTTAAGATTAGGAGTTTCAAAATTTTAATTTCTATTTTAGTTTAAATGAAATATCAATGAGAATGATTTGTTTGATTTCGAGTATTTGACTGTCATAATTGTATTTATTTATGATTTAATGATTTCTAATATATATGAATTTTCGAGTCATCTAATGGGTTTATATTATATTTATTATTTAAGTTATTATGCAATCTTAACTTGACAAGAGAAAATATTTTAGTATTTAATTATATAAAATATTATTGATGCTTATTTTGAATTCTCAAATGATATTATTAAATATTGTATAATATAATAAAATATTTATGATATTTATTAATGCAAAAATAATTGTAAATTTACTATAAAATATAAATTTTATTCCATCACATGAAGATGCTAAACCAAGCTGCTAATAGTAAGGATTATTAATTAAGGGGCTGTTTGGGATTAATTTTGTTATTTTTTTTATTTGTATGTTATTTTATTTTTTATTTTCAAAAATAAATAATATTATTTTTAAAAATATTTAAAACATCTTTGAATGTTTTTAAAAATAATAAGTATGATTAAATAAGTTTATTTTTAAGTAAAACATAAATAAAATAAAATAAAATGCAAAAAAAATTAAAAGTGATCTCAAATGGCCCTTAAAGTTTTGTTTAGGATAATTATAGTTATATGAAAAATTAGTGGTGGGTAGTTAGGTCAGATTAAAAATTATAATTTTTTTATCATAAATTTATCAAAATATAATTAGAATGCATCAAAAAATGTAATCTTTTATAACTCAATGGTGCGTTTTTGCATTGTACCGGATTGTCATCGCATCACTCCTCCAAATGCAACTTTAGAATAGTTTTGTAGAAATAAGTAAAGACAAAAATTAGATTATGATATTTTTGTTAATTTTTTTATCAGAATTATTTCCAAAATTATTAAATACATTTTAAAATAAATATAAGATTTTTTTGAATGATTGTTTTTATGTTGTATTGATTCAAAATAAATTTAATAATTTTAAGGCCTTTTATAATTAAATTTTAATTAGAATATTTTGATTGAAATTTTTTTTATGAATGATTAATTTTTTGTACCACATGACAATAGAGAGACAACAATGTATTAGAATTGAGCAATTTTAGTCTACATAACAAGTTTTGCACTCACACTTAAGCTTGCCATCGACGATGTCGCTATCGATGAAGCCAAGTTCGCGAGCCTCGATCATAGCTTCAATGCTCCAACTAGGCTTTGATGGATTGTAGAATAAGATATAGAGATATAATATTGAATTGAGAGGCATAGAAGGTAATAGTGATGAGTAAAAGTTTGCAGCATAGTTTTTTTTTTCGCACGTACACATACATACACACACATATTTTGACCAAAGTCATCTCTAATATTCGCATTTAAAATACATGATTTAGAGTTTTATAATCTCTAAATTTCATTTGAGATGAGTATAATATATAATGAATTAATTAAAACTTTTTATTCGATTAATTTAAAAGTAAATTTGTTGATTATAAAATTGATTATGATCTTCTTCTTCTTTTTCCCTCATCTTCATAAATAATAGTGAACCATGATGATATGGAGAAATTGAATAGACAATCAAAAGGGGAAACCATACATTTAACTAAGATTCAATATTTCAATATTAAATTATGATTAAATTAGATGATATAATAAATATTAAAATTATTAAATTTAAATGCATCGATAAATTAGAGCTCGAGCTCAAATTTAAGCTTAATCCAAGCATGACTCAAGCCCGATTGGACTCGGATTTGCACCACATAAGATCAAATTTATAAATATTAAAATAATGTGATTTTCTTTACGAAGAGTTGACAATCTATTGAATTTAAAGAAATAAACATTTATTATATTTATCACTAAAATTCTAATTATCCTTTTATACATACACCATATTATCACTGATGCAAATTTTCTTATAATTGAATTATGGATAATTAGAATTTTAATTTCTTATGTGCAATATAAAAATGACACTACCTTTTTCATTAGAAAAATTATCATAAAAAAGAGAGATTTACATACATACCAAACAATTCTTATGTATTTATATATCTAACATTTAAATTTCAATTTTTACATATATAACATCATAATCTTCATCATCACTCACTTCTTAAAAAATAAAATATAATTTTTTTAGCATAAGAAAATGTTAGATAAGTAAATATCTAATTTTAAATGTTAAATATGTACATTAGAAATTTACATATCTAATATTTAAACTTCAATTTTTATATATATAACACATTAATCTTTAATATCATGTCAAAAATATCATCACTCACTTCTTAAAAAGTGAAATATAATTTTTTAAACATAAGAAAGCATTAGATAAGTAAATATCTAATTTTAGATGTTAGATATGTAAATATCTAATTTACATATCTAACATCTAAACTTTAATTTTTACATATGTAATACCTTAATCTTCAACATCACCTCAAAAATATCATCATCACTCACTTCTTAAAGGCAAAATTTTTTAAATAGGCACATTGTTAACCCTAATTAGCAATTTAGGCATTGAAAATTTTTTTTTTTATGAAAATGCTTCGTGACCGGACGGCATCACCTTTTATCACAAAAAACCCATGAGCCCAATCTACTTTCCTTTCCTATTCGCCTCCGTTCCCATCGCTCCTTGGTTTGGCCATGGATTTCAAGAACCGGCACCCGCCAAGGGGAGGTCATGGCCAGGCGGTCTATATTTGCAAACAAACCGTGTATAATTTTCTTTGTCTTTTCCTCCCGCGTACTCGCTCCTCCGGATTTCAAGAATCGCCCAGCCTAAGGGAGGTCGCTGGGCCAAGGGAGAGCTCCGCCATCGTCGAGTCGCCACCGCCGAACGGATATTTCTTCGTTCGTCGCGCCGATTAAGGTAATTTTTCCGTAAATCGTAACTTGTGATAGATCCTGGTGTCCGATTTTCTTATTTCCAGTTATTTAACTACATTTGTATTTTTTTTCTCGAATCTTATTTTATATTGTACTTGATCTTTTGAGATATTCATAGGCCATATGTTTATTCCTTTCATAATAGTTTCTAATTCACCTCTTGTCATTTTAAGAATAGTATAATTGCTTGGATCAATTATAATTAATGTAGTGTCATTGAATGGTTGCGTGATGAAGTCATTTTGAAGCATTATATATATTTAAAAGAATAATAATAATAGTTGTATAAATGAGTTGAGCTTTAAAAATTTGTCAATTCAAATTTGACCTGTATTCAAAATTATTAGAAAATTTATTATTCATGTTTAACTCGTATAGTTCATAATGAACTTGTTTAATTTATTTAGCTCGAATTGGATCGACTTTCATATAATGGATAGTTTTATGTGAGATGATATTTAATTAAATTACTTTTGGGATTAATATATATATATATATATATATATATATATATATATATATATATATATATATATATATATATATATATATATATATATATATATATATATATATATATATATATATATATATATATATATATATATATATATATATAAAGCTAAAATAAGCCACAAAAATAATTCAAATTAATTTTAAGAATGCCAAAAATAATAAAAAAGTTAACATTTGAATTAAAGAGTAAATTAATTGAATATTATATTAAATATAAATAAAATCTTTATTTGAAATTCAATCAAGAGACCAAATCAATTCTAAACTTCATGAAATTATTTCTTAAGATCAGGAAGGACCTTAAGGATATTTCATGAAATTTTGGTGAATTTTTTAAAATTAATTATTATTTGTTTAGTTAATTATTTTCTAAGAAAAAATTAAATTAATGTCAAAATAATTCTAATAATAACTAAATATGTCATCTAAGGATAGTAAGGAAAACATTTTAGATATTTTTTAAAAAATTTTTTTTTATATTATTTAGTATTTTAATAAAATTTAATTAAAAATAATAATTATTATTATTTTAAAATATATACCAATGTAATTAATATTTTATAAAAATTTTTTAAGGGTTACTATTGCCCTCTAAGTATCTATTAAATTTATGAGTTATTTAGATTTTATTTAAATTTTATATATTTTATTTTTTATAATAAGATGATTTAATTATGGTAATTAAAATTAATTATTTAATTTTAATTTTATATTTGACTGATTCTAGATTTTAATTTGATTCTCTGGAATTTTAGTTTTTATTTTTAGACTTTGATTTAAATTAGTTATAAATTTTTAAACTGTAAGATGAATAATTATATCTTTTATGATTTAATCAGACTCAGTTAATCATTTTTCTTAGCTCTCTCTACTTATAGAGTGTTTTAAATTATTAAAAATAGAATTTTATAAATATTTTATTTAAAATTGAATTTATTAAATGATTTTTCTAATTTTGGATTCATTATTTAATATCTATTGTACTTGTCCAAATGCCTTAGAAAAAATATCAATAGGATTTATTTCAAATAATAATCCTTGAAAATTTCAATGCATTTAGCCTTAATTTTTTTAATTAATTACAAAAATTAGCTATCAATCTAAATTTACTAAATAGTAGATAAATTACGATTATGAGTTTGCAAAATATATGCCAATTCTGATCTGATTGTATTATATCTTGAAATGTTTTTCTATTACGAACAGGGGAGAGGAAGAATTCTTGCTGGTTAGAGTTGTTGTTAATTGAATATGAGTTGAAGCTATGCATAATTTTTTATTATGATTGGCGAATGTTATTGATAATTTCTTTCCTATATTGGTGGAAAAGATCGACCAGATCCACAAAGGACTAACCGCGGGTTCTAGCGAATCATGAGATCTTGAGTTAGGTAATGCAAAATCATGTGTTAATCTTATAGGTGTCGGTTTCATTGGTGTTGGATTTATCACTTCTACACATTGGCGACGATATATATGGTAATTTTCAATGCGCGTCGGCAACCTAGTAATTTATGTTGAAGTTCGGGAGTTAAATTGTGAGGAAAGAGATGTTGCTAATGAGAGGAGCATCATCTTCGCTTAGTGATGAATTCATCATTGATTTGACCGGCCAGAAAGCGTCGAGTCTATGTGAAGTAATGTCTATAAGTTCCAATTAGGCGTGATCTTGAGGGTGAAACGATAGGTATGGCTATATCTTATACAATATCAAATGATGAATGAGAGGCGATAGTGATCGAGATGGATCTTCTTTAAGGCAAATATCCATCTTCGAGAGAAATTAAGAACTATCAGTTAAACAAAAACGAGATCTGCTATCTATGAGTATATGTGTCATGCTCAAACAGTAGAGAATGGGATGAAGAGCTAACATTTGATGGCCGATGAGTCAACTTTTACTTGAAAGTTGCATTAGGATGAACTGCATGAAGGTATGTGCTCTTGATAAGAAGCATTTGTTGTTTCTTGATTGGTTGGTCTATCATAAACAACGCCGTCATTATGTGATCTACGAATAAATCCAAGTTCACCATATTGTGCACTCAATATCTGCAGCTACACACTTGCATGTGACGCTTACATGCGAGTTCAAGAGATTAGGAGGTGCATGGAGAATTAGCGGTATAAGCACTACATACATGTAGTCATTTAGTCCTGATCTGGACATATGCAGTTATTTATTTATTCGCATTAGCGTCATGGATTTAAAGCCGAGAGATTATTGGATTTGAGTCAAAATTTAACGAGTTATGTACATGAAAGCAGGATACCCAAAATTTAACATACGATTGTCGCATGAAAGTTTGGGATGCACGCCGCAAAGTGCACAAGGCTGAAATGAGAAATCTTACCAATCGCCGAGAAATTCACGTATGTTATATGCTCAACAATGCCGTGTAGATCGGCTCTACGAGTACGCCGTTAGAGTCATACCGATTTCAACGATTATTCGGTCCTTCGAGCCTTCAATCGGTTGGCATTATCGCCGCCAATTTTATGTCCGATGGACTTTCCTCCTGTGTAGTGGGGACTCTACTCACCGCAATTTAATCGATGCCAACAACGGATTATTTCCACTTGCCTCGGCAGTAGAATCGTAAAATATCGAGTCGTGGTGTTGGTTTATACTATTAATTGCTGTGAGTTGGTTCCACCGATCTGCATAAGAGGTGATTTGTGCATCATTTCGACGCACGCCGGTATGGGTCGCAGGAGATATTATTACCGCAGGCACATCGCTTTTGCCTAAGATATTTGCGAGAAAACTTCAAAAAAGCAGTTAGACAACTTGGAATCGGAGACGTTGAATTTATATGCCAAAAAATATATGTGGTAATACGATATAATGATTTTTAAAAGGTGTATAATCGATATCAAGAACATCGCATCGCGAGGCATGATTGGCTCGTAGAGCGGATGTACATCATGGTCTCTAACCCATGATGATGGGTACATGTATGGCACCATGACTACAAATACAAAACAATGCTTCAACAAGACTCAAGAGAAGCACGCGGTTTGCCAATTCGCACTCGGTGTCACGAATTCTACCGAGCTTGAAATACCAAGCAATGTGATGATCGACGGATAAAAGAAACATTTCTATAACAATTCCAATATAAATTTAAAGTCTCCAACTATACAATCATAAAAGAGCCACTACAATAATAATGATTTAAAAATCATTCATACATAAATGTTCTAATACGATTCGTGAAAAAAATACACTTTAACATAACTCAACAATATCACATAAATACCTATCTCTCCGTAGCTCTCTCTACAGAACCTAACTTTCCCTTCTATCGCCATTTAATTGTGATTACTCAAAAAGATTAAACAACTAACAAATGAATATAATTCCAATTATGCTATTACACTATAATAAAGAAAAGAAACTAAGATGACGCTGCTTTTCTCGTCATACGTGCATATAAAAGAAAATAATCGCTCAAACAATCAATCATACGCGTAGAAGTATGCATAAATATTTAGTAAGATACGGGCTCAGATACATAAACATTTAGAAGAAGATATGTGGGTCGATTCATAAATATTTAGAAGAAGATATGAACTTTTACTTTTATCACCCATACGAAGTCACCGTATACTCATGCAAGTATCCATTACCTTTACCATTTGCCAATTTCATCGCCATTTTTCTCATTTGCCAATCATTTTGAATCATGCATACGCGATATCAAGGCCCGCCCAAGCTATATAAGGAACTGCTTCAACATACACATTCATAAAGATACAATCATATCAATACATTAATTCATAATTCAGAAATCAAATGAAATGATAAAATGAAACGCATAATACGATCAAGATTCGTGATATTATCCAACATGAAGAAGAAGAAACTATTCACTATTTATGTAAAAGGAAAATCATCACAGAAGCGAAAAGTCAAAATCATCTAAACATGCATTTCATCACGTGAAAGAAAGACATTTTACCATAAATGTAAGAACATAATTACCCACTTTAACTGCAGCTTCTCAATCTCCTTTCCTTTAATGATTTCTTCCTTAATTGCAATTCCTATAACATAAAATATTATGTTAAAGTTACTTAATATATAACATTAATTGATTATCATACCCTCCATCAAATGATTCTAATCTAATTAACGATAATATAAATACATTTCCTTTATATGTGCTTCTAAAATCTAATACTCCCTTTCCTTATTTTTTTCTTAAATTTATTCTTGAAATGATCTTAAATGATTCTTAAACTAAATTTTAATTTATGCTACCTAATTTAATTTAAAGTCCATCAAATCTATAACTAAGTTATAATTATAAACCCTAAGTTAACTTGAAATGACATAAAAAAATCATAGCTAATAACATAACAATTAACAATTCAATTAAATTAACTATATTAATATATATACATATTTTTATATACCTCTCTCTGTTGGTCACCAAGACACGACTCGCCTCTTCGCTCACACGCGGAGGCTCCCTCCTCTTGGCGCCTTCCCTTCCCTCCTCTCGATTGCACACCTGCCCGGCTGGCGTCGACTACATGGAGCCTCGCTAGGGCACAAAACTCTCTTCTTCTTCCTTGGTCGACAACGCATAAAGGTTATCCTCCTTTCTCTTTCTCGACGTTTGACCTGAAAGCTATTTCACGACTAGGCACGGTAATTCTCCTCTTCTCCCTTCTCGTGTTTGCTCGCTTGTTGGAGACCAACACCCTGATTACTTTTCCTTTTTCTCATGGCATCAGCACATTTTTTTTTTTTTTAAGTTTCGGTTTTTACAATCTCTCCTCTTATAAAAATTTTGTCCTCAAATTTAAATGACAATAAATAAATACACATACCTTTACTTAAATAATCGAGGGTATAGGCTCGATTTGATTCCTTTCTCCCACGTAGCCTCGATCTGATCCATGTTGTTTCCACAAGATTACAAAAATGAAATTTCTCTCAGATGATATCATAATCTATAATTCTGCTCCTCCATAAATGTGAGATCCCAATCAATAGATCGCAAATAATCTTCATCAAGACATATTTTGTAAGAAAAATATGAAACACATTGTGCACTCCTCAGATGTGAGAAGGTAAAGCTACCTATAAGCCACTTTCCCAATTCTTTCTAAGATTTCATATGGACCAATATAACGCTTAACTTTCCCAACTTCAAATCATTTTATACCTTTCATGACTTTTAAGAAATTCCAATTCTCCCACTTCAAATTCTACGATGTTTAGCATCATAGATTTCTTCTTATCTTGAACAAATTTTAAATCATGGATCAATCTGATCTTCTCGAGTTCATCTACTACCGCATCAATGATTCTTCTTTCATTGCTTTCCACCCAACAAAGCGTTCGCATTTTTTCCATACAATGCTTCATGTGAGCCATACCAATACTTGAAAACTATTATCAGAGTAAACTCAATCAAAGGCAAATGAATTTCCCAATTTCCTTCAAAATCAAGGATACAAGTCAAAAAATCTTCAAGAATCGTTTCCGACCGGCCATCGCTTGAGGATGAAATGCGATCGAATGTAAGTTTCGCACTAAAGCTTCTTGAATTTTTCTCCACGTTTGGGATAAATCGATCCCGACGGATACTATAGATTTTGGCACCATGTAACTTCAATTTCATCAACATATCTCCTCATATTTTCAACAAAGATCGATTATTTGATAGATGTATGTGCGATTTAGTCAACCTATCAATAATAACCCAAATAAGATAAAGATCCTTTTCAGATCTAGTAAGCCAACAACAAAATCCATAGAATATCATCCCATTTCCACTGGTATCGAAAAGTCCACTTTTGAGCACTTTAACCATCCACACGATCGGACATTTATAAACAAATTCAAACATTCTTTTCATTCCCCACCAAAATATTTCCTAAGATCTCGATACATTTTGCTACTGCCTGGATGAATTGTATAATTTGAATGATGTGCTTCATGTAAGATATCTTTCCTTAAATCTCCAATATTTGGAATGCAAACCCTACTTATGATACTTCAATAATCCTCTTCATCGATTTCAAAATCTTCAGATTTACTTTACCAAATCTAATTTTTAAAGTCATCATCATGAGAAAAGCATCCCTGATTTTGTCTTTCAAATTTGTGTATACCATTTGATTTAACAATAAAAACATGATCATCAGATAATTTATAATTGAAATTTTCAATTTTTCTAAATCTTTAATCAACTCCTCCCGCTGAGATCAACCAATAAGACTACCGATATTTTTCTACTCAAAGCATCAACTACATTTGCCTTCCCTGATGATATATCAATATCTAAATCATAATCTTTAATGAGTTCCAACCATCTTGCTTTAAATTTAGCTTCCTAAGAAAGATATATTTCAGATGATCAAGGAAAACTTCACACCTTACCCATATAAATAATGTCTCCAAATTTTAATGCAAATACCACCGCCGCTAGATCATGGGATAGTTTTCATGATTTTTCAATCGCTTCAAAGATAAGCAATCACTCTTCCATTGTATAAGACACATCCCAAGCCTCTTAATAATGCATCACTATAAATTTAAAATCCTTCGTCCTCATGGAATAGTTATCTGCAGCCATTAAACAATTCTTCACTAAAAATCTCACACCGAATTGATCATTCAAATTTGACGCTGCTACCTAATTTAATTTAAAGTCCCATCAAATCTATAACTTTAAGTTAGAATTATAAACCCTAAGTTAACTTGAAATGACATAAAAAAAATCATAGCTAATAACATAACAATTAACAATTCAATTAAATTAACTATATTAATATATATACATTTTTTATATACCTCTGTTCTGGTTACCTCCAAGACACGACTCCTTCTGCTCACACTGAGGTTCCTCCTTGTTGTTTTCCCTCTTCCTCCTCTCGATTGCTTGCACAGCTCGTCGACTGGTCAGCTTCACTCATGGGAAAACTCTCTTCTTCTTCCTTGGTCGACAACGACGAGAAATATCCTCCTTTCTCTTCGATCGTGAGCATAAAGCTATTTCACTCAACTAGCACGACGGTAATTCTCCTCTTCTCTCCTTCTCGTTTTTGGGGCTGTTTGCTTGTCGAGACCAACACCGTTGATTACTTTTCCTCTTCCATCATCATGGCAAGCTTTTTTTAATCTCTCTGCAATATATTATAATATAGCTAATGCTCAAAACGCCTGACTAAGAACATCGCCAGAACCGACTCATGTTCTCTGACAACTTGAGTAGGAACACGGGCAGGAGATTTCGATCCCAGACTAATTAATAATAATGAGTACCAAGTTTCTCAACGTAACATACAAGGTGGAGTCGACTATGTGTCCGTGAAACGACGTTGAATTAATGTCCGCCGCATCACATTTTCTGCCAGAAAATATGACGCCGAAATTTCGCGACTGTCAAACGGTCAATGAAGCAAATTCATATCATCTAACCGAACGACGGTTGCTCGACTCCCTTTGAACGCGCCGATCGCCGACGGAGCAGATTTCGACGCTCGTGCATTATGTCATGAAATGATAAATGGAAATTCGCTGCACCGATGTCAAACGCGGTCGAAATGGAAAATTCATATCGTTGGTGTAATAACCGAAAAATAATAATAATAATAATAAAATAAACCGGACATTAGTGTAAGGAGAACAAGATCGAAGTTCGGCTGATTTGTCAAACCAACCCCAAAAAAAAACACACGAGAGAAAACAGAGAAAGACAAAGAGGAATTGCACTCACTATGTGAACCCTCGAACGTCCGTCAGGAAGGAGGAAGGAAAACCGAGACGTCGCCCCCCAGACGTCGGCCATCAAGGAGAAGAAGGGAAGCAGCTCACTGCGTTCTAGCCATTGTGAGGCTCCATCATTGCCGACCTGAGCCGCCTGAGTCTGCAAGCAATCGAGAAGAGGGAAGGGAAGACGACAAGCAACCGAGAGGGAGCCCATGTGTCGCCTAGAAGAAGGAAGGAGCTTCACGGGACTGAGAGGAAGCAGAGTCGGCGTGAAGAAATGGGGCAGTCTTAGAAAGGAAAAGAACGAGTAAGCAAATAATATATATTTATATATTTAATTAAACTCGATTTTATTAATATCATTAATCTTAATGTTAAGTCAAATTTAATTTAGAGTTTATAATTCTAACTTGGGTTATAGATTTCAAGGACTTTAAATTAGAATTAGGTAGCATAAATTAAAATTTAGTTTAAGAATCATTTTAAGATCATTTCAAGAATAAATTTAAGAAAAATAAAAGGGGAATACTAGATTTTAGAGCACATATAAAGAAATGTATTTATATTATCATTAATTAGATTAATCATTTGATGAGATGATAATCAATTAATGTTATATATTAAGTAACTTTAATACTTAATATTTTTATGTGAATTGCAATTAAAGGAATCATTAAAGGAGCTCAAGATAAACCGCAGTTAAAAGGAGTAATTATTTACACATTTATAGAAAAAATGTCTTTACTTTCGACGAAAATGCATGATTTTGAGGCACTATCACCGTGATGATTTTCCTACTAAATGTGAATAGCATCGCTTCTTCACGTTTGGATAATATCCCGAATGCGATCATATTACCACGATTCATTTTATAAAGTTTCATCGATTAATTAGAATTAATGTCCATAAATGATAGATGTACGCATGAATGTGAGTTTGAAGTTACAGACCTACTGGGACGAATGCATGCGCAAATATATTCAAAAGGCCAATGAAATTGGCAAATATTCATGGCCAAATTAAATCGAAATAAGAATCAATTGTAAGATATACTTATTCTTTGAATGATTTCGACTGACTTGACGATAAAAGTAAAAGTTTATACGTATAAAATGTTTAGATATCACCCCCATGCTATCTAAATGTTTACGATACTTACCTCACATATGATTGATTGTTTGGATTATTTTCTTTTACATTGTGAGAAGAAAAGCGTGATGCATACTTGCTTCTTTTCTTCTTTTACTTATATAAAGATAATCACCTAATCAATTATATTCAATTGTTATTAATCTTTTCGTGTAATCCTACTAATTAAATGGTTGATGAAGTGTCATGCACCGTAGAGAACCGAGGAGATAGGTATCAAGAATTATTGAATGTTAAAGTGTATTTTTCCAATCAGATAACATTTATGTATGGATAGAATTTTAAATCATCATGGATCAGCTTTTATAATCAGATATGGAGACTTTAAATTTATATTGGAATAGTTATAAATGTTTTCTTTTATCCGTCCGATCGTCTGTTCGCCTTTAAGATTCCAAGCTCTGTCGTGACAAGAGTTTGACGATAAGATTTTAGATTAGTAATAAGTAGAAAAAAAAAAATCAAAGAGCCATTAGGAAGAGGATAAATTTTATGAATAAATTTGCATGATTAGATTGATTAATGTGTAAGAGTTATAATTAATTTGTGCTTCTTAAAATCAATTCGAAGACTATAAGGAAAATAAAGAGACACAAATCGAACACAAAATTTGGTGCAACCTTCACTACTATAGATGCATTTATATAAATGATAAGTAATAACTCATGATGAAATCAACATACACAATTTGGTGACACAGCTTATGACAAATACCGAAACTATTTCAAGATATGAGGCCATCTCTTTCTCGTGGATTACAAATTATGAAAATGTTTAATACTTTCAAGAAGAATGCCAGTCTCAAATTAATGCGAGAAATGTTTATAGGAACTTGAATATCTGTGAAGACGTTGGATGCATTTAATAACATGATTATATGAATTCAATGTGATTTTAGAAATGGATTGCTTAGATATTATATTACTATGATCATTGTAAAAGATAAATAAATTCAATATTCTGAAAAGAAGAATTCAAATGTTATAAAAAGAGTATTAACTATGATGGTATCTTGCTTAAAGTTTAAAAGATGCAAGAAAAAGGCTATGAAGGTTTTCTTGCTCAAATTAATGCGTTAAAGAAAAGAAGATGGAGGATATACCAAGAAGAAGGAGTATCCGTAAGTCTTTATGGATGATTTACTTTACCCAGTGAGAGATGATTTCTGAGTTAATTCAAAAACCGAAGAAAGGTATCATATAGAATGGCAATCAAAGAATTACAAGAGTAAGAATCAGGAAGAATTATTGAGAAGGGATTTATCGTTCAAGACATCCGCTTGGGGAGCTCAGATATTTATTAAAGAAGAAGATGAGCTTAAAGCATCGACATGAACTTAACAAACTCACCTTGAAGAATAAATATCCTTACCAAGAATTTTGATCTTTTGACCAATGAGCTGTAAGATTTTCAAAGATTGAAAGATCGTATCATCGGAATTAAAGAAGAAGATATACCAAAGACCGATTCAAGACAAAGGTAAGTATAGAGTGGTGACGCTTTTGGTTTAACAAAATGCTTCCAGATAGATCTCTCATGAATAATCTTTAAACCCTTTGATTCATTTGATCAGATTCATACATGATATTCTAATTTATTCTAGAGATAATATTTGAAAACCACCTTCACATTATTTTGCAAGCTTTGAAATGAATTATATGCAAAATTTTCTAAGTGTGAAGTATTAAATAAGATCATATTCTAATGATTAGTGAAGGGTCTGATCGAGTAAAGTCGAGCAATAATAGCCTGCAACCACTATCACGTAAGTTTCTTTGGTCGGATATTATGGAGATTTGTCAAGGACAGATCACGCCACTATCGAGATTAACGAAAGCATGTTTGAATGGTCGATGTGAAAAGGCTTTTTCAAAATTTGAAGAATTTAAATGACCGCACCATATTAACCATTCCATCGAGACGGGGATTTCAAATTTATAGATGCATCATTAAGAGGATGGATTTCTACGAGAAAGAGTGACGCTATGCCGAATTGAAAAATCATGAAAAGAACTATCCCAGATGATAAGAACAGGTATTTGCATTAAAAAATTATTTATATGGTAGGTGAAGTTTTCACGATAAAAGTTGAAATATATCTTTACTCAGAATGAGCTAAAGTTAAGGCAAAGAAGATGGTTAGAACTCATTAAAGATTATGATTTCAAGCATCTCAGGAATAGGGAAATTTCATTTGTCCGTGTATTGTGGAAACATGGATTAGATCGAATTACGGGGAGAAGGAATCAAATGCGAGTTATCCTCAATTGTTTAATTAAAGGTATGTGTATTTCTATTAATGTCATTTAATTCGCGAAAATTTTATAAGAGGAGAGATTGTAATAACCTAAAAATAATAATAATAATAATAAAATAAACCACATTAGTAATGAGAACAAGATCGAAGATTTCTGATTTTAAACCAACCCCAAAAAAAAAAAACATGAGAGGAAACAGAGAAAGACAGAAGAGGAATCACTCACTTTGAACCCTCGAACGCCGCCGCCCGAGGAAGGAGGAAGGAAAACCAGACGTCCCCCTGACGCGGCCGAAGGAGAAGAAGGGGAGGGCCACGCTGCGTCTCTAGCCAGAGGCCCATGACCTTGAGTCGCCTGGTCTGTGCAAGCAATCAGAAGAGGGAAGGGAAGACCTTCAAAGGGAGGGAGCTCCACAGTCGCCGAGGAAGGAAGGAGCCCTGCGACTGAGAGGCGAGTCACATGCGAAGAAAGGGCTTGGGCAAGTCTTGGCAACCCGAGGAAGGAAGAACGAGTAAGCAAATAATATATATTTATATATTTAATTAAACTCGATTTTATTAATATCATTAATCTTAATGTTAAGTCAAATTTAATTTAGAGTTTATAATTCTAACTTAGGTTATAGATTTAAAGGACTTTAAATTAGAATTAGGTAGATAAATTAAAATTTAGTTTAAGAATCATTTTAAGATCATTTCAAGAATAAATTTAAGAAAAATAAGGAAAGGGGAATACTAGATTTTAGGAGCACATATAAAAGAAATGTATTTATATTATCATTAATTAGATTAGAATCATTTGATGAGGGTATGATAATCAATTAATGTTATATATTAAGTAACTTTAATACTTAATATTTTATGTTATAGAATGAATTGAAGGAATCATTAAAGGAAATGAGGTTCAAGAGAACCGTTAAAAGTGGTAATTATGTTTCTTACATTTATAGAAAAAATGTCTTTACTTTCCGTGATTTAAAATCGCATGTTTAGATGATTTTAAGTCCCCGCACTATCACCGTGATGATTTTCCTACTTTTATATAAATTGTGAATAGTTTACTGCTTCTTCATGTTGGATAATATCGAATGCTGAGATCATATCACAGATTCATTTTATAAAGTTTCATTGATTTATGCAATTATGAATTAATGTCCATAGCATGTGATCAGATGCTACGAATGTGTATGTCAGTTCAGTTATTATAGATCTACGACGAACACGATACAAATATGATTCAAAGGCCAATGAAATTAAATAAAAAAAATGAAATTGGCAATGCATATAGATACTGTTTGAATGAGTATTTCGACTGACTCATGGACGGTGATAAAGTAAAAGTTTATACGCTATCTAAATGTTTACGATATCGACCCCATATGCTATCAAATGTTTACGCATACTTACCTCACATATGATTGATTGTTTGAGATTATTTTCTTTACGTACTGTGATAGCGAAAAGCACGATTCTTTCTTCGCTTTACTATAGAATAAAGATAATCAATCTCAATCAATTATATTCAATTGTTAGTGCTTAATCTTTTCGCGTAATCCTACTAATTAAATTGATGGGGAAAGTCATGTAGAACAGAGGAAATGTATTTATGTCGAAATTATGTTGAGTTATGTTAAAGTGTATTTTTCCCGAATCATTAGAACATTTATGTATGACGAATTTTAAATCATTGGATCAGTGGCTTTTATAATCAGATATTGGAGACTTTAAATTTATATTGGAATAAGAAATGTTTTCTTTATCCGTCCGATCGTCGTTCTCACTTGATTCCAAGCTCCCGGGTCGTGACAAGAGTGGTATCAGAGCAAGATTTTAGATTTAGGGGCATAAGTAATGAAAAAAAAAAATCAAAGAGCCATTAGGAAGAGGATAAATTTTATGAATAAATTTGCATATGATTAGATTGATTAATGTGTAAGAGTTATAATTAATTTGTGCTTTGTGCCTATAATCAATTCAAGATGCTATAGTGGAAAATAAAGAGACACAAATCACGAACACCAAATTTGGTGCAACCGCTTCACTACTATAGATGCATTTATATAAATGATGGAAGTAATGACTCGATGATAAGAAATCAACATACACAAGTGTGGAAGTGGCACAGTTCCTATTGACAAATACCTGAAACTATTTCAAGATATGAGGCCATCTCTTTTCTCAGGGATTACAAATTATGAAAATGTTTGTAATACTTTCAATAGCAATGCCAAATGGGTCTCAAATTAATGCGAGAAATGTTTATAGTGTGAACTTGAATATCTGAAAGACATTGGATGATGATTTAATAACACGTATTATATGAATTCAATGTGATTTTAGAAATGGATTGGCTTAGATATTATATTACTATAGATTGTTGTAAAAGATAGTCAAATTCAATATTCTAAAAAAGAAGAATTCAAATTGTGGGGATAAAGAGTATTAACTATGATGGTATCTTGCTTAAAAGTTTAAAAGATGCTAGCAAAAAAGGCTTTTTTCGCTCAAATCGAGTTAAAAGAGGTAAAGATGGAGGATATACCAAGAAAAGGAGTATCCGTAAGTCTTTCTGGATGATTTCTGGGTTTACCTCCAAATGAGAAATAGATTTCCTGGAGTTAATTCAAGGTGCAAAACCAGAAGAAAGTACCATATAGAATGGCAATCAAAGAATTACAAGAGTTGAAGAATCAACTGGAAGAATTAGAGAAGGATTTATCGTGCCTCATATCTCCTTGGGGAGCTCTCATATTTGTGAAGAAGAAAGATGGGAGCTTAAAGCTATGCATCGATTATAGAACTTAACAAACTCACCTTGAAGAATAAATATCCCTTACCAAGAATTGATGATCTTTTGACCAACCAGAAGGAGCTTGATTTTCAAAGATCGATTTAAGATCGTTATCATCTTGAGAATTAAAGAAAAGATATACCAAAGAGCATTCAAGATAAAGGTATGGGCACTATGAGTGGTGATGCCTTTTGGTTTAACAAATGCTCCAAAGATTTATGGATCTCAATAGAATCTTTAAACCCTTTTAGATTCATTTGTGATTGTATTCATAGATATTCTAATTTATTCTAGATGATAATTCATGAAAACCACCTTCACATTATTTTGCAAGCTTTGAAAGGAAATGAATTATATGCAAAATTTTCTAAGTGTGAAGTTTGGTTAAATAAGATCATATTCTCACATGATTAGTAGTGAAGGGTTTCGGATCGAGTAAAGTCGAGTAATATGAATGGCCCAGACCTACCATTATCACGTAAGTCTTTCTTTGGGCGGATATTATAGGAGATTTGTTGAAGGGTTTTTTGATTGTTACCACTATCGAGATTAACTCGAAAGCAGCCAAGTTTGAATGGTCGAGTGTGAAAAGGCTTTTCAAAATTGAAGAATTATTTAATGCACAATATTAACTATTCCATCGGGATGAAGGATTTCAAATTTATAGTGATGCATCATTAAGAGGCTTGGGATGACTTATGAATGGAAGAGTGATTGCTTACAGCTGAATTGAAAAATCATGAAAGAACTATCCCACCCATGATCTGGAGCTAGCAACAGTGGTATTTGCATTAAAAATTTGGAGACATTATTTATATGGAGTAAGGTGTGAAGTTTTCACGATCATCAATTGAAATATATCTTTACCGAATGAGCTGGGAAAGAAGAGAACTCATTAAAGATTATGATTTCAAGCATCTCGGGAATAGGAAATTTCATTTGTCTGGTGTATGGAAACATGGATTAGATCGAGAGCTACGTGGGAGAAGGAATAAAATGCGAGCGTTATCCTCAATTTTTTAATTAAAGGTATGTGTATTTCTATTATCATTTAATTTCGAGGACAAATTTTATAAGAGGAGAGATTGTAATAACCAAAAAAATAATAATAATAATAATAAAATAAACCGCTTAGACATAAGGAGAACAAGATCGAAAGTCGGGTTCGGTATTTGTCAAACCAACCAAAAAAAAAAAAACACAGAGAGGAAACAGAGAAAGAGAAGAGGAATGCACTCACCTTATGAACCCCTCGAACGCCGTCGTCGGAAGGAGGAAGGGAAAACCGAGACGCCGCCCCTACGCGCCGATCAGAAGGAGAAGAAGAAGCGGCTGCTACTGCTCAGCCCATGTGAGGCGCTATGTCCGATTGAGTAGGAGCCCGTGGTCGCAATCGAGAAGAGGGAAGAAGACGACAAGCAACCGAGAGGAGGAGCTCTCCGTGTCAGTAGAGAAGAAGGAGCCTCAAGGTCGGACGGAGAGGAAGCAGAGCGTGCTGAAGAAAGCTTGGGCCGAAGTCTTAGGCAACCGAGGAAGGAAGAAAGTAAGCAAATATATATTTATATATTTAATTAAGCTCGATTTTATTAATATCATTAATCTTAATGTTAAGTCAAATTTAATTTAGAGTTTATAATTCTAACTTAGGGTTATAGATTTCAGGAAGGACTTTAAATTAGAATTAGGTAGCATAAATTAAAATTTAGTTTAAGAATCATTTTAAGATCATTTCAAGAATAAATTTAAGAAAAATAAGGAAAGGGGAATACTAGATTTTAGGAGCACATATAAAAGAAATGTATTTATATTATCAATTAAATCATCATTGATGAGGTATGATAATCAATTAATGTTATATATTAAGTAACTTTAATATTTAATATTTTATGTTATAGAATTGCAATTAAGGAAAAAATAAAGGTTCAAGAGAAAAGTTAGTGAATTATTTCTTACATTTATAGAAAATGTCTTACTTTCGTGATGAAATGCATGTTTAGATGATTTTGACTTCGCTATCATGTGATGATTTTCCTACTTTTATATAAATTGTGAATAGTTTACTGCTTCTTCATGTTGGATAATCGAATGCGATCATATCATAATTCTTTTATAAAGCTCATTTATGCTAATTTATGAATTAATGTCCATATGATGATTGTATCTATGAATGTGTATGTCATCTGAGTTCACTTATAATGGGCAGACCAATGTACAGCGCACAAATATGATTCAAGCCAAGAATGAAAATAATTAAAAGGCCAATGAAATTGGCAAAGAATGAATGGTAATGATACTTGTTCTTTGAATGAGTATTTCGACGTGACTCATTGACTGATAAAAGTAAAAGTTTATACGCTCAAAAATGTTTACGTATCGACCCCATACGCTATCTAAATGTTTACGATACTTACCTCACATATGATTGATTGGCAGATTATTTTCTTTATGTACTTGTGATACAGAAAGTCGGCATGCATAGTTCTTTCTTCTTCGCTTACTAGTGTAATAAGATAATCAATTGAATCAATTATATTCAATGTTAGTTTTAATCTTTCGTGTAATCCTACTAATTAAATAGTTGATAGAAGGAAAGTCGTAGGAGAATAGGAGATAGGTATGTCGAAATTATGTTGAGTTATGTTAAAGTGTATTTTTCCGAATCAGATTAGAACATTTATGTATGAATGAATTTTAAATCATTGGATCAGTATTTTATAATTGTATAGAGACTTTAAATTTATATTGGAATAGTTAGAAATGTTTTCTTTATCCGTCCGATCGTCTGTTCGCCTTAGTATTCCAAGCTCGGGGTCGCGACAATGGTTAACGGATTTCTCTAGACTCTCTGTTATCAACGCAAGGCGCGTCACGTGCGAGATTTAGCGTTCATGCATGGAACCAGCTTGAAAATCATTGTTGTTTTTGGTCTGTAGTCTTTGAAGGATTATGAAGTCATTTGTTCATCTGTTTATGTAAAAGATAGTGTTATCTAAGAAAATGTGATGGGTTGCTTTGAATATTAACTAACTTGTTGATATGGCTTCTTTTATGTACATACACTCTTTTTTTATGTTGTAATTTGTAGCTTTGAGTCTCTCATGTTTTCAGTTCGCTCCATGCACGAATGCGTAATGGCTTCATTGTAGCAAGGAACGAAAAATTGGGTTGCTTTTATTGTTATTTGCCTAAAGAGTTTTGAGTCTGAAGGATGCAAAAAGGCAAAATTTAATAGCAGGTCCTTATTCATCTCTTCTGATGTTTCTCAAACTTGTTGATGATTCTACATGATGACGCGTATGTTGCTGATGCAGAATCTGTGGCTCAAAATTTTTAGAGCATTAGGAAAAATTAAGTTCTGGGTGGTTGTGTAATTAGCTATATGTAATTGCAAAAAGTAAAGTAAGAAAGAATTAGTAGATTGAGGTTAGTTGCTGTAGAAAATTGGAAGTAAAACATCATTAACGTATTTGGGTGTGAATATTTAGGATGAGGATTACATTTCACGAATCTATTTTTGTTCTCTCTTAAATCTTGTAAGTATACATATTTGGTATGGCATATGCAAGGGGGTGATGCTTGTTTTAACAGTTTTAGATTCAAATATTGCTCTAAAAAATTTTTGTATAAACATTTGATGGGGTGAGTTAATTATTTTTTTTGAGTAAAAGCTTTCATGTCAATTAGTTTGAATTTAATTGATGTTGTGTGGATGTCTGTAGAAGAAGGTGCTTTCGCCACTGCGAGGAAGCGAAGAGGAAGCTAGTGGACTACGAAGACTCACTGAAGTCCACCCGGTATAGCGACTACGTGGTAAGCATCGACACGGTAAGATTTTGTAAGTCAAGTTGTGTATTGGTTTTCTTATATTTTTTGTTCTTGAAATATAATTTCATCTTGTGTAGGTTTACGGATATGTCATCACGTGCTTATGTTCAAAAGTGGCGTGAAGCTCCTAGATTCATGACGACGGACTTGGATTGGATTGTGTGTCCCGGATGCGATACATTATAGATCACCACCTTCTGATTCATGGAGCGGTGGTCTTCTCACAATTCATTCCATTTGCCCATTGCGAGATGACGGTCGCCCGGATGTTCTATGATCCCTATTGAATAGGCGGCCTTTATTGGGCGAACGTTGTTGGAGAGCGGGAGGGTGGCATCATGGCGGGCTGATGAGTTGAGGAGACATCATACTGCCGATCCGATCCACCTCATATCACATCGAGTTGAGAATGGGGCAAGCGCCGCCGCACTGTTTGCCACTACGGTGGTTACCGGGCGTATTACAGGACTTCTTACTTAGCCCGGCTTAGCATGCATGTCGAGCTTACATTCTTTTTTGCGATTGGGCTTCCTTACACCGTGTTGAGATTCACTACGATGTCGCCCCTGGAGGATCTTGACACGTTGAGAGTTTCATTAGGAGCTGGTGCTTGCTCATTTATGAGGAGCTCCATGAGGCAACGGCGCGCCGAATATGGCGGCTTACGATTCTGCAGGTATGGGTGTGGAGCATGTTCATGTCGACAGGCGTATTACATATTCCATACCCAGACATAGATGGGCTCGGTGTGGGTTGTCGTGGAATGAAGGGTTTGTCAGAGGTGGCCATATTAGAGTTCTGGACGAGCTAGATGGCTCTGAGTCGGTATATTTTTTTGTAAGTGCATTTTTGGGACAACTTTGTATGTAGATAGCAACCCTATTCATCTCAAACAACAGGTGATTTGGGAGTTGAGATCCGTGCGTGTCATGAATATATGCTTACATGGGGATGACATATGGGCGGTACCGATTAGTTGGAAAGCGAGTTGAGTGCTTTTACCCAATTGTGTGCTCGGGCGGTTGACCTTCCACTACGGCGAGGTTGCAGGTAGATTCTTCTTTTCGTGCGAGTGGATGGTCGAGGAAAGCCGGCATGTGGGTGGTTTACCACAGACATATATTGCGGTGGGAGAAGCGCGGGGAGTTAGTTGTGGTGGTAGACTCTTCCCCGGCGGTGAGAGTGCGGACCATTAATCGATACATGAGATGGTATCGGTCTTGGGCTTCACTATATATGCTGAAAGCACCCAGACACGTATTACCCTCGAGCTCCTGGAGATCGACTCATGGTAAGCCGCATTTCTTAAGCGTAATAATAATTTTTTCTAATTACATCATATTCGTTACGTCAATGCGGCGTGAGCACATATTGAATCTAGAGGATATATTCGTATTTTGGGAGGCGGATGACACAGATTCACAATCAATCAGCGAATATGAGGGTTGTGCGGGGACTTACACCTAAACATGTATATTTCGATGGCGGCGCGGGGACACTAGCATTCTACTTCATCGTCGGTCGGTCGGATGGGCGGCGATGGATATTGGTCCATCATCTCCACCGGTGGTGGACCATCTACATACATTTACCATACCGCGGTATTCATTGAGGATCATGTGGTCAATGCCTTGGCGACAGTTCCTCTACGTATGGGCCTCCCTCATTCCATATGACACCCCGTATGGGTGTATCATAGTTTTCGCCAATATCAGAAGCGGTTGAGCAGGAGGACCGGCGGAGCATCGACCGAGGCGACGACGACCACGCCCATTATACACCCGGTAGTGATGCGATACTGCATCGTAGGCATCGTCGGAGATAGTCAGATGTACTATTATATTCTGTCCATACAGGATTACATTTTGTTGTATGTGTACTTACTTCTGAGTGGCTATTTTTATAAGATGTCTGTGATACATGCGATCATTAGGATTTCACTGCAACTTGTTGATGGGACCTGTACACAATATTGTTAGCATATATTTCAATTAGATTGAAGAGCATTAAAGGCTTGTTGTGCCACGCAAATTTCGTTAATTTGTATGTTGTTTAACTTAAAATGTTTCTCGTGACAAAAGGAATTGAATAATGTAGAAATAGTGAGATGATATTAAATATTATAATTCTTGGTTTTAGAGAAAATGAATCTCTTAAGAATTTTTTTGGTGAATCCACTTATCAAAGCTTCTATGTCATTTTATAAAATACTTGTGAGATTGTTGCTTATCATATAATACATTCAAATCTTCTAAATCAATAACATTGCTCCTCAAACCTTGACTTGTACCGTTTTCGTCGTTGCAAAATCTACGCGAGCCTCAATCACAAATTTCAACCAACAAAAGTCCTAAAAGCGGTTTCGTTCTGATTCTGCGATACAAATTTTGCTCAATTCTCACATATGACTCGTCGCTGAAATATGATTGTTGCTCGAATTTTTCCTCGTGCGGTTTGCGCATTTTACTGTCACTGCGTGCATGATCAATTTCAACCAACATAAAATTGTAAACAATTTCGTTCACGATTCGATGATCTGTTAAACCGATTACAGTGTGACTATCTGTATAAAATATGATAACTGCTACACATTTTTTAAAAAAAAATTTAAACCGTAGCCAGTCGTCCGTCTGACGGCCTGCAACCTTCCGTCGCATGATCGTCGTCGTGCAGACTAATTTCATAAAAAAAAATTTTCGATGCCTAAATTGCTAATTAGGGTTAACAATGTATCTATTTAAAAAATAATCCCCTTCTTAAAAAAGTAAAATATAATTTTTTAAGCATAAGAAAACGTTACATAAGTAAATATCTAATTTTAAATATTAGATATATAAATACATAAAAAATATATGGTATATATATATGTAAATTCTCTCAAACATAGGACTCATATCTAAATACAAATGGTACCTGAACTCAGCCTCATCTCTGTTATGTTCATAATATCATCTGAAACACAGATAAAAAAATAAAACCATATGGGACAAAAAAATTTAGAGTATGAACTGTACAGGATCTTGAGTTAACACTGAAAATTAAAATAAAATAAAAAAATAGTCCAAACATATGAAAGAATCTTATAGAAATATGATCTGGGCTGGTGAATTCAAAGAAGCTTGAACTGAAAATACAGGGATTCATAAGCCTATTCCTGGAAAGAAACATAATTGGGAACCATGAAACATGACATTGGCAGAACTAAGGGGAAACAAAAAAAAACAAAAATAACCATATGGAACTATGATAATATGATCTGAACTTATAAGTTTTAGGTATAATAGATCACATTATATCATAGTATGGCTGAAACTGCAAGGATGAGATTATGGCTTATCTGTTACAGTGTTAATGGAGCTGTAGCTTCCAAATTCCTCTGAACTGACCAGCCGTTAGGGTATAAAAGCTCATTGGCCTCGTAATGGAGATGCCAAACAAGAATCTTGGAACAGTTGTCTGCTAAGCCTTCCATTTGGCTCTCATCTTCTACTAATTGCTCCACAAATTTGCTTTCCTGCATCAGAAAAATCCATTTGTGATTCATTTATCTTTGATTGTTTCAAAGATGCAATGGATTTGCTTTTGCTTGTTTGCAATAATCTTATATCAAAAACGAATGGATTTGGCCGCTATAACAGTGATGCACTTGAAGGTGTGAACGAGTCGAGTCAAATTCGAGTCAGCTTTAATTTAATTTTAACTTCATTAAATGAGTTTGAGTTTAAAGATTAAACTCGAGCTTAACTCTACCAGTTCAAGTGAGTGGTTCATTATGAAAGAGAGAAGGTGATAATACTTCAAGTGGTTGATATAGTAAAATAATAAAAGAAATTAATAAGAGGAGAGATAATAAAACATGGATTGGTGTAAATAAAAAAATAAAAAAATACTTTTGCAATTAAGGTTTTGAATCCGAATAGTTTAATTTACATTAATAAATTCTAAATGAGCTGGCTCATGAGTTGAGACTCAAGTCGGAGCTTGCTTAAGTTTAGCTCATTAGCACATCGAGCTCAACGCACGAGTAATTTATGAGACAAGCTCAAGCCAACTCTCGAGTTATCTTGACTCAATTACGCCCCCTGAAACTCACGTGGCACTTCAAAATTCTCATTTATTAAGGTTTTGATATAGTGATAAATATTCATACTATCTCAAACATATGAGCTAAACTAACCTTGAAACCCTCTCTGATAGAGACCTGATATCTGATAAGGTCGACATTGGGTCGGTGCCATCTTTTCGGATCCCAGAGGATGGTGCTATTAAATGCAAACCCTGACATTTCAATGTGAAATCGTCGATATAGCTTACTCCGATCGATGTGCCATCCGATGATCTGACTGCCATTGCAAACAGGACCTTCCAGCAAAACTCTTTTCTTGTCCTCAGCAAGCACTGCAACTGGCCAAGTGCCAAATCGCCTGACATTTGAAATACAAAAAAATAATACTAAGTTCACAAAAAGTAATTCACCAGTTATTTTACCAGAAAAGAGAACGAATGAATCAAAATAGAAGAGAAATTATGAGGCTTGGAGACGTGAACTGGCAACAAGTTGAAACATGAAAACGAATGGTGTACAAATCATCCATTTTGATATCTTTGATCTTACAAAAATGGCAATTAACAAGTTTAAAAAGGCAAATAAACGTCAAGCAAGAGTAAAAATTCCCTTTTGCAACAGGCTTGCCTCTCACTTCTAATACTGAGCTTCTGATCAATCATGGATTTTTACTCAAGAGCTTCATCAAAATATTGGAAAAAAAAACCCTAATTTCATGCAAGGATTAGTATTCATGTTCAAATACTTGGGTGATATCATTAAAGGAAACTACAGTATGGAAAGCTGTTCTAGATGTTAACAGATATGGATTGCTACAATTGGTTAAATATAATTGTTCATATGATTTCATTCACCAAAGAGCTCTGAATCATCCAAGAAAGAGCAAGTGAACAAGAATGAACCTTCCAACCTATTTTCGTAAGGACATGATCAAAACTAAAACAAAAGATATTTGGAGCATTTTGTTATTTCTCATTTATTTAATTAGTTCACAGTCAGACACTGAGCTTAAAGGCTTAATCAATAATGGGTCATAAAAAAAGTGGAAAATACAATCAATTAGAGAATACTATCAATCAGGCGCTCCAAAAATAGCTTCCAACAGGTCCTACTGTTAAGCTATTACCTCACCTTCTAACAAATCAAAGTCTACACATGAAACCGAATTGATATACTAATCCTTAAGGTTTCACTGAGTTTCCCATGAAAAGGAAATTAACAGAAACGAGCCTTATAATCTTGTTTGTTAAGAAAATGTTCATAAGCAGGAAAAAAAAATGTTTTGAGTGACTTAGAATTTATTTTTGACCAAGGAACAAACTGCCTAAAAGTAGATTCAGAATTGATCATAAAAGTACTATCAATTAGACACTTCGGATGCTGCAGCAATAGCTTCAAATTGACAATGTATCTAAACATTTGTAATGAACATTGAGTGGATAAAACCTGAAATGAATATGAAACTACTACTGCAAATAATAACAACCAATCAAAGAGATTATATTAAAACCAAAAATGAACTTGATTGAATCTTTGCTAATGGAAGGGCCTCCCTTACATTGTGAGATGCACCACAATTTAATCAAATAGCGAAAAGAAGTGAGCTAATTTAGCTAATGTAGTATCCAAAAGTGAGACACCATGAGCAGACTTGTTTAAGATGAGAAAATGGCATGGGTTAGTTGATGAATGTATTTCATTAAAGGACAATTGGGATTCATAAAGTTGGCTCTAAATAGTTGGAATAAGGTTAATGATGATGATGATGATGCTGACCATATATGGTGGTTAGTTAAGAAACAAGTAATATTAAATTGACGAAATTTAAATGATGGGTATTAAACATTAGTTAGAATTTGTTAAAACTAAAACTACAATGGATGAGAGTAAAAAAAGTTCCAAGTTGATAAAAAAATAAATGGATCACTAAACTTTTAAAAGAGTTATTTAAAAATGGTTTAAATTAAAAACTAACATTAGGTTTGCTAAGGAATTTATAGAGACTTAGAGAGGTATGCTAGAGACGAAATCATTCATTAAAAGTTACTACATGCAAGAAAGCTTGATAATGTGAAATATTATTGGGATCATACAACAACAACAACAACAAGCCTTATTGGGACCATAACATATAAAAATTTGAAACATGAAATTGTAGTGGTGAATAAAATTAGAGATAAGCTTATTAGCATAAAGCTAATTTCTAAGACCAAAAAAATGGAGCTAATGCTTATGTTCTATAAGTTGGATTAAAAGACTACTCGAAGAGAAAATTGTAAAAAAGATTGAAAGACCTACTATCTTATATATCAACAGAAAAGGAACATTGTTTGCGAATTAAATGGCTGTGTGCAAGTGTCATTGAAAATGTTATAAGAGGATTCATGATGAGCATAGAAAAAAAGACTAAAATATGTTGGAGTAGGTATACTTATTTTTTCAATTATTAAAAGTAGACTTTGAAGATATTCCAACACTACCTTTTGCCGATCCTAAGTCCGGATGTGAAAAGTAGAGGGTTGCGATAGGTAGTCGACAACCAGCATAAAATTTATCGTAATAATCACGACATGAATCCTTTAAATCATTGTGTTAATGCTAGGGCATCCCCTAGAAGCGAATGACTATGGCTTGAATAAAATGAAATGCCATCGACCGGTGCGCATTAACAAGGGTTCACATTATGGATGGACGCAAAGAAGTTAGTCCAAACTAGAATTAAGTTAGGATCTTGGAATATAGGTACTCTTATAAGTAAATTAATGGAATTAATATATATTATGGTTCATAGAAAGATAAATATTTTATGTGTTTAAGAAACTAAATGGGTTGGGGAGAAGGCCAAGGAGATTGATAGTTTAGATTTTAAATTTTAGTATTAGTTCGAACTAGAAATGGTGTAGGTGTGATTATAGATAAAGTTTGAAGGATAATATTATAAATATTAATAGATGTGGAGATAGAATTATACTTTAAAGATTATTGATCTAAGATTATCAATGTTATAAGTCTTACGCTCCTGCAGTAGTTTGGATGTAAGTCAAAAGAAAATTGGAATGAATTAGAATTACAAAAAATACCCTCGATGAAAAGTATTTATTGGAGATTTAAATGAATATTTTGGTAGAGAAGAAGATTTTAAAAATATTCATGTAGTAGTTGGATTTGTTTAATGAAGAAGAAGACTATATTAGATTCTTTACTTTATGATTTCAGAGTTCTTAATCTTTATTTAAGAAAAGAGATGAACATATTATTACTTATAAAATGGATCAGAAAAACATAGATTGATTATTTTCGATAAGAAAAATAGATCATTTAGATTGTAAAGATTGTAAGGCCATTCAGTGAAAGTTTAAGTTCAACATCGATTATTAGATTTTAAGATGAAAGATTGTAAGAGAAAAAATAAATCAAATTATTATCCAGGATTAGATGGAGACACTTAAACAATAATAAAAATATTTTAAGAAGAAACTACAAGAATTTGAGATGTCATAAGAAAGTTTAATATTATGTGGGAAAAAATAACAAATTAAAATTAAGGCTAAAATGCTTGGAGAATCAAAAGAAAAGTTTCTTAATAAAAATAATTGGTGGAGTCGAGCAAAAAAAGATAAGAATAAGAAGTTATATAAATTTGATTTAGATGTAAAACTTGGAGAATTGGGAAAGATATAAAGACTGTAGAGATTCTAAGATAAATAGAATATGATTCAAAAATTTAGCTTTTAGTGATTTATAGATTAGATACTTAGAAGGTGAAAATGTACATAAGTTATAACCAAAGAGATATAAGTAAGAAAGACCTGGCAAGTGTATTAAGAATGAAAATAATAAAACGCTTTTTCTTAGAAAAGGATATTAAAAAATGGATGAGGTATTTTTGATAAATTTTTCAATGAAAGATCCGAAAGTACGATTGATTTTAAGAACCTTAATATCCTAAACAAAATAGAAAATTTTATTTTTTATCGTCAGATTAGTAACTGAAGTTGAGAAGCTTTAAAGAAACTGAAATATGAAAACAAGAGGACGATGATATTCCAATAGAAGTGTGAAAATATTTAGGAGATCAAAGAATTTCTTGGCTTACAAATCTTTTTAATGTTATTTTAAACACTAAAAAGATGTCAGATAAGTGGAGAAAGAGTTTGTTGTTTTCTATATTTAAAAATAAAGGTGATGCACAAGAGTGTGCAAATTATAGAGGAATTAAGTTAATGTGTCATACATTAAAATTATGGGAGAGAAATCGAGCATACGATGTGATACAAACGTTTCTCATAATCAGTTTGGTTTTATGCCAAGTAGATCTACTATGGATGTTATATATTTGTTAAGAGGTTTGATGGAGAAGTATAGAGAAAATAAGGAGGATCTACATATGATATTTTATTGATTTAGAGAAAGCTTATGATAAAGTTTCTAGAGATGTTCTTTAGAGAGTTCTAGAATAAATGAGTTAATATGGATTATATTCAATTACTTGTGTCCAAACACAACGAGGATTAACAAAACATTTTCCTATTTCAGTTGGATTACATCAAGGATCAGCTTTAAGCCCTTATCTTTTTGCTTTAGTTATGGATGTTCTTACTAGGCATTTACAAGAAGATGTACCTTGGTGTATGCTTTTTTGATGACATTCTTCTTGTTGATAAGACTAGAGAGAGTCCAAGAGAAACTTGAATTATGGAGGTCAACATTAGTTAAAAGGTTTTCGTTTAAGTAGATCTAAAGCGAATATATGGAGTGTAATTTTAGTTGTAGAAGTTAGTAGTAGTGTTGTGACATTAGGTGAACAAGTCATTAATAAGAGTGAGCAATTGAGATATTAGGCTCATTGTTCAAAATGATGGTGAAATAGATGGAGATGTTATTAGTAGAATTCAAATTGGATTGTTGAAGTGGAGGAATACTCACATGTGATAGAAAAGTTCCACTTAAACTTAAGAAAAAATTTTATAAGATGATGGTAAGACCGACTTATGATGCAATGTCCAATAAAAGAGAAGCAAGACTAAGCTAAGTGTTACAGATGAGGATGCTCAGTGGATGAGTGGCTTTACTCTTAGAGATAAAATCTGAAATAAGTATGTTCGGAAAAAAAGTTGGAGTAGCTCTGGAAAATAAGATTAGAGAGTCTCCTTAGATGGTTTGGCCACATAAGTGTCACCATCCAAGGAGAGAGTTAGAGATTTGCTTTATGTTAAGAAAGGTAGATGAACAAAAGACTTGGTTAAGATGTATAAAAAATGACCTTAGTATACTTGAATTAAATGAGAATTTGACACATAGTAAGACACAATGGAGACAAAGGATTTATGTAGCTGACCCCACTTAGTGGGATAAAGGCTTGTTGTTGTTATTGTTGTTGTTGTAGACTTTGAAGATATTCCATCCCATTTAATAAAAATAAAATGGGATCTACAAAATTGAAAACATACCATCTTCTACTATGGATGAAGAAAATTTTGCAAAGTCAAAGCGCGCTAGCTATCATATTTTGCATGATGAATGATAGTTTATAAACAAAATGGCACTAGTATTTGGATGGTGAGAAGATAAAATGCATGGTCTCATGTATCAAGGCTATAGAATTTACTGAGACATTGTGTTAAGGGCATTGACCTCTCTACTATCAATAATAAATGAGTTGGGAAAGATACACTCCCCAAAACCCCAACAAGCAGAGCTATTAAAAATGTAGTATGACAATCTATCATAAAACTTGACAATATAAATGATCTTCATGGATCTTCATTAAAAGTTAGTTAAACTAATCAAATGATATGCATACTCTTGGTGAAACAAAAATAAGGATAGATTACCCATTCTTCCAAAATGATTTTTAAAGAGGCAAATTGGAAAAAATAGCTAATTGTATTGTACAAAATGTTCTGGGAGCCAAATCATTTACAAGGAGATTTTGTGAAATGCATGCAAAAAGCAAATAAAGAAAAAAATAGGTTGTTCTTTGTACTTTAAATTTAATGAATATATGTTTATATATATATATGAAAGAGAAAATAAAATTAAAGATAAAAACTAATCCGAGAGGTTAGTAAACTAAGATATGGTTGCAAGTTACATTATAAGAGATAAAGAAGAGAGAGAGAGAGAGAGAAATAATAAGACAACGCGCTGAAGAATAAACTGATTTTATTTGACTCTTTGGAGAAATGGATTGCACACTACAATTTCGGGCAACCACACATGCGTATAAAGAAACTACACATAGGTGGAAGATGTTTACCATAATGAAATTTTATGTGATGTGAATTCGCATGTGGACGGGAGGGGGGAGGGAAGGGGTGTTAGCCACAGACAAGAAGGAAAGGATAATTATATGGTCTTCCCAAAGGACCTATTTAAAGCGCCCAACTATAAATGATGTTTCCCAAACTAGGTCTTTATTTAATCTTGTGTGCTGAGTTGGATGTTCATTTCTTTGAATCTAGTGCTAATACAACTACTAATATTTTTATGAATGTCATCTCCTAGCACTCATGTAAGGCATGAATTTTTTTTCTCAATGATGCAAATTATGTTGGTGTTATATTAGTCAAATATATTACAGCTAGATTTCCACTTGTGGCATGAATTCCAATCAAACTAAAGATTTTGTAGTTTTAAAATTTTCATTGAATTTTCTTCAAATAGTGCCGTCATTAACTTAATAAATAATTATTTAATTGATTCTCTTCCAAATTATGAATTACTAAATTTGAATTGTAGTTTTCATACATAGCATCATCTAGTTGCAATTCAAACCTTACAACATCCAATGTCATAATAGTTATAATAAATGATAATTACAAGAAATCAAATACGGGAGTTATTTAATAAAGTTAAGAGAGAGGCAAATTGGCAAATAAGTTGAAGAAAATAGCATCATATTGGATAATTAAGATATCAATTAGGTGTAGTTTGTGGATAAAAGTTGGGCCGTTAAAATGGGAAGGTGTTAAGAAAATATCATAAATACTTATAAATTCCTTGAGTACTAAAATATTCGTTAAGTAAAAATATGAAGAATACGGTGTAAAGATTATATGAGAGAGATCTAGATTAACACTCACCAATTAAATATAAAGTTATAGAAAACAGGACTGAAGTGACTTAACATGTATAACAAAGAGCCAATGACAAAAGAGAAGTAAACTGGAAAAAAAACATGCAGAAAAAACGTCCATACGGAAGACCTATGTAAATAGCATTAGAACCATGCATGGCATCGAACAACGATGGCAAAGAAAACGATGACAAAGAAAGGTTTAAAAGGAAAATCCTCAATAATTAGAATAAGACTAAAAATGAGCAGGAAGATCAAAACCTAAATTGTCTATTCACAGGATATGAAATTTGGAGCTCATGTAATGGGTATCAATGCATCTAGTTAAATATCCAAATCTCCTAAAAGCTAAAAGTTCCCATTCTTTTCCAATTACAATAATTTTATTTTTCAACTTCTGATATCAAAAAATTATATAACATGCAGAAAGATGCATCAAACTATTATTTTTTTATTGGCTCAAATCCATAGTATAGTTTACGTGCAACAAAGTGTAATTTTACAATGCATGGTTTGGAGATCCAGCATTCCAAATATCACATGAATTAGAATGGCCTTGAGAAATGTTTAATCCAATCAATAATTGGATACCACTTAGCACGGAAAACATGAATGCAAATAAATATGAACCACTTAAATGCAAACTTAAATACACTACTTCCCTCTGAACCGCATTGAGGGCCGCTTTCCTCCACAATTTTACATATAATCCAACAAGTACTAGCAAACCTAATTACCCGATGCAGGGCAATGAATGAATATATTTTTATGTTTTTCATGAATTATCATTTTTATTGTAAGAAGTCATAAAATGCTGCAATGTTTCATGCATAGAGTGGTGTAATGCATTATTCATGAATGAATGGACGTGCAACCAATCTTACTCTATTCCAAGCTTTGTCATGCAAGTCAACACGGGCAAATCAAGCCAGGTCAAAAATGTTAATGGACATCAAATTCAAATTCAATTCACATAAGGAACATCCATGCAAGCATATAAAGGAATCCATAAAAGTTACATGCAAAGGAGGTGTAAAATACACTCATGTGCCAGACATGATAGTCCAAGAATCATTTGTAAATAGAGATTCATGGAAAACCAAAAGTCAAATTCAAGATGCATGCACAGAATTTAAGCAAATTTAAATTCTAATTGGTGCTTGCATAAAAGTAACTTGAGCAATGAGTTTGAAAAATATAGCCCCATGGACAACATGATGAATTCAGCCACCTTTCATATTTCATTGATTTTTTTATTTCCAAAGAAATGAATCATCATATTCTTTATGGTTTTTGAGCTTCTATTATGAATACATGCATTAAAAATCCTATATATACCTTGTAATCTTTTAAAATGAATATAATGAGTTGATGTTGGATTATCTAATTTTGTTAATAATATAATTGATAAATCTTGGTGGTCTTCTTCTTATGAAGGATTTGGTAGTCCTTCCATTAAAATGATATTTGAAATCCCTCTTACACCCTCCATCAAAACCTCTTAGCCTTTTTGAGTGGGAATTTTCTTTTTCACCCATTAAATATAACACTTAAACTAGATTGGATGGCCTCCTACTTATTCAACATATTGTATTTTTTGCAATGATGTCCGCTAATGCATTATAAATCCCTTTATAGAGAGCACAAAGATCACCTCTATAGTAGATCTTTATGGAGTAAATCTAAATTGATTCTCCAATACCGACATGATTTTTTAAGCCTATATTCCATTAACTTTTACTATAACTTTTATTATATGGTTTACATATTTAATTCCCCTATAATTACCATAAATCTAAACATCTCTTTTTATGATATATTTACAATGAAATCTAATGGATTCTAAGAAAGACTTCAACTTCATTTGATAATATCGTTTTACACTTTCTTACTGTTAAAACTTATATTTTCAATGTGGGCTGTCAAGAAGATGTATGCTTCTTTTTCACTAGTTACACTTTACACAACAGCTAGCATGCAAAGCTAAAAATTTTGTGCCCAACACCTTGTGCTGTAACAAGAAACTAGGCAAGAACACAATTTCCAAAATGAAAAATATAATAACAGCATATGGAGAATTTGCAAGGATGACGCATAGAGAATTAGAGCAATACTAACATATAAAAGTAGAAAAATGAATCGCTGAAGGCAAAAAAAAAAAGGACAATTCCATATCTCTGTGCTAACCTCCATCTAGTCAATTTTTTCCCTTCCAATGGTCATAAGTTAGACTATAAAATGAATCTTGTAATCTCTCATAAATTCAACATTGGGCTCATTAAACACAAAATCAAGTCTTCCTAAACGCATGGCATTTTACTGTTTCAATGGAAACATATAGCAAACATTAATTTATAATAAAACTAAACAATTACATAAAAAAACTGTTCAAAGTAAAAAATAAACAAATAACATGAAACTGCGTATGTTTGGCTTTTGAGTACTACATAAGTTTACCTTGCAAATTGTATTTTGTGTTCAAATGGTTTCGTTAGATTTTTTTTCCTCAAATATTGACAAGTTTATTTAAATGAAAGATCAGAAGATTTCTTTGTGGATACTTAGGATTCTTCAAAAACATAATTACAAGACTTTTTAATATTGACTTTTCTTTATTTGCTGAAATCACTAAGAGATTGCAACAAGCAATGCATTTCATAGGTGTGGTATTACCAGATTCATCAAATTTATTCAATTTACCCTTTATTCATATGCGGCCATTTGCAAGAGACAACATCATCAATAAATGTATTTTGCTATGTCATTTCTTCATGCTTCTCGTTAAGGGACAACTAGTTTAAGTTCAGACTGGTGCTAGATTCCCCAGAGACCATGTCAAGAGAAATTCACGCTCAATGCATACAACTAAAAAAATATATGGCGTTACACCTAAACAAAAATAAAACTATAGAAAAAGAAAATAGTGATGTCAAACTTATTTTCAATACAACATAAATACTGCAAAGTATTCAAGAAAATAATGCAGTAAGGCATTGGTAACATCTCAAAAATCTTCAATGTCAAATCCCAAAAGTTGGGAGTTGGCAAGTGCGTTAGAAATTAGTGATTAATGATAAGAGGTGTGATTTGAACATAGGTCTCCTAATTGGAGAGAAACACTCTACCAACTTCCTCAAAAGCCAATCACAATCCCACTAATTACTAAATGGAGTATAAACGACTATCAGCATCAGCTACATCACTACCAAAGTGAACAGACATAGGCCCATAACACAAAACCATTGCAGTATTTGAATAAAACTCATTTATTTAGTTGTATATCATCAAAAACATGATCTGCCCAAAAACATTTGTCCATGAAAAAAGTGACTTGACTTCAAATGATAAGCCGGTGATGCCTTCGAGGAATGTTACAACATAACTTAGGGCACCTTTGGGTTGATCAACCTTAAAATCCTTCGATTTGCAAAGCATCATTCTTGATGATGGTCTTAACAATCTAAAGTCCTTCGTGGCAGAAAATAAGTTTAACAATACATTTCAAAGCAATTAATAGAATTGATTGCTTCGGAACTCTAAGAAGCCTGAAAAGAGCTACCTTTCATATAGAAGAAAATACTTCCTTTCTTTTCTTCTCGTTTTAGAATCCCGCGCAAAAGAAAGTATTCATTTACTTTTTAATTTCTTTCTTTTAACAATCAAAGTGCACTCAATGAAAGAAACTAGACTTTCTTATGACAATGAAGAAAAATCTATCCCCTTTTGCGATGGAAAATTAAAGTGTTTCAACAGGATCAACCATCATTTAATATGGTTTCAAAATATGGATATCACATGCTTTCTCATTCTATGATAACCTTAATTATAGACTTAGAAGTAATCTCAAGCCTTGGAAAAGGAAAATAATCCATATCATAATTATTGACATTCCTTTCATTCTCCCTAACAAATTTAATGACAACACTCTGGATTCTGGGAATTGTAATGGCCAATGTTGTCTGATTGAATTCTACAAACTAGGCTCTTATGTCCATGCTTAGCGTCTTCTTCAATTCTCATTTGGTCGCTTAGTGGTCTACTTGATCTATACTCGCTAATCTACATGAAGACATGCTGCTCAATATTAATCCAGCAACCCATGCGATTTTTCTTGATTTATCATGCATATCAGCTAAATGGATGAAGATCAAGTACTAAGGACTCCTCTTCAACAAGTAGTTTGGGTTAGGGGTAAGAAGCCGAGATGTTCAGCTTTTAATAATAAAAACTGATGTCAAATTAACTATAAATAATGTCCTTTTCCAATCCAAGTTTTACAAAATTCAACAAACCTTGTCAGGAAGCTGGGAGCACATCAAACCTCGAAAAACATTCTCAAGAGTTTGCTTCATATAGTGATCTTTATCATTAACATCATTCTGATTTTGTTTTCACTCATTGTGCATGTGAAAATGAAATTAATATATTTAGGAAGTATAAAATCCTTAGTGAATTCAAATTACATCTAAACAAATCATCAAACCTTGCAAATTTCAGCATTTGGTTTATGATTGCTACCTACTAAATGAGCCCGTAGTCAATAATTGATCTTTTTATAATGACATGCAGCAACAAAGGAAAATTCAAACACAAACTCTCAATCTAATTAAATTGTAGAGAAAAAATATGAAAACATCAACCAAATACCCATAACACTAACACAAACCACATAAAATCCCATTTTTTGTAAAATAAAAATAAATACCTGATTTCCTGGATTTCATCAAAGAGCTTAAGTGAATAGATCTTGTCATCGTCGGCAAAAAGCACAATACCATCAAGCTGATGTTTTTCAATATGTAAAAGCGCAGCATTCCTTTGATGGATACCTGCGTCTTTTATACTGCTCGCATTTTGATCACAAACAAGATGCCTGTACATGACTCCTGTATCCCTCAATATTTTTGCTGTTTCAGCAGACTGCAATGACATTTCCACAACTATCCATAGAAGAGGATGTTGCACATTTCTCAAAGTGTGGGCCAAACGGTTTAGAAAAAATGACTGAAATGACCGCGCATATGTAGGAGTAACAATTATCAAAAGCTTGCGAGAAACTAGTGCGAAATCATGAGACGAAGTAAGACTGGATGAGGCATTCAGACTATTACTACTCATCTCCAATTTGGTTGAAACCTCTGCAGTGATCTCTTCTTTCAGGAAACTTCTCTGAGTACTAAAATTATCATTGTACTCTGAATTTATTCCCTTTTGAAAATTTCTAATCACTGGCTCCTCATGGAAAGCGAAGGCTCTGTGTCTGGAGAAACTATTCTTGGATATGTCAACCATAGGAATTGGGGTGAAGCCAACAAATATCCCTACCACAAAACAGATAAAAAACCTGAAGACTGCCCCTTTCAAGAATAAACCTTTGGCTTTTGACCTTTCCATAGGCCGAGAAGACCTCTGGAAAAAACCATTGTGAACAGCGGTTATAACTCTATCAGATTCGGTAAGAAAATCCAAGGAACTCAGCAATGAATTCAGTAGTCTTCCCAAGATCAAGTAGGTCCTTGTGTGAGAAGGCTTTGGTGAAGGAGAAGTATCCAAAGTTTCATCATCACTGGGTACAGACCCATCTCGATGCGCAATCGAAGTGCTTCTTCTAAATGATGTCATTTTCCTAATTAAAACACTGAAGTTCTTGAATAGCAATATAACAAGTTTCCATACTCTGATAACGCTAGCCCTAGCACCATGACAACCACCTTCCCATACCAATCAGCACTGTTGAAGAACATTTAAATCTATAGAATATCTGTAGTTTAGGCAACAAATAAAGAAATCGTGAGAACAACAGAAGTAAGAGATTTATCTACAAAGGTTAAGAATTCACAAAAATATTTTTATCTACAGAGGATAAAAATTCATGAAAACATTCGAACTGAGATCTTATCCAACATCACTTTCACCAAAATGAGAAAAGGAAGCTTTAAAAGCGTCCAAGCTCCTAATTAGTCTATAAATAAAGAGGAATCCCTAAACTGAGTCAAACTGCCACAATAATGATTGAAAAACAAAGCCTAGGTATGCTAACCTGCTCCATCAGCATAAGTCTTCAACATTAAGAACGAAAAAAAGACATTGGCTTCCCGCAACATCAATCTAAGTCTTGATCAGTGCTTCCCAACTTGAAAACTCTTCCACATCACTTTTATTTTGCTGCCGCGAAGGAACTCAAAAATTCTCGCCGAAATCTCCAAACAAGATAATCAATCAAAACCTAAATAAAAGTCAAAAATCACCACTTCGTTTTACAATCCCCAAAGCAAAAGAAAATCTAATCTCGAAGAGAGAAAATCAAGGATCTTACAAATGCGACCTGATCCCCGCCAACCAAAACCGTAGATGCAGGTGAAGTAAAAGAGATCTCAAGTGTTCAAAGTTCAGTAGAATGTTCCTCTGATCGAATTCCGGTAGAGAGAGTCGCGTCTCGGGAACTTCTCAACTGGGAGAAGATCTTCGAATGTTGAACGAGGTAAACGAGGTTAGAGAGAGAAAACCAGCTCTATTCGAGCTCATGGAAGGGACGTAGGGGCCCGAAGCAGCAATAAAGAATTTTGGTGGACTTTCATGAAAATATACATGCTGAAGCAGCCGATAGTTTGGGCCGACCGGTCAGCCGTCGGGTCATTTCGGCTTCATATTTTGAATGGGTCAAGATTGTCTGTGTCAACTAAGTCTGTCAAAAAAGCTCATTATTCTCGAAGAGCTCATATTTGACTCATTATATATCGTGTTACGTTTCGTTCATTAACTAAAATGAATCAAATCTGAGACATTTCAAACTCGATATAAATGGTAACATGAGATCGTTTGTTCGATCGTTATTTTCGAAATAAAAAATTATATTATATTATATTATATTATATTATATTATTATTATTATTATTATTATTATTATTATTATTATTATTATTATTATTATTATTATTATTATTATTATTTATTATTATTATTTTTTTATTATTATTTTTTTATTATTTATTATTATTATTTTTATTATCATTATTATTTTATTATTATTATTATTATTATTATTTTTATTATTTTTTTTTATTATTATTATTATTATTATTTTATTACTATTATTTTTTTATTTATTATTATTTTTTTATTATTATATTTTATTATTTATTATTATTATTATTATTTTATTATTATTATTTTATTTTTTTATTAACTATTATTAATATTATTAATATTATTATTATTATTATTATTATTATTATTATTATTATTATTATTATTATTATTATATGAATATATTTACATATTACAAATACACGTGATTTATGGTTAAAATTTTTTGTTATCGCAGATTGGCGATTAATCCTCCCTATATCAAAAGCTTTGTTGTTCGCGAGCATTCGTTTACCGTTAGTTTAGTTAAATGAGCCAGATTTTGCTCGATATATAAGCGGTACGAATAAAATAAATTTCAAGCAGGCAAACCGAGAAGAGTCGTTAAACTCGCTCGTCGTTTACACCCCTTGTGCCAACCACTCGGATTGGTCAGCGCGGCCCGGCCCGTGTTGACCCAAAATATTTATTCATATAGAATAAAATTTAATAATTAATTAAATTGAATTTAATAAGTATATATTTATAATCAATTCGTACATTGCACTCATTTTAAAATAAATTTAATTAATAAAAGTTGTACTAATTAAATATAATATATGAAAAAAATAAAGAGTTCGGTATAGTGATATAGACAAATACTTAATTTAATGAGATTAATAAGGATATTAAATTAATTAAATGGCTTAATAACTCAAAAGAAAGCTATTAATTTTTAACTTATGTGCTAGATGCGAGATTTGGTGTTTGGTATGCTAATCAAAAACCACCTAATCATTATAATTATTGTTATTAATAAAGCTTCTCTAGTGATTTAAGGGAAGGAGACATATCTCATATATAAAATTGAAGATTACCAACTTCTAATTACTTATTTAGGTTCTTTTTAAGCCTAATTTTATCTATTTTCAAAGAGAGTCACAATAATTATTATTATAAGTGTAAGTCTATGCATGTCTAAATCAATTTGGCTTTGATTTGATGATCCTGAATCAATATAATTAATCTTAAACTGACTTAGATTGAACTCGATTGACCTGATTGTCTTCTTATTCGTTCGAGCCTAAACTCATAAGAGGGGATGGAGAAAATTGCAAGGTGACTTTGAAGACCTCTATACAGAGAGAGAGAGAGAGAGAGAGAGAGAGTTGTTTTAAATTTTTTTATTGATTTGAACTTGATTTTGTACTCATATGTTTCATCCTAAAAAGATCTTAGTCAGAACAAATTGATTATGACTACATTTTGTTATTTGAAATTAATTTACTTAATGAATAAATCATGCATATAAGTTAATTTGGAGTTTAGTTAAACTCATTTCATATAATCAAATTGCTTTATAAGGACTCTTTAGGCTTTCATGCATGAGATCACACTAGCAAGTTATTATATAGTGGCTTGCATGTGAATGTTATGTGGTGCTTTAGGGTTAAGTTATTTTATCGGCTTTATTTAGCAAGATGGAAGCTTTTAGGCATTGTTATATTACTTTGAAGATGTTTCTAAAGTAAAATTTGGTGTAGTCGGGATTGAGAACGATACTTTTTGTGCTTTTTATTTGCACTCATATCATAGATGTTTAAAGAAGTCTGAGCAAGCATTAATTTTGATAAAACTATTATCTTTTTTATTTACTTTGTGAGTTCATTCATATTGGTTTAGCTTTCACATATATTGGTTGTTTGTTCTAGTAGTTGATGTTAAGGAAACCCTCTTAATTATAAGAAAGTAGAATTGAAAGTTTGAGAGAATTTGGTCATTTAAAGATTTTTGAAGAGCATATTATAGTGCAGTATAAAAGTTGATATACTAGAAGGTGATTTAGATGACAACGACATTATAAAAAAAGTGATGATGGAAGAGAGAGAGAGAGAAAAGAAAACTCCTGATTTATAAGACATCTACTAGTGAAGTTAGTAAAATGTTACAGAATAATTGTTATTCTTAGTAAGATATTTATTGAAGAGTAACTTAAGATGAATCTTAGGAATACCTACAACATTATTGTTGCGTGCTAGAAAATCAGTTGCGGTAGAGTGAAAGTTTTAGCCTTGTTGTCATCCATCATACATAGTATTTAAAGAGTGAACAAGAAAACTCAGAATCTTTTCTGAAAAATCGGAAGAGGAAAAATCACGCAGCTGTAAGAATCTTCCACTATGTATTTGTTTGAGTACAAAATCTTCACGATACGGGATTACAATTGTATATGAGAGAGAACAACATATGTAGTCCGTTGGTAGCATTCTAGTGGTAGCAGATGATGGTGAACAACGAGGAACGGCGGCGGCGATGAAGGTCGTCATGATGGAACGATGGAGATTGGCGGCGGTGAGGATCGGCGGCGACTGTGCGGTGGTTGACAACCGTCGAGTGGTGGCACGATTGTGCTTGGAAGACTTTCAAGCTTTGAAGCTCTCTCCTCTCTCTTGCTTGGGATCCCCTCATATGAAGAATGATGAACTATTTATATATTAGATGAGTAGCATCTCTGTAAATACATGGAAAATCCGAACCACTCCTCTCCATCGGATGGCTCAAAATGATTCCTTTGATCATTTGATGTATTTTAAGTATTTGAATGCCCAAATGAAGTCAAAATTATGAAATCTTGGGCTCGTTAGATCCGGCTCGTCGAGACGCTCGATTTGACTATAAACACTTCATGTTTGAGAGCTATTTAAGGATTTAACTGATATCCCAAAATTTTCAAAGATATTTTAAGTACTTGATCTCGACCAGTTTCAACTTCGGATCAGCTTGCTTTTAGCATCAAGATTCGTGCTTCGACTAGTAGTATTTTAAGTGTCATATCAGTTGTCCTCCTATTTTTAGATGATATTATTTCAATCATCTAAAAATATATATGTCAAATACTTAAAAATAGCACATTCTTCAATAAAATGTGCAGGTCAATCAACCATATATTTTGAGATAGATCTTCAGAATGATGATCAGCGGTAGCGAGGTGTGGGTATGTGAACGGGCGCATGATTTGAAGTTATGGATCCATTCAGGCGATTCACGGGCACTTGCGCGCACCCTGAAGCGCGGGCGGGGGGAATTGCAAAAAGCACGGTGAATAATTTGGGCTCGGTGCAGTTGCGTCACGGTATGATTCGCCGCGCGGTCCTTGTTCTTGTTCATGGTTTGGGTTCTGAACGAGAGCAGTCGCATCAGTCGAGCGAAACGAGACCCAGCTTGCAGCACTTGACGGCCAGCCTTGTGCGGCCGTGGCGCCAGCGTGAAGAGTGGGATGTAGCGCACCCAGGAGACCCATGAGGGTTTTTTTATCCGTTTTTGCCCATTTTCGCCCGTTTTGGGAGGGTTTTGAGCGATTTTTGCGGTTTTTGAAAGTTTTTGACCTTTTTTCCCCTATAAGGGGTCTATAAAACCCTCCTAGGGCCAAGGGAGAAGGCACACTCTTCATATGCTTGAGTGTCCCTCTTCTTCTTAAGAGGAGGAGGTCGTTTGGGCGATCAAGACGTAGTTCATCAGCAGGCTCTAGTTTTCCTCGAAGAGGTGTTGACCTCGTTAGATAGCGGGTTGAGGCGATCAAGACCCGTAGTTCATACGGCAAGACTCCAGTTTTCCTCGAAAGAGGTGTCAATTGACCTCGTCGGACCAACCAGGTTCAGAGGCGATCAAGACTCATAGTTCCTATGTCAAGGCTCCAATTTTCCCTCGAAAGAGATGTTAAGCTCGGATCGATCGTTCGAAGGTGATCAAGGTTCATGGATTAGGCTCGATTTTCCCTCGAAAGAGGTGTAGCCTCTTCGACCGACAAGTTTGGGCGTTGATGGTGATGACAATCGGCGGTGAGTTGATGACGAGATTGATGGTGTGGCGGATGAGCTGGCGATGGCAGCCGGCGATGATGGTAAACTGCAGACCGGCGGCAGTGGTTAGCGGCAAGCAAGTGGTAGCGAAACGTGGCAACAGTATCAGCAGTGCGCGTGTAGTCAGCGAGATGATCAGCGGCGATAGTGGACCGGTGAGATACCGCAATGGTGGTGGAGGTAATGCAGCAGCGGTTAGCGAACGTGGTCAGCGGCAACAACGATGGAGTCAACAGTTGTGGCCAGCATGCGGACGAGGATGACGGACGATAGTGGCCGGCGATAGTAGTGGCGGTATGAGCATGGTGATGATTTTTTGTATCCGAGGTTGTTTATCGAGTGTGACTTCGAATGTATGGAAGAGGTTGAATTGAATCCGCTGAGAATTTTTGACCTATTCGAGATTGCTTATCAGAGTGTGACTCGATGACGTTAACATGTATGGAAGAGGTCGAATTGTATCCGTTGAGAATTTTTGACCTATCCGAAGTTGTTTGTCAGAGTGTAACCGATGGCGCTATGGAAGAAGTGAGATGTCCACCAAGGACCTTTTGACTATATAGGTATCCAAAGTGTTACTTGACTTCTTACCTATATGGAAGAGGTCCGATCAAGTCCCCTTGGGATTGATCATGCCTGATTGAGATACAACATGATTTGTATATTTTTCAAGTGGGAGGATTAAATAAAGAAGAAACAAGCTTGTAATAAAAAGCCATAAACTCATTATTTTGATAATGTTGGTGATACAATATTGTCACAAGATAACTTAACAAAAACGACGAGATACATTTTTAGAGAGAGTTAACAAAAGATAAGAGGTGGAGAGGAAAAGATAAACCGAATAAATTAAAGACTACAATATTTATGCACCAATGATTACATATAACACTTTTCAGAGACCCTCTATGTTCCAAGTTTTAGAAAATATTTTTTCCTATGGATCTTTAGTCATAGCTTGACGGTTGGTCATCTCATAATGAAGTGGGGAGCAAGTCTTTTACAAGCAAAACCCTCTGAGGTACTTCTTTATCCCGAAGATTAAAATTCTTGACATTGAATGTCACCGAAGGGAGTGGTTGAGCTTGTCTGGGATAACATGATCGTGTTATTTGTTGATTTCTACAGACCACTCCAACCCCAATGGGAGCTTGAAATTTCATCTTAAGATGAGGTACCGATGTAACGACATCGAAGATTGATTGGATGAGTCTTCCAAAGATATCGTTGTATGCTGAATTTGACTTGACCACTATGAATTGAACTAAGTGAGTGACTTGTTGAGAAAATTCTCCGAGAACAATAGGAAGGGTGATTGTCCCCTCCACTCGTATATGGCGATTATCAAACTCATATAATGGTCCTACAGCGGGTTGAAGTTTTTCCTTAATCAGACTCATGCTAAGAAAGGTGGAGTAAAATAAAACATCAATGGAACTCTCATTATCAATCAAAATTATCTTAACAACATAACAGAGGTCACCAATCCCCGCACTGATGACAAGAGAATCTTGATGCGGAACTTGGACTCATTCCAAGTCTGAGTCATTGAAAGTGATGGGATGATTAATACAATATTTATTTAACTTTGACTCTTCAAAGGTGGCGATGAAAACTTGATTAGATAGTAGTGGTCCACTTGCAATCGTTTCAATTCCTCTAACTATTTGGCGGCTATTATGTTATTTTTGTGATGATTGTCCCGGTTGCCCCCCAGTTGGAGTTATGTTTGTTTGAGCTGGTTGGTTTTACACAAATTGACGTAGATATCCCTGTTGAATAAGCCTCTCAATTTCTTCTTTAAGTTGTTTACACGCCTCAGTAGTATGTCCACGACTTTGATGGAAGTGACAATATTGCTCCTGATTTCCTGAATTTGATTTCAGTGGATCTGGTCACTTGATAGTCTCTTCATCTCGAATACCCAACAAGACGTTAACACGAGATATCTTTAACGGTGTGTATTCCGGTCGTGGTTCACGTCATTGATGTGGGGGCTATGGAGGGAGATTATGACTGCCTTGTTACTTCTTCTGATGGGGTTGTTGATCTGTATTTCCTAAAGTACTCTTACATTTTTTTATGGATTGTTCAGATTATTTTTGATGGGCATTAATAATCTCATCAGCAGAAATATGTGCTTCCACACGATGAATCAAATCGGCATATGAGCGGACCGTATCTCGCATTAGTGACAAATAGAAAGGCCCAGGATGGAGCCCCCCAAGAAAAACTCCTCTTGTGGTCTACCCAAGTACTTGGCGAAGCAGGAGAATCAAGGTATTCTTTAAGTGATTCACCCTCATTTTGACGAATGCTGAGAGATGGAGGAATCTTTAATGATCCTCATTTGCAATGATCGTTCTACAAAAAATCTTGACGAGTTCACAAAGGTATGGATGGATTCCTCAGGGAGTAGAACTGCGCGAGCTTGCCCCTTGAGGTTAACCGGAAAGAACCTGAAAAGCGGTGTTAGAGCTCGTTGGATATGCATGATGGTCCTATAATGGTTGATATGTTCATATGTGTCAGTTGCCCCATCATAGGAATCAATGCTCGAAAATATGAAATCTACGAGAATAGGATATTGAAGAATAACTTTAGCTAAAGGTGATGACTCCTCATAGCCGTGGTGAGGGGGAGGATGATTTCTATTTTCAAGGTAAAATTTGTCTTGCATTAGGCGTCATAATTCTGCACGTATAACATGACGAGTGGAGTCAACAAGACGAGAACGTGTCACGCTACCCGTAATAATTGGTGGATTAGCAGTCAGTTGAGCTGCACTTGATGGATGAGTAAAATTAGCGGTGTCGGAGATCGATCACACCGGAAGCGGAGGAACTTCATCGCCGTGAGATTAGCATTTTGACCTCCCACGGCTAACGATCGATCTTGGGGGAGATGTGTTTATCGTGATAGTGGCGATCGTGTTCCTCGTAAAAGTCGGATCATCTTATTTCGAGACTCTTCCATTCGACGCATACGATCTTCTAAGAAAATTTCTGTTGTGCCTTCACCAGGGTTACGTCTATCGGAGGAAGTAAGGCAAAAAGGCCCCAGTTCAAGGATTGGTGAGTGACGGAGTTGGAGCGGAGGCTTCGGTTACGAGTATGCATATTGACCATGATGCCGTCACGAAATCATGATTGAGGGTTTTTCTTCCCATGACGGGCCAAACCGTTGCGCTAGAAAACCGGAGGTAGAGTGAAAGTTTCCTTGTTTTGTTTGTGAAATTCAGCACACACATGTATTTAAAGAGTGAACAAGAAAACTTCATAATCTTTTACGTAGAAAATCTTGAAAAGAGGGAAAAACCATGGGGCCTAGCCCAATAAGAATCTTCCACTATGTATTTATTTCAGAGTACAAAATATTCCCGATAATGGGATTACAGAATTATATATGAGAAGGGAATAACAGCTATGTAGTCACGTTTAGGTGGCAAAAGTGCTGTAGTAGCGATGATGGTGAGGTGATGTGATGAATGACCGACAATGCGGTCGCCATGATGGAGACAGATGGAGATTGACACGGTGACGGGGCGGCGACGTGCGTACGGGTTGACAATCGGGTGGTGGCACGATTGTGCTTGGAAGACTTTCAAACTTTGGAGCTATCTCCTCTCTCTTGCTTGGGCTCCCCTCATATGAAGAATGAAGGACTATTTATAGATTGGAGGAGTAACGTTTTTGTAAATACATGGAAAATATGAACCACTCCTCTCCATCGGACGGCTCAAAATGATTCCTTTGATCATTTGATATATTTTAAGTATTTGAATCTCAAATGAAGTCAAAATTATGAGATCTTGGGCTCGTTAGATCTGACTCGTCGAGACGCTTGATTTGACTATAAACACTCCATGTTTGAAAGCTATTTAGGGATTTAACTAATATTTCAAAGTTTTCAGGGATATTTTAAGTGCTTGATCTCGACCAGTTTGAACTTCGGATCAACTTGCTTTTAGCATCAAGATTCGTGCTTCGACTAGTAGTATTTTAAGTGTCATATCAATTATGAAGATCTAAGTTTGTATCAAAAGATATAGGAGTATGATCCATCAATAATAAGAATGGATGATATAGAAGATATATGGAAAAAAGAAGATAAATTATAATAACAGGTTGTATATAATGAAGTAATATAACTAATGTCTAAGATGTATGGAAGAAACAACAACAATGAAGTAAAAGAAGACAATGTTATATGAAACTTCTGAGAATAGTTGAGTCTTTAATAAGATGATTGTATGAAAAAACAATTGATAAAAGAGGAGAAAAATAGAAGCGGAATTGATAGTGATAGTAGATAATCGAAGATCTAGAGGCAAATTAAGCCATATAAAAATAGTTGAATTTTGTCTAACGGCGATCTAATGGATGATTTATCCAACCACAATAAAAATATGGAGAAAATTAATTTTCTCTATGTCCACCACCATAATGTTTGTTAATTGAAAAACTATTTAAAGAACAATAGGGAGGGAATTCAAAGATTAAGAATTGGTAAAACACATGATAGAGTAATGAAAATTTTAAGAATGATATTATTTTTTGTTAACGTTGATTATATTTATTGAAGTAAAATTTGGAATTTAAAAATACAATTTATCAACCAAAAACTACTTATTTTATTTTTTTAATTTGTTGCACCAACTACAAAAGGCTGATATTGAAGAAGCAAATCTTACATATTAATATATCATATTAATGTGAGAAAAATATGTTAAGAATAAAGAGTGTGTAAATTAGATCTATCATTTTTTGAAATAAGTGGAATGGAGAAAATCCTAAATTATCTTATTCATTTCTTGAAAAATGATGGAGATGGTAACCAAAGGTTCAAAGTTGTTAAGTATCAAAGTGAGAATATTATAATTAGTGGCTTTCCATTTTAGGAATTGGATAAGAATAACCTATATGAAAGAGTTTATCATAGGAACCTACTAGATAATGCAAAGCCTTTGATCGAATAATATAGTTGGTACTATTGATTTTAATTATGACACCGATGATGAAAAGGGGTTTTGAATAAAAAAAAAAGTATGAGAAGTCATGACACCATAGGAGTTGTTTGGTTACTTGTATTTGGAATGCAATGTAAAGTAAATGCAGGGATTTTAATTGTTTTAGTATTTAGTTTGAAGTAAAATAAATTTTCAATGTAATATAATGTATTCCAAATACATTACAAAAATCATTTTTGGTGTATTTGGAATTGGAATTCAATCTGGCCCGTAAGTGATGCGGTAGTTGTTCTTTAGACTGCTTGCATTGCTTCGTCCGCGATAGCGTTCAATCCGTCCGGCGTGCAGCGTGAAAATCTTTTACATTATATTTTATTATACTATTTATTTAAAAATTCTAGTGTTGCCTCTTATGATTATTACCACAAAAAAATAAAATTATTAGAATCAAAATTTTAAATAAAAATAATTATAATTATAATTATTCATAAATCTTTAATTATATAGAATCTCTCTAATAATAGTCCTCGAATATCATTATAGATAATATAGAAAGTGCAGGACCTCTTTGTAGTCCAATTTAGCTCCAACTTCGCTAAATAAAACTAACTTTATAATAATGGAGCTTAGTTGAAGGCTGAAGGAGAGCTTGAAAGGTAATGAATAAGCAATGGGCCTATTCATGGGCCTGGTCGTTTCATCAACAAAATTCAGTGAACTCTAGCAAGGTTTTCTTTTGTACTGGGCTTAACCTTCGTGCAAGGCTAGTCGTACTGCGGATTGTTTGGATTGAGCCGGCTGAAATACGGCTTCATAAATGGCTCTTGAGCTGAGCTCGATGAACTAATAAGTTAAATTCAAGTCATCTTCAGCTCAACTCATTAGCTTATAAGTCAGCTCATTTAGTAAATATTAATAGAAAATATATTTAAAAATATATTAAAATTCAATAATTTAAGTATATGATTGTTAAAAAATATTTAAAATTATATTTCATTCTCATATACCAAGTAATTTCTTATTATTATACTTTTAAAATTTTTATTATAATAATTATTTGAATCAAGATTATTTTATCTCTTTCATGCTAAATGAGCCATCTCGCCAGCCACTCATAATAAAGCTCAAGTTTGAACATATTTAATAAAGCTCGAGCCAAAGGTGCCTACAGCTCGGCTCAACTCATTTACACCCCTAGTCAGCATCTTCTGAGTCAACACAGTAGCTCTTCCCTCATCTCCATCCTTAACACTCCTCCTAGCCACATGAGTCAGTATTGAGCTCATCTGGTTTGAAGCTCTCGATCTGACCTAAAGTTAGATGAAAGTTGGTCCTTCTCTATACCAATTTTGTTCAAATTGCTAAAATTTACATGGATGAACAGAAGTTGATAATGGTGATGATGTCAAAAGGTTTTTATTTCAAGTTTTTGAAAATATGGGGTTAATTGTAGATTTATATTGTCTGAATAAATTGTTTTTTTAGAACTTCCAATCAGTTATTTTGAATTTTTAGTGATTCAATAATGTAAATGTAATTTTAAGATTGTGGTTTGAACGGAGTGATGATTTTTTTAAGTAGATTTATTTATTTATTTGTTAATTTTAAGACAAATTTATAAATATATCATATAAATTTTATGTATTTACATATCTAATAATTAAAGTTAGATATTTATTTATTTAATATTTTTTTGTATTTAAAAAAGTATATTTTATTTTTAAAAAATAAATGATAATATTTTTGATGTGATATTGAAGATTGAAATAGTACGATTTAGTAAATCCAGTATATCTGGATTTAGTAAATTCTGAGGTGTTAAATCCTGAAAAGTGTTTGGTAACAGATTTATTAAATCCTGTTAAATCCAGAAAGATGTTTGGTAAGTTATATGAGGATTTAAGTGCATTAATTAAATAATAATATTTTTAAAATATGAAAATAAATACACAAAAGAATATAATATTAAAATTAAAATTCATCATTTAACAAAGATAGCATGTTCATTACAAAATATAAATAAACATTATATTATTTGGATGTAATAAATTTTTCTGCTGATAATACAATTGAATTTTTTCAACTCTTGAAAATGTCACGTTGCGATGACTTTTGATTCATATATCACGAAAAAATTGTATTAAAATTATATAATCAAATGTTATATTTACTTTGTATAAAAAATTTCTTTCTTACCCGTACTTCCGTTGTAGTAAATTGTATGCCAAATCTCATTTCTTTTAATAATTGTATGCGTTAGTGCTTCATCTACGATCACCTCTCCTAAGTCCCTATCATGTTGTATTTCTGTTTGAGACATATTAAAGTAATAGTCATATCCATGATAACGGATCCAACTTACAAGTTAATTGGGTCTACTCTTTTTTTTTAAGTGAGTTGTTGTATTTTTATCGTATCAGCTAAATTATTAACAACAATAAATTCTTCTCTTACTAAATCACAATTTCTTCTCATAAATACAAAAATGCACAAGCTTTAAAAAAATTGCATTTAAGAAGCTTACAAATGGACTACTTCCGACTTTAAAAAAAAGACGCCCCTCTCAAAAATATCAGAAATTTCCCCGTTCAGGCTTAAATTGACCACGAAGAGGTTTTAAGAGGGTTTTAATATCTACTTCTCGTCTTTGGTGTTCTGTTTCACATCTCATTAATTTCCACCCTCAGGTTGCACATCTGCAGTATTACCTCTCCATAAAATCCAGTGCAGTTTAAGCCAAAAAGAAAGGGAGGAAATAAGGAAAACGCTCTGAACAAGGATTAGGGAGGAACCGCAAGAAAACCCTCATTTGAGTGAAGAGAGAGTAGGAAAAAAACAGATTACAAGGGAAGGAATGAGGCGAAGGAAAATGAAAAGAATCTATCAACTTATTATCACTCTCAAGATCGAAAGTTTCACATGTAAAAATTCATCAAGGGCAAATCTATCTCAAAAAAAGAAAGCAAGAGAAGGAGCATTATAGCAATCCAGGCTGCTAGGCGAAGATGTCGGTGACGGCGGACGTCAGTGAAAAATAGACGTTATTGGAAGGGGTTACGATAAGCTGTCAATTCCCGCCATATCGCGAGGTTTGCGCGATCTGCAAATCCCGTTAAATCCACCGAATCGGCGGATTTAACAAATCCGGATTTACCGCAACTTTCGGATTTATTGGATTTATGATACAGAAAGATTTAGTAAATCCGCATAAGGTATTTGGTAGGATTTACAGGATTTAGCCAGCTAAATCCCTGATAAATCCATTGCCAAACACCCCCTTAAAACGATGAGTAGTTATTCTATTATCTTTATTAATATACAGTATGAAGTTCCTAGCGTGAAGGGGTTGAGATCCCGCCGACAGCGATAGAAAGGGTGATGCGGGTTATGGAGGATGCAGTCGGGTGAGGGGATGGCTACGCTCTGTGCGGAGGCAAAGAGGTGAGCGGCGGCGGCGACGAGGAAGATGATGAAGGCAGGCAATGAGGGGAGGGAGACGGCTATGGCGGTGCTGTGAAGAGTTTGCAGCGCAGGCGGTGGAAATCGACAGGCGAGGAAGGCAGCGGCGATAGCAATGGGGAGAGGTTTACGGAGATATTGGTGGTTGTGGAGATCGCCAGTGTTGCTGGTGGCGGCAATGGAGATTCTGTCGCCGTTGAATATGCGGACATCGCCGGTGTGATCGTTAGTGCCGAGAGTGACGGGATTAACAATTTAATGGCTTAAGCTGTGTTTGGCGCAACCACACTACACTGTAGTATTATTTGAGGTATCGCTGCATATTTTGAAAATTTTGTAATGAAAAAATAACATTTTTCAAACTGCGGTGGCCAGTTGAAAGCTTTGTCTTTATTTTTTAAAAATAAAAAAAAATTATAGGCCCACTAAAACTTTCTAAATAACAGTGCAGGCAACTCTTAGTGTTATTTTTGTATATTTTAATATTTAGAACTGTTACGTGCTACAAAATCAGTCTCGGTAGAGTGAAAATTTATCTTGTAGCCTTATGAAGTCAAAGACACACAAGTAATTAAAGAAGCGGCGAGAATCTCCAAAATTTTAATGTGGAAAATCTGAAAGAGGAAAAAACCTCGAAAATAGAGGAAAAATCAATTGGGTAAAACTTCCACTATGTATCGTTTTGAGTACAAAGTCTTCCGATAACGGATTCTGAGAATGCGTATGAGAGGAATAACATTGTATGATGATCAGTTGTAATATATTGATGGTGGAGATGGGGTAGCTTGGTGAGAATCTGATCTGATTAGTGGCGACGGTGGTGTGGCGGTGGTTGATGGCCGCGGAGATCTGATCTTTTGGGGTGCGATCTTCTTGATCTTGAGCTCTCTCTTCATCAGAGCTTTTCCTCTTCTTCCCTTCTTCTTCTCTTCCTTTCCTCCTCTTCTTTACTTGTTTGATTCTCTTCTTTACTTGGCCTCTTCCTCTTCTTTGCTTGGACTCTTCTATCTTCTTCCGGACTCTTCCTCTTCTTCTTCTTTCGACCTCTTTCTTTTGTTTGACTCCTCTTCTTCTTTTCTTCTCATGTGAGGAATGAAGGCTTATTTATAGATGGGAGGAGAGGCATGTCATTCGTCTCCACTCCCGATGGACGGCTGGATGATTCCTTCGATCATTTGATGTATTTTGATCATTTGGATGCCCAAATGAAGAATTATGAGATCTTAGGCTCGTTAGATCCGGCTTCGAGACGCCGATTTGACTATAAACACTCTATATTTGAGAGCGTTTTGGGATTTAATTGATGTCTCAAAGATTCCAAATGATATTTTAAGTCTCTTGATCTCGATCGGTTTTCAAAATCGTATTTCGACATCAAGATTTGTCTTTATTGAGTGATATTTTGAGAGCCATATCAAGAACACTTTTGAGTGCAATATTTAATTATCTATAATTTAAGTGTGAATTATGTAATATTTATAATTTAAGTATTATGTTTGTAAATTTTCTAAAAAATTAAGAAAAAAGGAAGCACAATATAATTAAAAGACAATTAATTTTTCTCATCACTTTTTATCTCTTTTGTTAATTAATAAAATTTATTTTGCATTTGTTTATTTTGCATTGATACTATTTGGATGTTGTCATTGTCAACTTTTTGAAATTAAAATATCTTTTACAAAAAAAATATTTATTTGTTAAGGCATGATTAAGTTGTACTAACTTTAGAAAATACAAATTAAATGAGTTTTGATAATTAAGTGTATTATATAAAGTTTATCTTAAATTAGAATAAAAAATGCAAGCTATATATATTATTTTTAATATTATATAATTATTATATTCTATTACTTGAAGTATAATAAATATGAGGATTTATTTTTTTGTGAAAACAAAATCTTTTCTAAAAAATAACGTAGGTAGAATAATCACTACAAAGAGTTGTATGTAAATGAATATATCTTCCAACAATTTTTTTTCATAATTTTGAAATATTTTTATTTATTTATATTTTACAAGGCAAATCATCAAGGATGATATTAAAAATTTTAATTTTTAGTTTTAAGTTAGTATGCATTATATGCAATATTTAATAAATATGATCCAACTTTTTCTCTTGAGCAAAAAATTTAAGGAGGATTTACATACATACCACACAATTCTTATGTATTTATACATCTAACACCCAAATTTTAATTTTTACATATATAACACTCAATTCTCCAATATCACATCAAAAATATCATCATCACTTTTTTAAAAGCAAAATGTACCTTTTTAAGCATAGTAGAGTGTTTGATTAGTAAATATCAAATTTTAGGTGTTAGATATGTAAATATATAAGAATTGTGTGGTATGTATGTGAATCTCCCAAAATTTAAAAGATGTAAGAAAATCAAATTTTATGAGAAAAAATAATGCTAATAAAATATCAAATTATATAAGTAATTAAATTAGGTGATGAGTATATAAAGCATGAAATCACTTAAATTCCTAGTGAAAGAATAAGCACACAAGAGCTATTAGATCTAATAGGTTTTCAAAAGGCAAATTATAAGCTATGGAGAATATTTTTAAATATGTTTGTTGTTGATGCTAATATTGTGGAAATCATTAGGTAAGATTGATTTTTTTTAAAAAAATCATTTCTTAATGATACTTTCATAAGAGGATGATTATGATGGTCATCTATATAGTTTATTAAAATTATATTAAAAAGTACTTGCAAGTTGAATTAAAGTGATTAGAGATCAAACCACCTAAACACTTTCATACATTGTGCCTTAACTTTTCATTTATTTGCACTCTTATTCTCATTGCTTGCTTATTTTCATTTATTTAGATCAAGTTATTTAGCTTAGTCATTAATTTACTTTTAAATTCATGGATATTATTAAATTATTCAAAAACTTTTGAAGAACATCATTTCACCCTCTCACATGTCCTTTTTTTGATTGCCATGTCCTTTTTTTTTTTTTTTTTGATGACGGGATGTCCACCCCTGATCCCACCCATTTTGTGGCTTGTGACTTGGACATGTAATCCGCAACTGGCCCGGCCAGTCTTTCACTCTTTTCACCCGTAAGATTTCCAGGGAAATCGAGCGTGGAGATTTTCCCGCTCGCCTCATCAAGAGCTAGGCGGTGGGTATTGCCATGTCCTTGAACACATTGTATGAACATCCTCAAAATGATAATTCAAATTTGGCTTGAAAAATCTAGATTCAAGTTAACCTACTTAGTGTTTGAGTTAAACTGGGTTAAAATACTTAACCTAATTATTATACATGTCAAGTTTATTTTGATCTGAATAATCCAAGTTTAAGCTGAATATGACCCATTAGAGTGTGAGTTATGCATATTCGAGTCAGATTAATTGAGTTAAATATATCTTGTTTGGGTTAAAAAATATATGATCCATATATAAATGGGTTAGATTAGTCAAAAAGTTTAGGTTAGGGGAACTTGGGTTGGGTTGGTTTATAATAAAAAAATTTCTTCTTTAATTGAATATTCCATTAAAGTTAACTGTTGGAATAAATGATGTAAATTAAGACTAAAGGATAGCAAGTGGGGTTGTCTTCCCACAATTGATATGAAACTACTACATGCTAGAATGCATTATCAATAAAAATGAGAAGCTAATAGTTTGATTTCGAAGAACGATCATAGCAATAAGTAATGCACTGAGCATTAAACACATGATTTTTATGTCGAAACCAAGAAGAAGAAAAAATTCATATGGTCTAAAAGGACATCATTCCCCAAATTTAGAGAATGAAAGGCATAAATTATAATAAATGTCTTCTATGATGTGAAATAGAGAATTCAAAAGCATTGGATTGAGTATTATTGCATGAAGATTGAGGCTATTCCTTACCTCTAATGTGGAGAGGAGATTTAGTTACTTCTTCTAGCTATTCAAGGAGCTTAGAAGCAATCCCTCTCTTAGAAGGATGGGGAAGAAGGTTATATGTAGTCAATAAGTGAATAAATACGATCAATTAATTGCTTTGTTATAATAAGGGATAAATAAATGTCGCAATAAAACAAAATAAAATACAAAATTGGCAAGCATGATAGATCTTAGGGCTTCAAATGAATCGAGCGTTCAACAAGTTACTCTGACTCGGCTCGATTAGAGCTCGTTTATGTTCGTTCATTTAACTAATCGAACGAGTTTGAACACTTTTGTAAATACTCAATTGCTAAATGAATAAACTTGAACTAGTTGTTGTTCAGTTCATTTATGTTCATAAATAATATCATTTAAAGCTCACGAACAAGCACGTTAAGGAGCTCGATAAAGGCTCAATTAAGGCTAGTTTATTTCATTAAGCGTACAACGTTAATAAATCGATAAACGATAACAAGCTCACGCGAACAAGCTTGAACTTGAACAAGATATTTTTAAACGAGCTCGAGCTCAATAATGATAAATGAGCTTGAACTCAAACAAGCCTCTACTCGACTCGACTCGGTTCGTTTGCAGTCCTAATAGATCTTTAAAAATTGAGAATGATAAGCCGTTATGCAGCCGAGGAAGTGTTTAAATCCCTCTAAATATCTTTAAACTTTATGACTTATTTTAGTTTTAGGTGCATTTACGATGATAGAAATGTGCAAAAACTACTTTATATTTATATTATGAAGCAATGTTTTAACTCATTTTAAAGAAATCTATGAAATTCAGTGTAGTAAATCTCTAATAACTCATAATCCTGATTTCAATATGCCATAATTCAACATCATCATTATTATTATTTGTGATAGACCAATTGCCAAAATTATATAAAAGTTTTTGCTATGATATAAATTTATTATTATATTATTATTATTATTTATTTTTAAATAAATAAGAGGAAATAAAGAGAATTTTTGAATGTACATTATCTTCTTCATTTCATATAATTTACATGCAAATTATATTAAACTCATAAATGATCCTATGAAAGCCTTATCATTAGCTCAAATTGATTTTTTTTTGAATATTTTTTAACGTTGCAATATGATATAATTTATAGTCAAACTCCTCCAAATAACTATACTAAAATAGGTTTTAACTGAGGCGTGAAACAACTGGATAAGGCAGGTGCTTGGGTTCATGACAGATTAGTAAATGCGCAAGTCAGTATAATGGGTGGGATCAGGGGTGTATACCTAGTTACCAAAAGAAAATATGATCATTAAAAAATTATCTTTAATAAATCGGATTATTTTGAAAAAACTAAAATTTACCATCAACCTCCACGTGGCGGTTCTTCCGCCAAAAACCAGGATGTCACCGGTGATACCCGGTGCTAGAAGGTACTCAAAACCAAACCCCTCCCTTCAAGACTTCGCGTGATGGCCGTCACCTCATGTTCACGGGCGGTTCAACCAGGAGACCATTAGCCATCGAGTCTGTCTAATCCTGTACTCTGGAAGAATACCAAACACCACATTTATCCATTATTTCCTCGTAACAATCACATTAATGCTGTTTTGGCAGCCTCGCGTTAGACCGGCCGCTGTGCGGCACTCGAGGTCAACACCAGGCCAAGCTATTTTCTCCATCATGAGGGTTGAAATCCATAATCCACTGCAAATTTAACTCTAAAAATGAACCGCCGATGAGAATTTTAGGTGACGTCATAATGACGTAGATTTTGAGAGTAATTCTGATGGTTCTATTATAAGGTCCTTTCGTTCGGTCGGTTTGGAATCTGCAAAGGAGGAGGGAGGCGGTTCGACGTTGGGATGGGTTTTTCAGCGGAACACAATAATGAGGGATGATGAACGCGTGGCCTGCTGTAGATCTTCGCGGTTATTCCTAATTTTGACTGTGGTCTACTCATTTATTTTTTAATATTTTTTTTTTAAAAATATATATTAAAAAAAATATTCTGATATATTTTTATATAAAATATAACTATTTAAATGATATTAGTTATTATCTAATATAATTAAATTGTTAAAACAATGCAAATAAATTATTAGATGATAGAATTAATTTATCAAATATTCATAAGTATTATAATGATAGAGAAACTATGTTACAAACATTTAATAATTTAATTGTATTATAATTATTATCTAATAATTAATTATCTTAATGATAATATATATTGTATAAAATTAAAGATAAATATTGATATGATGAAAATTCTTAATACACAAATCTTGATAGCAAGTTTATCTTGATAATTAGAGATCAAACACTTAAAATAACATTTAAAACTTTGGGATATCGGTTAAATCCATAGCTCTTAAGCATGAGTGTTTATAGTAAAAATCGTGACGGCGAGAATCTAACAATATCATAATTAGACTTTGTTTGAGCATTCAAATACTTAAAAAATCAAATGATGATCAAAGGAATCATTCGAGCCGATGAAGTGGGGTGGTTGGATTTTGTATGTATTTACAAAGGCGTCGCTCCTATAAATAACCCATCATTCCTCTATGAAGAGTCAAGAAAGAAAAGAGAAATACTCAAAATCCTCCAACCAATCTTTCAGCGGTTGTCAACCACCATGATTCGCCGCATTGTGATCTTAAATCTGTCGTGATGGCTTTATCGTCGATTCGTTCATTATTCATGATATTACATAGTAGCCGCAACTGAGCGTGACAACATGGTACGTTGTTGAGTAGTTTTGGGATTCGTTAACCATTCTCATTCTGATTATGTTCTCGAACTTGTCTTGAAATAAATATATAATGGAAGCTTTTCTTTTGCTGTGGTTTTCCTCTTTTCGAGGTTTTACATATTAAAATTTCTGGAGTTTTCATATTCACTCTTTAAATACTCGTGTGTTTTGGATTTATGAGAATTTAGCGTAAAACTTTCTGCATGATTTGATTTTCGCGCAACAAATATTATTAATGTTAAATATACACAATTATACATTTGAATTGAGCAATTTTTGAGTCTTATCATGATTGGACAATCATGGCCGTTCATCTTTATTAATATGATCTAGATGTTATGATATTATATAGATAAATACATAAATTATATAATTAAATATGTTTTAATTCAAATTTTTTAGATCTTAAAGTTTACAAATTTTTTAGATAAATAAATTGATTGTCAACAATTATGACATCGAAAATCTCTTTTTATTATCATCAAATAGAATTTTAATAATTTATCTCCTATATTATATAAATATATATTTATATATTTAATAATATTCAACTCATATTAGTAAAATTATTTAAATTAGATCAGATAATATGATGTTTCTCTTTTTTAAATTTATTTGAATAAAATTTATATTTAAAATAATTATTCTCAACTTTCTTAATAGAAACACATTAAAAAATTATATTTTTAAAGAGCTTTATTATTTTAAAAATTGAGTTCTCTAATATTTTCTTGTACACTCATATTATGTGTATGTATATAAAGCTCCTTTATAATTTTCTGTTTTTTTAATGTCATTATTATGAGTATAAATATAATAAAATAAATATTAAACATATAAATAAATAAATAAACAGGTGCCCAACCGTAGTGTAATTGCCAGGCACTTTAGCTTCTGTCGGGTAGTTTGCCCCCAAAAGGAGAATAGTTTTCGGGCAGCGACATTTTTTATAATTATAAAATATTTTCTCTTTCTTCCTTTTTAACATTTTTTAAATTTCCATTTATCCTGTCTGTATCTTTTTATAAACACCTCACCAATTTCTTAGCTGCACGCCTTCTTGTTCTTTGACAGCATTCGTCTTTGTCAAAAGAAAGAGATAGCTTTATCATCGACTTGGCCGGGCATGTCCCCCTATATAAAGTAGAACCAGCTCATCCGCTCAGAGCAGAGCGAAAAGAGAGAGAGAGAGAGAGCAGAGTGCACACGGCGTAATCGAGGAAATTCCGACGCCGGAAATTGTAGCCGGAGTTGTTATTCCGGTCATCAGAAGCTAGATGACGCCACCGCTGGAGCATTATTACATGGGTGTGCACGAAGGCAGTCCGAATGGGGGATCCAGTAAGCCATTGCCCTTGTCGCCGGTTTCGTCCGGCGATGGAAGGGTGGCGGAGGGGGGAGGAGAGAAGAGTGGACTGAATCTGAAGGAAACGGAGCTTAGGCTTGGGCCCCCTGGGTCGGATTCGCCGGATCGGATGGACGGCGTTGGGCTGACTCTCGGTATTTCAAGGGGATCGTTGCTGGAGCTAAGAGAGGGTTTCCTGCTGCAGGAGATGGGGTTGGGCAGTGGGATCTGTCCTGCGGATTTGGAACCGATGGAGGGAAGCTGTTCTTGCCGGTGGTGGAGGAGGTTGGTCTGGTGGGGACTTCTATTGAGAAGGATAATGCAGCGGATCGAGCGATCGCTCCTGCTGCTAAGTAAGTTTGAGAGTCTTAGGGGGTGTTTGGCAACGGATTGGATTTATTTCAAGTAGGATTTACTAAATCCGTATAACTGGATTTTGGTAAATCTAAATCACGAAAGTGTTTGTATGATTTATTAAATCTAAAGAAGATGTTTGGTAAGTTATATGATTTAAGTCTGTTATAATTAAATAATAATATTTTTAAAATATAAAAATAAATAAATAAAAAAATAAAATATTAAAATTAAAATTATTTATTTAACGAAGATATATTATTCTAATATAAATAAGCATTACATTATTTGGATATAAGAAATTTTTTTCGATAACAAATTAAATTTCATTTCTCTTTTGAACAAATCTACATCATCTTAAACTATCTTTCTGATGATGATCTGGCATTAAGGTCCTCATACATTAAATAAAGGTATTTTTAACAACACATGAATTAGAAAGAATGGTAGAATGAAATTAATCAGGATCGTAGGTGTTTTGGGAATCACAATTTTCAGTCTGTAGATTTGCAATCAATTCTCATGATTTAAATTTGCACATAGGATTTAATTCAAATAGAATTTATCAGAATTTAAATTAATTATTTTATTTAATATTAAATAATAAATATTTAGAAGTTTTTTTATATTTTTTATCATAAAAATAATAATAAAAGTCAAATAATAATAATAATATAAATAATAATATTTAAATTATATATAAATTAAAATTATAATAAATAATATTTAATAGTTATTCCAATAAAATTTATAAAAATATAATAAAAATATAATAATAAATATAAATATAATATTCTTAAATATATTTTAAATAACTAATAAAATATATAATTCTTCTTTCTATTGAGATAATATTTAAGAATATCGAATAAGTGAATAAATAATATTTGTTATTTAGTTTATTTATATAAAATAATATAATTATATTTAAATTAATTAAAATATAATTATCATAATATAATATATAAATTAATTATAAATCTATTAATTAATTATAAAGAAGTAAATTTTTATAATTATATATAATTTTAATAAATTATAATTAATTTAAAATAATATATTAATTAATTATTATCTAAATAATTTAAAATTAAATTAAAAATAAACAAAAATAAAAATAATAAACTGGAAAAGGAAAAGGATTGATATTTGCGTTTGAAACCCTCGTCTTCTAAACCCCTTCATTTCTTTTGAAGTGGAGGCGGCGTCGGAAGGTAAGTCTCTCTCCCACCCTCCTTGGCAGCTTCCTTCTCCAAGTTGAAGGAAAGCGGGAAGAGAGGGGCTTGCTTTGCTTGCGGTTGAGAGAGGCGGACGAGCGAGAAGAGGGAGCGCCTCGACCAACCCATTCCCGCCAAGATCTGATCTCTAAAGTTAATAAATCATGATTTTACATCATTTTTACCAGTTGATTCACGATTACTTTCCTGTGTTTGGTAGGATTCGATTTAGATGGCTAAATCAGTAAATCCGTTCCAACAAATTTTTATGTTACTAGTCTCAGGGGGATTGGCGTTTCTACGGATTGGTTGTCTGGTCTTCTTCTTGGTTTCTGATATCGGCCTTTTACTCTATTTCATTTAGAATATAATGACTGAATCGTGTATTGTTTTTGACCTTTGAAATTGATTTTATTGTGTTTTTTTAATATGAATTATCTGTTAAAATTGGATGGTTCTATTGTTCGTTTTACCGATCAATGCTGCTACGTATTACTGAATTTGTTTGAACAGAATAATGCTATGATTTTGGATTTTTTTTCTCAGTTTTGATGGAATTTTAATTCCCTTCCTCGGGCTTAACCGTTTAAATGGAACAGGGCGCAGGTAGTGGGATGGCCACCTATTAGAAATTACAGGAAGAATACTATGGCTATCAATCCAGTAAAGATCAAGGATGATTGTGATGGGAAACCAGGTATGGGATGTTTGTTTGTGAAGGTTAGCATGGATGGTGCTCCATATCTGAGGAAAGTTGACCTGAAAATATATTCCAACTATGAGGAGATGTCTTCGGAGTTGGGGACAATGTTCAGTAGCTTTACCATTGGTGAGCATTGCTCATCTTACCAAGTTTTTGTTCTATTCTCACATTTGATGATAAATTTTGTTGTAACAAATTATTTTCACCTTATATGAACTTTTTTTTAATTAATATATACTTAATTTAAAGGTCAAACTCCCAAATGTTCTTGCTCTTCGTCTTAATTGACTAAGGTTCACTCTCTATGTTAGAGATTGTGTTGGCTAATGTGTTTGGAAATAGGCCAAAACTAATGCAATTACAAAGAGTGTAAAAAATGGAAAATTAAAAAAGAGCAAGGTTAAAAATACACAAATAATTTCATGTAAGTTCAACTAATTCATGATTATATAATTTGATTGTTAATAATTATAATCTAATATCAATATAAATTTAAAATGTTACCTCTCTTCGTTAAAAAATAAAATAAAAAAAAGCAATTTATATATATCACAAAAGTCTTAAAACTTCTTTAATAAAATAACCAGTTGGATCGACTTGAGATTAAATCTGCTGGACCAAAATTAAACTCTACAGCTTAACACTTTTTTATGTTCAATTTCACTGGCCGTCTCCACCTTAACTGAACCTGGTTACATTCATTGAAACAGTTGTTTTTTGTTTTATTATTTTTGAAATAAAGTAGAAAGTACTTGTTGTTTGATTTTATGAAAAGGTTGTTTTAAAGTTATTGCGAATTTAATCTTTTATATTTAAACGTGTGAAGATTATTTATTTATTTATTTTGGTTGGTTCTGTGTGTTGGAACTTGGAAGAGCTTGCTTGTGATCATTATCCTTCTGTCTCAGGCCATTGTGGTTCACAAGGTGTACCGGCCAAAGATGGATTAACTGAGAGCCAGTTGGTGGATCTACTTAATGGGTCCGACTATGTCCTTACTTATGAAGACAAGGATGGCGATTGGATGCTTGTCGGCGATGTCCCATGGGAGTAAGTACGGTATTATTTTATTATTTTTTTATTTTTTTATTTTTTTGGAAAAAGTATCCATCCAATATTTCACTCAAGTAGAGATATCATTATGATTAATCCCAGAAGTATTCAACATTTTTCAACATACGACGGACATGTATATATATATATTAAAAATGCATTTTATTTGTTCAACATTTATTTTATATAGATACCACGGAGTAAGTACCATATATCATTTTTTTATTCACGAAAAAATGCATTTTATTTTAAAATTTTAAATATTATTTATCTAAATATTAAATTTAGATGTTATGAGATAATTTCACCATATGCTTGGTGGTTAAAAAAGAAAGTGGATATTGCCGTCGTTTAACGCTTGTTTCATGATTATCTACTTTACTCATTTTTGTGGGTGGGGATAATTGTCTAATCTCACGAGCTTGTCACATTCGTCATATATATGTGTCACTTACTTCCACCTAGGTATAAGCGCTTGCAAGAGGATTCTGTCAGGAGGTTTACGCTCGTCCCCATTGAGAAGAGATGATCGATACGTTTAACACTATTAGATTGGTTTCTCTTTATCTTCCTCTACTTTATGTAAAGCAACTCACCTTAAATTGTGCAGGTTGCAAAAAAAGTCAATTTCACCAACCTTGCTATCCTTCAACTCAATTATCGTCAATAAAAAATTCTGTACATAATTTTTAAATGAAAATTTTTAATATAATATTTTAAACATTATTTATTTATTTTTATCAAAACTTAATTTTTTTTAACATAAAAATTAAAATAATACACAATTTACCTTTGTTAGTGTTTTATGTGATCTGCCATCATTCTTTAACATGATTATTTACCTTTGTTTACATGATTACTGATTTGTTTTTGAATCGGCAGAATGTTTAGGGATTCCTGTCGGAGGCTAAGGATTATGAAAGGTTCAGATGCAATCGGTTTTGGTAAGTATGATCTGCCAAATTGTGCTAAAATTGGTTCATCTTTGATCCGTTTAGAAAATTTCTCAATTATTTATTGATAAGCTTACTCTGTCCGTATATATATATAATCACACCAAGACAGTTCCCCTGTTATGGTTATTCCCTCGAGCAGTTTTTCTCAACCGGGGACTGTTTGGCTAAAGTAGGATTTAATAAGTCCTATAAATTTGGACTTAAGAAATCTTATGTTAGTTAAATCCTAAAATTTATTTAATATGATAGTTATTTGATCTTACTAAACATAAATTGTTTGCCTGCTTAAGATTTAAGAATTTATGTTTAAGTGAATCTTATTATGTTAACGTGGCATATGCCAATCCTAATTAAATTAATTAAATCATAATGAACATAAAATAATATCTCAATTATTCATTCGTTAGTAATTTACTAAAGTAATTTAAACAATGATTTCTTTTTAGTCAAATTAAATAAAAATACTATGACCCAATTTAATTAAATTTGTATCTTTTTCTATATATGAAAAGGGGGTGCTATTTTTGATACAACATTAAAAATTTTAGTATTATTTATGTAAATATAAAAAATTAGATGTTAGATATTTAAATATATAAGAATTATGTGTTATTAATTATTCAGATTGATTTATTTTTTAATTAATACGTCTATATCAAATTTATTTCACTGAATGTTATCAATTTTAATTAATACAATATTTCTTAATTCTAATTCTATATAACAAAAAATACAATAAAATTTTCGAACACCCAAATATGAAGGCAAAAATTAAGCTACATTCCTTTCGTTGTATTGTTAAAATAATTCTAATAAAAATCTAAATGAATTTTCCAATGCAATCCCAAATTTTGAGATCTTTTAGGGAGTGGGCATTTTCATACAAAGCACAAGATATTTATATATTTATATATCTAGCATCTAAATTTACATATTTATATAAATAACATTCAAATTTTTCAATACTACATCATGACACCATTACTTTTTTTTTAAAACAACCAATGTGTTTATAAATAGGAGCATTTGTATCTAAGAATTAAACTTTCATTTTTTACTTAAATAGCATCTAATTTTTATTATTATATTAAAAATATTATCACTAATTTTTTAAAATAAAATATATTTTTTCATGCAAAGAAAAATGATATATTTATAAATATCAAATTTGAGTGTTACACATGCAAATGCATAAGAATTGTGAGCTATTTACGTAAATCCACCCTTTTTTTTTTCTCATATAAAGTGTTATTTCTCTGTAAATGAAACCTGTAACCCCCTCCTGTTGTTTTTCTCTGTAGCTCCAAGACCAATAGAAAAGAGATCCTAAAGAAGAAGAAGCAGAATCACCAAATTTATTCCAGAAAGCACAAACCAACAAAATCACCGCAAGTACCAAAATATATTTTATATAATCAACTGTTTAAAGTTCTAATAGTATTTTAGATCATCCTAAACCTTGTTCGTTCACATGTAGCCAGCCACTCGGCCAAACCGCCTAGTTATTTTCTTCAGACCTTTTTATCTCAGGCAAGTAAAACTTAATCGCCACGTTGTTTGTCTAGTTTCGTTTTTTTCTTCTACATTCTGAAATGGAATGTTCTGTTTATTACTACAACCCCCTCTTCTTATTAGTCAACAATCTGTAGCACTTTGTTGTTTCATGGAGAATATGCCTTTTTTATGTGATGAAAAGTTATGGGGATGCCTGTTTGGTTGCATCTAAGATACATGCAATTTAGATATATGGAGTTATTAAAGTATATGTTTTTTTAATTGATCTTATTTAGATAGATGATAATCAATTATAATGAAATTAATTTACATACATATCACATAATACTCATGTATTTACAAATCTAACATTTAAACTTTAATTTTTTATATATATAATTTCTCAATTTTCATTATCACATCAAAAATATCATCATTCACTCTTTAAAAATGAAATGCACTTATGTGTTAGATATGTAAATACAAAAGAATTGTGTGGTATGCATGTATATCTTTCTTAATTTCTTTTATTTGTTAGGATGCAACTCTCTTCTTTGTGATAGGTCGAAATGGGGATGACAATGGCGGTATCAGATGTGAGGGTGGATGGATGCGTCTGCGAGTAGCGGTCGAAGGCAAGGACATAAGGGTGGACAGACGAGCGAGGTGGTGGTCTCGCAATGCGAGCGGAGTCAGGTGATAATCTTAGAATTTGAAAAATTACTCGATTTGGATGATTTTCAAATATTTAGGGTATTTTTTTTCGTGAATTAAAAAAGAAATTTAGAAAGTTAAAATTAATTTTTGAAAAAAATGCAGCATACTGCTAAGCTGTTGACCAAACATGCCTTAGAATTTTGACTTCTCGGATCTTTTTCTCACCCACATGCCAATTGCCCAATTGAAAAGTAAAGTGTTTTTTTTTTTTTTCTATGGGTGGTAGACAAGCATGGCAATGCACTCTGTACCACCTATATCTTTAGTTTAGACTGACTGGTGTGAGTCGCTATTCTGATGTGATGTCTTGGGGGACCAAAGGCATCTCAAGTCCTTTTCATCTATTCAATTAATTCTTCTGTCCTTTCAATTTGATTTTAATAAATGTGAAGCGGGGGTTTTAGTTGGTTAGGCCACTCAGATCTGTTGTTATCTTTGGAAGTTAGTTCATTCGACTAGAATTTAGAAGAATGATGAACCTTCAGGTTTTGATTTGGTGATTGTAGCATTTAATTTTCTTGCTGGTTGGGTGTGATTAGTGGAAGGATTTTGTTGTAGTTGGAAAGGTTTTTAGGGTTTGCAGGAGGATTTGACTAAGTTTAGTGATGGGATAAGTCCGAATTAGGGAGGAAGAAGATGAAGGAAAAGAAATATATCATCACATTATTGGGAGAAGATGATTGTTGTATGGTGAAGATTTTGTGATGGTAGATGAAGAGTTTATCATTTGTGTTGCATGAAAGTCTTGCATACATAGATGAATAGTCTCTTATCTCATGAGCTCACTTTCCTTTGAGGTCATTGGCACATCTGATCATCGTCTCTCTAATTCTTTATAAGAGTTGTCAATGTATTCTTTTATTGTAGACGCCTATTGCTTATGTGTCAATTAATTAATCTTATTTCATCTGATATATGCAATCGCTAGCAAGGTAGCACCTCTTGCATTTGCAAGTATACCTTAGAATTCGCCTCTTGGCTCTTACTTATCATCTGACCTAGTATCCATGACTTGATGAACTCGTCTATCACATGTGTCAACTCTATAACTCATTTGTCGACTAGTCATAGGCTAAGACTCATTCATTGGCTCTTGATTGATGGCAACTAGACGTGCAAATGTACCAGGCATTCGACGAGTTACTCGTGGCTCGACTCGATTAGAGCTCATTCGTAATGGAACGAACTTTAATACTTTTGTATATAATCAATTGTTAAATAAACAGGTTTGAATAACTACTCTTTTGGTTAGTTTATATTTGTGAACAATAAATATCATTTAAAATTTGTAAATAAGCTCGTTAAGAAACTCAATTATGATTTGATTATGACTAATAAACAAGCTCAAGCTAGAACACTAGAACACCATCCTAAAAAAACTCGAATCAAGCTCGAACTCGAGCTACATATTCCATGCTAGATTTCACCATAAATATCTAATCAACATGTGCCATCCATACATGTTTGCTTCATTAATTTCCCTTCATATATTGTTTGATGTCGGCTCAAATGGGACATCATCAAAATCTTTTGCTTAATGAATTGTAGTGATATTATTTTGGTTTTAAATGTTTACGGGTTATATTTTATAGAGTTGCATTAGGTGTGAGTTGAAGATTTCAATCACATCAGGTAGCAACAGTGGGATAGCAATGACGATGAGTGGCCGGCTATAGCTATCAAGTAACTAGTAAAGGGTATATTTAAAATTCATTTAAATTGAGCATATTTCAAATTCACAAAATTTAAATTAATTTTTTTTTAAATGCATTAAAAATTTAACTTCAAACTAAATTTTTTAAATTTTTTAAAACTCTTAACATTTCAAAAGTATTAAGCAATGCAAATTTTTTTTCAGGCAATCAAAAAACGTCTTAATTGATAAATGTTAATCAACATACCATGAGTAGAGGTAATATATAGATATAATAAACTTGAGTTAAAATTTTTTTAAAAATATTCAGTTTAAGCTAACTCCAATGAGCTGAACTTGTTTGAAATTGAATAGTTCAAGTCAGAAGCGGATCATGCTCATTAACATGAGCCGATCTTTTTGCCTTTTTCACATAAAAATCTGGTCGCTTGTCATTTTATCTATTTCAGTTGATAAATTCTCTCAAAATGAACATGTTATTTACTTTTAACTATTAGATGAATAAGATTCTTTTTTTATTTGATCTTACGAATATTAAGGACTTAAAATGCATGAATGTGAGAATTATTATTAATTTTCAAATATTTAATCCTTAAAAGGTAATAAATTTATTACTTTTAACTATTAGATGAATAAGATTCTTTTTTTATTTAATCTTACGAATATTAAGGACTTAAAATGCATGAATGTGAGAATTATTATTATTTTTCAAATATTTAATCCTTAAATAATGATTATTTTTCTGTAAAAGAAATAAAATTAAAATTTGAAGATCACATTTTAAAAAATAGAGCTCTCTTTAAAAGCTGATAATAACTCTTTCATAATTTTAATATAGATTTAAACATTTTTAGTAATTATGAGAAAAAAAACAATGTTTTAAAGCTTATTTTAAATATTAAGTGCAAGTTATTGAAATGTGCAGTAATTATATATAAATGGCATTTGTCAGTCACCATGATAATATATATATATAATATTCCCAAGATAAATGCATCAATCATAAATTTCCTTATTTAAAACGAATTTAACGATTATAATCACTGAGGGAATAATCAAGAACAACAATCAGTAATAATAAGCTGGCATGGTTAAAGATAATTTAGTCATTTGTTTGAGCAGAAGATAATTTAGTGATATTTACTACTCCCATTAAATAAAATGGTTGAAAAAGATTTGAATCTCCTCCAAAGAAATAATCATGTCATATCAATTTCTTTAAGGGCCTTCAAACAGCTCAGTCTCCTCAAATAATTCTCGACATATATATGGCGAGGTTAACTCAACAGAATACATATACGAATGCGAGAGATATACGCAGGGAAGGGGGAATGTGGGATGACCGATTTAAATTATTTAAATAATTCTGAAAGCTCAAATTATAACTATTCGTGTCAAAGCTAAACCGATATCTATGGGTGCAAATGAGTCGAGCTAACTCGGAGTCAAATTAAACTCGACTCGATAAATAGCTCAACAGAATACATATAAGAAAGCACGAGATATATGCAGGGAAGGGGGAATGTGGGATGAATGATTTGAATCATTTACATAATTCTGAAAGCTCAAATTATAACTATGTGTCAAAGCTAAGCCAACATCTATGAGTGCAAATAAGTCGAGCTAACTCATGAGTCAAATTAAACTCGACTCGATAAATAGCTCAACAGAATACATATAAGAAAGCACGAGATATATGCAGGGAAGGGGGAATGTGGGATGAATGATTTGAATCATTTACATAATTCTGAAAGCTCAAATTATAACTATTCGCGTCAAAGCTAAACTGAAATCTATGAGTGCAAATGAGTCGAGCTAACTTGTGGGTCAAATTAAACTCAACTCGATAAATAGCTCAACAGAATACATATAAGAAAGCACGAGATATATGCAGGGAAGGGGGAATGTGGGATGACTGATTTGAATCATTTAAATAATTCTGAAACCTCAAATTATAACTATTCTTGTCAAAGCTAAACCGACATCTATGGGTGCAAATGAGTCAAGCTAACTCGTGAGTCAAATTAAACTCGACTCGATAAATAGCTCAACAGAATACATATACGAAAGCAAGAGATATGCAGAGAAGGGGGAATGTGGGATGACTGATTTGAATCGTTTAAATAATTCTGAAAGCTCAAATTATAACTATTTGTGTCAAAGCTAAGCCGACATTTATGAGTGCAAATAAGTCGAGCTAACTCATGAGTCAAATTAAACTCGACTCAATAAATAGCTCAACAGAATACATATAAGAAAGCACAAGATATATGCAGGGAAGGGGGAATGTGGGATGAATGATTTGAATCATTTACATAATTCTGAAAGCTCAAATTATAACTATTCGCGTCAAAGCTAAACTGAAATCTATGGGTGCAAATGAGTCGAGCTAACTCGTGGGTCAAATTAAACTCAACTCGATAAATAGCTCAACAGAATACATATAAGAAAGCACGAGATATATGCAGGGAAGGGGGAATGTGGGATGACTGATTTGAATCATTTAAATAATTCTGAAACCTCAAATTATAACTATTCTTGTCAAAGCTAAACCGACATCTATGGGTGCAAATGAGTCAAGCTAACTCGTGAGTCAAATTAAACTCGACTCGATAAATAGCTCAACAGAATACATATACGAAAGCAAGAGATATATGCAGAGAAGGGGGAATGTGGGATGACTGATTTGAATCGTTTAAATAATTCTGAAAGCTCAAATTATAACTATTTGTGTCAAAGCTAAGCCGACATTTATGAGTGCAAATAAGTCGAGCTAACTCATGAGTCAAATTAAACTCGACTCGATAAATAGCTCAACGTAATACATATAAGAAAGCACAAGATATATGCAGGAAGGGGAATGTGGGATGAATGATTTGAATCATTTACATAATTCTGAAAGCTCAAATTATAACTATTCGCCAAAGCTAAACTGAAATCTATGGGTGAAAATGAGCTAACTGTGGGTCAAATTAAACTCAACTCGATAAATAGCTCAACGTAATACATATAAGAAAGCACGAGATATATGCGGGAAGGGGAATGTGGGATGACTGATTTGAATCATTTAAATAATTCTGAAACCTCAAATTATAACTATTCTTGTCAAAGCTAAACCGACATCTATGGGTGAAAATGAGTCCTAACTCGTGAGTCAAATTAAACTCGATATAAATAGCTCAACAGAATACATATCAAAGCAAGAGATATATGCAGGGAAGGGGAATGTGGGATGACTGATTTGAATCATTTAAATAATTCTGAAAGCTCAAATTATAACTATTTGTGTCAAAGCTAAGCCGACATCTATGAGTGCAAATAAGTCGAGCTAACTCATGAGTCAAATTGAACTCGACTCTCAGTTGAGATTAATGAGCTAATAAGACAAGCTTGAGCAAGTCTAGATTATTTTAAAGGAATCTTTTTCCCGCTCAAATTTGTAAGGTGGAGGTTTATTAAAATGTGGACTAGATTTAAACTCAAATAATTTCAAATAATTTCTAAAATCCTTTCCAATTGAGAACATTGACACCCACGTTTAAAATCTGTTTAAAATATATTAAAATATTTTTTAAAATTATCTCATTTTAGCATTTCAAATAATTTTTTATTATTTTTATTTAAATTTCTCATTTTTCTTATCATTTTATTATATTAATTATTTAAATTAGAATATTAGAATATTAAATGAACGGCCATGAATCAACTTGAACTTATAAAATAAAATTTGTTTAGATTTTAAATTAATTTGATTTCAAATACAACCTAATTTCTATTAAAAAATATATTTCAATTATTGTGCTTGGATCGCCCATCATGAATTGAATTTGGAACAAGATTTCCCTTATTCCTCTCTCTCTCTCTCTTTTATAACCATAGAATTTCTGTCTTCTCTCTCTTATTTGATTTTCCATCCTAAAATTCCTAGTATCAAAATCAACCAATCATTGACTTCCACAAGAACCAAATGAACTCAACAAAAATGAGGGAAGATATTAAAGCATTGAAAGTCATTTTCAAAATCCTACAATTAAATCTTCACCAAATCGACATCAAGAAGATGCAAAGGTCATGCATGAAAGATAGATTGGGCATCATTGAACCCAAACTACATAAAATTCTACTGATATGGTTTATGGTCAAGGTTGCCAAAAAAATATCATAAGCATCAACAATCTCAAATTTATAATGAAATAGTTTAAGTTTGTCTCATGAAGGTACATATCATCATAGCTCTTGTTTTCATTCATTTACACTAAGGGATTGTTTTACATTATTGAATGCGAAAATAACGATAAAGGAATTCAATATAAATGATTCTTTATAGTTGTTTGGTTGGTGAGTTTTATAAATTACATTTTCTTTTTTTTGTTTGGTTGACAAAATATAATGAGTAAAGCGTGACATCTACGGGCGGCTGGCGGGCGACAGCGATCATTTTATATTAGAAGATTTTGAATTACCAAGCGAATAATTACAACCAAATTTTCTAGTGTTTTGAAATGATTACATTATTAAGAAATTTTACTTTACTTGCAACCAAACGCTGAATGAAAACATGTAACGCAAGATATTCCAAATGCAGAACCAAACAAACTCTAAGTATGACGATATATAGATGTCATTGTTATCTATATGAAGCGAATGAACACTTGTTAGGCTCGTTGAAATTTTTTTCTTTCGGGTAAATCAAAATGTAATAATCAAAATTTATACGAGAGAGGATTACGCCAATCTTTTGCATAACAAAAATTTTAACCACTAAGCTATGCTTACATTTGTGATATGTATATATACATTGGTGATATAATAATAAATAATAATAATAATAATAATAATAATAATAATAATACTTTTTATTTTGAGCTAAATCGAAATGAACACCCATCAAACAAATGATTCACGATTATATATCGAGCTACTTAACTAGCAATACGAATGTTTTACAAACAACAGCTTTTTTTTTGCCTCTTGGTTGTCATGTAGATCATAGAAATACTATAATTGATTGTTCCATTCAAGACCATATCAGAATGATGACAAGGTATAACAAACACTTTTTTTTGAAGGTTCAAAAATCAATGCCAATGTGTCACATTCACAAGTTCAAAAACCTCTTGTACTGAATTGATCTTTGAGGCTTGCTACAATAATTTTGGTTCCACAAATGAGATAGAACATGCCTTTTTTTTAGCCTAAGCTCGAGGATATGACTAGATTATTGCTAACCTAAATCTAAGACATTATGAAACATATTATTGATATTATAATAAAAAAAATTTTACATACATTATCATCATATTCTTACATATTCACAAATTAATCATTTTTAATATCAAAATTTCAAATTGAGATTCAAATATTAAAATTCATAACAAAAGCTCAACCCATATTTACTTTTTTGTAAAATTCATAATGATTTGATCGTAGCATGCGCAAATACATGAATCTCATACAAGAAATAATGATAAAGGTTAAAAATTATAAACGATATGCCAGGTGATTGATTTATAAATATCCATAAAATAAAATATGTTATTATAGTTATTGACAGAGAAAAAATGATCCATAGATTCATGTGTTCATAGTTTATATATATGCCAATGATCTTAAAAAAAAACACAAACTAGTTCTACAATCTCCACCATGGAGGCTAGCTTTCTAAGAAAGGGATCATGTAAGACCCTACAATTGAAGAGTTCTAGTGGGTTGACATAGTGAATGACACGCACTAAGATAATTCCACAAAATTTTACATTATTTTCATTTTTTTTTCAAATATTTATATAATATTATCTCAATTTTGAAGTATTTTAGTTTTTGGATTATCTTCTATTTAAAAAAGATGATAAATTTTTGTAGTTTTATCTAAATGTATATTATAGATTAATTTGACTTTAATATATTTTTATTTCTCTAAATAGGATATTCATGTGTGTGTTTGGGTTATGTATCAAGAATTGAGAGATTTCTTGCTATTTCTCTATCTTCTCTTTCCATCATTTTCCTTGCTCTCATGCTCACAATTCCCTCTTCTCTCTCCTATTGTACGATACTCTATCATGAGAAAATATACAAGTTTGAATATTCCTGGGATCGAAAATCAAACTTATGAAACTGCCTTTCTCCTCTCAACTTCCTCAAAGCGCAAAGTAACTTCAATGACAAATTAGAGAGGAGGATGGAAAAAATCAAAGCAATGGATATTATCACCCAGGGGTTATCATCAAATCTCCATCAAATTTGCATCAAGATTGATCATCTCCTACATCAATCAATCTTCAAAGAAATCTCTCTCAAATCGCTTTTCTCGGTTCAGAGTTTACCAATATGATCTTCCAAATACAAGTATATTAGTATTTAAGGATGTTTCTGCAGGATTAAGTATTACATTCTCAATATTTTTTAACTTCCTTGAATCTTTTTGGGCGGTTGACAAACAATTGATGGACAGTGAAATACATTCATTATGGTTTTGTAAAGAATACAATGAACTCAAGTGAGATTGCTTCATGTCATACTTCTAATCCTTTACAAATTTTATCTAACCATAATTTATATTGTATTTCATAACCATAAAATCCTTTATCAGCAATTTCCTCTCCTCCTTCCATTCAAGAGAAGGTGAATTTTTAACAAGAACTAAGCTAAACAGTTTTGTAAACCCTCTTACATGATGAGTGTAGAAGAAGGAGGAGTTTGTAATTGCCAAGCTAGAGTTTAATGTTGGAAGTTTTCTGAATCTAGTATAAATGTTTATTCTCGATGCCATTTGACAATATCTACCATAAGAAACTAAAATTTCCAACAGCAAAAAAAAAAAAAAAAAAACCAATTATTTCAAACAATACACCATAAAAGTGTGATAAACATTCATATTTTTCCAAACTTCAAACTTCAATGCTAAACACTCAATATCATAAAAAAGTTATAGCATTCTTTGCAAAATCAAACCCATAAAAAAGATCAAATTTCTCTAATATATAGAGTGATCAACCGATCAAAAATATCAAAAGATAAGTTATGCAACACCAACATAATAATAAAAAGAGAATCTTGCATACATATTACACATTTCTTATGCATTTACATATCTAACACATAAAATTTCATACACATGCATAGGCATTTTTGATGTGATATTAAAGATTTATGTGTTAGTTATGTACATATTAAAGCTTAGGTGAGATATATGATGTAGATAAATAAGAATTATGTGGCATGTATGTGAAAAAAAAATGGTGCTGAAAAGACAGTTGAAGAGGAAAAGCTCACTACAAGTAATGAGACTAGCTCGCACTATCTAACAAGAAGCTAAATAATCAAACAGAGAAATATTCATCCAAAACTAAGTATGCAAAAAGCTGCACGTCAATTAAGGTTTCTTAGGTAATGAAAATGAAGGAATATGGCGGAACGAACCTAATCATCCTTCTTGACGATGAGCCCTCTGGACGGATGAGTAATAATGGGTTTCCAGCTCTTTGAGGCTGACTGCCGCCTGCTCTCCGATCCTCTCCAACATCCGATCCGTGCTCTCCTCCAGCTGATTGAATTCAGAGATTCGTCGCTCCACATTCTCGTTCAGAGACTCAAACCCTGAGAAAATGGCCGTTTGCTTCAGCTCCGACACCAATTTAAGAAGCGAGTCTGCCGCCTGAACCTGCTCACATTCCACCATCGCGATGACATATCGATCTGTTCAGAAGAATCGAAACAAAATGGTCGGAAAACAATCGGATGAGAATACCATTCTGGCAGCTCGCATTTCCATCTGGAACGCCTCCTGCGCGTTCCGGACCGGAAGATCGTTTACCTTTTAGAGATCAAAGAAAGAGAAGGAAGAGGATGGTGTGAGTTAGGAAGGATGCGGGAAACCCTAATTCGGAATTCGCTAGGCGCACTTTGAAGGCGGGAAAACTAACCCGAGCGACGTTCACGAGGGTACTGAAGTTGTCGACTATATTGGCGATGTCGGAGTCGACCCTTTGCAGAAGGGATTTCTGCTTCTGAGCAGCTGCCGCCGCGGCTGCCGCCGTCGGTCCGCTACCGGCGCCGGGAGCTCCGGGCTTACTCATCCTTAATCACTCAAGCAGTAAATTGGAATTGGGCGACTTCGGTGTCTCAAAAAGGAGAAAAGGGGATCGGCAATCCATCAAGCTTTTTAGAACCTTTTTAAAGGATTTATATACATAATTATATAATTCTTATATATTTACATTTTTTGACATCTAAAATTAATATTTATATAGTTAATAATTTTTATATATAAAAGGTGTTTTAAATTTTTCAAAAAATAGTGATAAGACTATTTTTAATGTGATATTAGGTATTATTTATATAAATATTAGATTTTAGATATTAGATATTTATATACAAATTGTGTCATATATATATATATATATATATATATATATAATTTTTTACTAGAGAAAAATATGTTTAAAAAAAATCATGATTTTCTTTTCAATTATACATTAAAATTAGGGGGCCTTGCATTATTAAAAGCAAATGGACATAAAGTTACTAAAAAAATAATTCAATACTCAAGGTTCAATAAAATTTTAATAAGAGAATTAATAATGATGATATAAACATCATTATTACATTAAAAGTATTTAAGTGATATAATATTTTAAATGATGATAATAAATGAAGTTCAACTATCATTTTGTAAATTTTGATCCCAATATCTTATTTATTCAAAATTTTTAATTAGATAGAATTGACTTAAAGACTAATTCAACCAATTCAACTGTCTAATTTGATCCAATTTTCTTGATCATATATACACCAGTTTATAATATTACATTTTTTGGCGCATAAATCTTTATATTACTTATCTAACACTTTAATATATATAGCACAAAGAAATTTCAATCAATTACCTTGATTTTATTATTGTTATACCAAATACTTACATTATCTAACATAGTAAATATTTTTTCTTGACTCTCCTTGCTCCATATGTTAATCGCATAATGAAACTACTATAAGGTAGCGTTTGGGGCGGAAACGACAGTGCCGCTTCACACTGCGATTTCATTTTAGAAAACTACGTTCTGCCATCTTTTTGAAAAATATTTGGTAAGAAAATTGTATTTTTTAACTTTATTTGACTCTGTGATGGCACCAAAAAGATGCAGTTTGATCTTTTGATAAAAAAAAAAAATTTGTAGGCTCTATCACAGCTCTTAAAATAGCAGATTCTTGTGTAACACTTTCACTATAATATTTTCAAACAGTTGCAGCTATCTCAAACAGACTCTAAATCTCTTAAATTTGATGCATTTGCGAGTGCTTTGCTCTTACATTCTTGTAAAATAAAATAAGCATAACTCATTCTTAAATTCTCTTTTTTTCATCATTCACATCTTTATTTAGTACTTTGACTACTGGCTATAAAACATAATCGACTAAACCTTCTATGAAAAAGAGTCCATAAGAACAAAATTCATTATGAAAAGGAGCCCTAAACCAACTAAACTTTCAATGCTCATGATCCCTTCAACACATACTTCCATGAAGAACACAAATTTAAAGAACACAATATAGCCACTTAGGCATGTTTATGAGCCATCTTATATATGATATAAGAAGAAAAATATAAGAAACATATAGCCATTGAGGCAACATAAATTTCTATGCAAAACAAAATGTTATTTGATGCGCATAGAAGTTATAATTTTTCTAGCCATAGGGAATAAAAGCTCCATGGAATCCACAGGGAACTCGTCTTGGCAAAGTTATTTTTGCAATAGGATCATCCTCAAATTTTTTTGCTTCAATTATGTAAATCTACACAAAGGAAAAAACACAAATTTAACGACCAAGTGAAGCTCAACGAAATCATAATCCTAAGTCCTATAATGTACACATAAGACGGTGTCCCCTCTTTATAAAAAAAAAATAATAATAATAAAGAAAACACACTCTCTCTCTCTCTCTCTCTCTTTCTTCTCGGTACAGTAATGCTGATTTAAGAATTTCATTCCCATTAGAATTTGCTTGAATATAAGTAGAAGATTAAGCTGATTTTCAGGTTTTTTAAGTTTAGGGCTTTCCATCAACAATGTAAAATGAAAGTAATTCAAGAAAGTTATATGTTAAATAAAAGGAATTAATTAAATAAGATCAGCTGCGATATTCAATCAAAAAGGATCATTAAGTATTGTTTGGTTGTCTCAGATTAAATGAAAAGGATTACTTTATAGTTTTTGAGAGTTTTTACAAATTCACGACTTTGCTTTTTTTTTTTTGGATGACAAAATATAATGTAACTAAAGGTGCATGACGATGGGGAGGCGCCGGCGACCGCGGGAAGGCCGGCAAGAGACGGTACCGGGCCGGCTGACGGCGACGCCGCGGCTGTCGCTGCGGCGGGCGAAGCATCAAGTGGCGTCATTACCGCACATCACTTTAGCCAGATTTGAATTGTCGCGGGCGAATTCCAAATACACGAAATTCTTTCACGATTGAAATACTTAATTTTACTTTATCAGAACTAAATCTTGAATGCGTACGATTTAATTAATGATTCCAAACGCAGAACCAAATAGCCCATAAGTAACAACTTACTTGAGATGTATTTGTTTCTTCGTTGTGAACAAAAGAAATCATCCAGCCATCATCTTCCCCAACACCACCTTGCTTAGCCACAAAAGCTGCTCCTGAGCAGAACTCGTTAGCACCAAGCTGGTGTCTTTCCATCCTCATGGAATCACCGCCATTATTCTCTATCTGTAGGCTAACAATATCAGAACAAAACAGAGAAAACAAAAAGGGTATGGACTGTTATCTGATTGAGATGTTTGTATACCTTCGAAGCAGTTTTGTCTTTCTCATCAAGATACAATTTTGCGAGGCCTCCATACTTGGGCAATGCTGAGAGTAGCACAAAAATCAAATTTTGGGGATATTTGGCTCTTATCAGTAGGATTTAGTAAATCATATAACTTCAGATTTAGTAAATTTTGAGTGGATTAAAAATGAAATATTGTGTGGCATGATTGTTGAATCTTGCTGAATCCTGATAGACAATTTAGCTAATCACTTCAAGATTTAAGATTTATGAGAGGAGAAAAGGAGAAAATCCTTAAATTTGTTAATTATATATATATATATATATATATATATATATATATATATATATATATATATATATATATATATATATATATATATATTTATTTATTTATTTATATAAGTCTATAATAATAATAATAACAAAAAATATAAAAAATATAAAAATATAAAAAATAAATAAATAAATAATTTTTAATAAATAAATAAAGAAAGGAATAAATATATATATATATATATATAACTAAATATTTATATAATTTAAAATTATTTATTTATTTATTTAACTAATTATATATTTTAAATAAATAAATAACTAATTAAATATATATATATATAAATAACTATTTATTTATTTATATATTTTAAATATTTTTAACTTATTTATATAACTTAAAAATATTTATATAATTTAAATATATAAATAACTAAATAAATTTATATATATATATATATATATATATATATATATATATATATATATATATATATATATATATATATATATATATATATATATATTTTATTTATATAATTTATTTATTTACTAAAAATTATTTATTCTTATATATTTACATATCATCCCAAAATGGACGCCTTTCCCCATCGTATGTAAATCTCCTTTTAAAAAAAAAAAGTTATTATAGAGTGTCGTTAGGTTTGACTGACAATAATACTAAGACTCGTCATTAAATTAGCAGTGTATTTCAAATTTTTTTTAAAAGCACTTATTTTGTTAATTAAAGTTTTAATCAAGCTTAGTTTAAAATTTTTGCCCTTTAAGAATTGTTCACTACACACGCAAAAGCATATTTGAATGCGTCTACGGTCTACCACAAAATGTATTTTTTTTATTTAAAAAAAAAATAGAAGCCTTATAAATAAGACAAAGAGAATGGCTTATTTTTAAATTTTCAACTAAATGGGGTCCATCTCATTGTAAGTATTATTGAATGTCTTTTTTTTTTTTTTTTTTTTTTTGGGAAGGTATCTACGTCATTTCATTTGTCGTGGAGATGTCGTTGTGAATGTCATTTAAAAACTTAGGACCGTTTGAATCACTTTTTTTATATTTTTTCTTATTTTTATTTTATTTCAAAATAAACTATATTTGATGATAATAATTATTTTTAAAAATACTTAAAACACTTAAAATTATTTTGAGTATTTTTAAAAATAATATTATATGCTTTAAAAAAAATAATAATTAAAATATATTAAAAAACATATTAAAAACACAATAAACATAAAAATAAAAATTAATCTCAAACAGCTCCTTAGATTTTATAAATAAATAAATACATATAATATCATCTAAAATTATCATTGGTATTTTTTTTAAAAATAAAATACACGCTTTCATATATATGTTTAACGTGATTATAATATTTAAATATTATATAAGTAAATATCAAATATATAAGTATTAAATATATAAATATATGAAATATATATAGAATGTATGTAAATCCTTTATTTGATAAATCATATTTAAAAAAAAATTTAAAAAAAGTGATATGCATATATATCATTTAATTTGATATATTTAATAATTTAAAACCAAAGTCTTTATAATTATTCATATAGCATCAAATATTTAAATCACATAAAAATATTTTTAATACTAATTTATTTAAAATTAAATGATGTTTTAAGGTAATTTAACTGAGATATTATACAAATAAATATGAAAATAATATATTATTAATATGACACTAAAAATTTCACTAATCAAAGCACGAATCTTGATGTCAAAAATAATTTGATTACGTTAAGTAATACGGTCAAGCTTGAAATATAATTAAAAATTTTGTGATATCGATTCGCTCCAAATATGGAATGTTTATAGTCAAATCAAGCGTCTTGTGGACGGATCTCAAACCTAAGAACTCCTAATTCCGACTTTATTTGATCATTCAAATACTTAAAATACATCAGATGATCGAAGAAATAATTTCAAGCCGTTCGATGGAGTGGCTTAGATTTTGCATGTATTTACAAAAACGTCACTCATCTAATCTATAAATAACTCCTCATTCTTCACATGAGGAGCAGAGAAGAAAGAGCTCAGGCTTGAAGATCCTCCAAACATAATCGTTTACCACTCACGGTCACGTGCCGTCCTCACCGCCGTCGACCATCGTCGCGGTCATTCGACCAGCCGTCACGCCATCGCCACCACCATTGATCCTTGTCATCGTCACCAGCGGTCGGTCATCGTCGTTATGCCAGCCGACCATCGTCGGCCGCCACCGTCAACCACCACCATCGATCGTCATCATCATCGACTACCGCCATCGGTCACCACCACTGACTATCGTCGGCCATCGTTGTCGGTCATCTCCGCCGATCATCACCACGCCGTCGATCGGCCGCGTTCACCATCTGCACCGATAAGCTGTTACACTGCTTGTTGCATAGCGTTGTTACGGTCACAGGATTTTGTCAGGCTTTCTCATTTGCAATTATGTAATCCTGTATCTGGAAAACTTTGTATGTCGAAATAGATATATAGTGGAAAATTTTTTATTAATTTGGGCCAGTGATTTTTTCCCCTCTTTAGGGTTTTTTCACATAAAATGCAGGTTTCTTGTTCACTCTTCAAATATTTATGTGTTGCTAGATTTCCGCAACAATTTAAAGCGTAAACTTTTATTCTAGTGCTTGTTTTACACATAGCGGTTTGGTCTGTAGGAACATTCACTTTACATCTTCTGATGGTTGACAATCGACTTTATGTTGAATAACACCACATCTGATGAAGAAAATCTTACTCTCGAAGAACACATAAGAAGAATGAAGATTCATCAAACTTGATCATTGACTTTTCGGGCCGGGGCAACTCTTAAAAGATTATCCAAATCAATATTGTGATATCTAGTGATTATCGGTTAGAAGTAAGTCGGTATCTTAATGAAAAATATAAAGGTCAAGGAGCAACTTTGGCTACAAGCTCAAACAAATATTTTGATTTGACCCCTTCCACACAGGTTAACGTCATCGAGCAAATACTTTGACAAATAATCTTGGATAGGTCAAAACTTGGACTACTCCATGGTTAATGTCATTGGCGAAGACTTCGGCAACAACCATTGATCAAAACTTATACATACCAGTTAACATCATGAGCAAAGACTCGACAAATAATCTTGGATGGGTCAAAACTTTAGACCTATTCCACGCGGGTTAACGTCATCGAGCAAAGACTTCGACAAATAATCTTGGATAGGTCAAAACTTGACTACTCGAAGCGGGTTAATTTCTTGGCGAAGACTCTAACAAACAACCTGGATAGGTCAAAACTTGGACTACTCGCACGAGGTTAATGTCATTGAGCAAAGACTGTGACAAACAATCTTGGATAGGTCAAAACTTCAGACCTACTCCATACAAGTTAACGTCATCGAGCGAAGACTCTGACAAACAACCTCAGATAGGTCAAAACTTTAGACCTACTCCACACAGGTTAATGTCATTGAGCAAAGACTCTGACAAACAACATCGGATAGGTCAAAATTTAGGTTAAAACTTTAGACCTACTCCACACAAGTTAATGTCATCGAGCGAAAACTTTGACAAACAACATCGAATAGGTCAAAACTTCATACCTACTCCACATAGGTTAACGTCATCGAGCGAAGACTCTGACAAACAACCTCGGATAAGTCAAAACTTGGACTACTCCGCACGGGTTAGCGTCACCGAGCAAAACTCTAACAAACAATCTTGGATAGATCAAAATTTGAATACTCGTACATGTTAGCGTCATGGCGAAGACTCGACAAAAAATCTCGAGATAGGTCAAAACTTGGACCTCTCCACGGGTTAACGTCGTGGCGAAGGCTCAACACCTGACCACCGGATTGGTCAAAACTTCAGACCTACTCCCCACAGGTTAACGTCATTGAGCGAAGACTTTTATAAACAATCTCCTTCATTTAATCCTCCCACTTGATAAATACACAACTAACGTTGTATCTCAACCGGGGATGATCAATCCTAAAGGGATTTTGATGGACCTCTTCCATCTGAGTTAACGCGTCATCGAGTAATACCGACAAACAACCTCGTGGTAAAATTCTCGGATTCAATTCATTCCATACGGTTGCGTCGCCGGTAACACCTACAACAACCGGATAGGTAAAAAATTCTCAGCGGATTCAATTCGACCTCTTTCATAGAGGTTAACGTCATCGAGTGACACTCTGACAAACAACATCGGATGGGTCAAAAATTTTCGGCGAATTCAATTCGACCTCTTCCATACATGTTAACGTCATCGAGTAACACTCTGACAAATAACCTTGGATGAGTCAAAATCTCGTATTAATTCCTCTTCCATACGGTTAATTTAGTAACATTTTGACAAACAACCTCGAGATGGGTCAAAATCATTAGATTCAATTCAACCTCTTCCATACGGGTTAACGTCAGTAACACTTTGACAACCTGGATGGGTCAAAATCCTGGATTGATTGACCTATTATGCATGTTATCATCAGTAACACTTTGACATAACTCGGATGGGTCAAAATTCTCAGCAGTTGATTCTACCCCTTCCATACAAGTTATTGACATCAAGTAACATCATGAAGAATGATACTCTGAGATTATCTACCAGACTTTCTGAGTTGTTCGAAGGATGGTTCATAATTGACGTTTCCCCGCTATCTTGGCAGTTGTCAACTGTTAAACAATCCATTGGAGTTTCAAGAAATTCAATTTCGAAGAAGTAGAAACTACGGGCGATCACCTCCAAATCGGTCAGGCGAGGGAGTTACGCCTCTTTGAAAATGAGCTCTCCGTATGAACTACGAGCTTTGATCGCCTCCAAACCCGATCGGTCCGACGAGGACAGTTGACGCCTCTTTCTAGTGAAAATTGAAATATCACCGTATGAACTACAGGCCTTGAATGCCTCCGAACCCGGTCGGTCAGGCGAAGACAGTTGATGCCTCTTTCGAGAGAAAACCAGAGCCTTACCGTATGAACTACGAGCCTTGATGATGAGCCGATCGGTCCAAGCGAGGGGCCGGTTGGCGCCTCTTTCGAGGAAAATCAGTCTCGATATGAACTACGGCCTTGATGGCCTCTAGCGTCGATCCGGCGAGGGCAGTTAGCCTCTTTTGAGAAAATCGAGCATTAATGAGTATAGGCCTTGATGCTTCAACTTCGTCGGCGAGACGGTTAAGCGCCTCTTTTGAGGAAAAATAAAAGCCTCGCCGTATGAACTATGGGCCTTGATCGCCTCCAAACTCGGTCGGTCCGACGAGGACAGTTGACGCTTCTTTTGAAGGAAAACTGAAGCCTCGTCGTATGAACTCTGGGCCTGCCTCACTTCGGTGTCCGGCGACGGTTGACACCTCTTTCAAGAAAAACCGGAACCTCGCCATATGGTATGGGCCCTCGAACCCGTTGATTAGGCGAGATAGTTGATGCCTCTTTCGAGGGAAAACCGCTCTCATTATGAACTATGTGTCTTAATCGCTCAATCAGTCGTTAGGATGGATAGCCTCTTTCGAGAAAAAATTGGAGCCTCGCCGTATAAACTACTGGTCTTGATCGCCTTTAAACCCGGGTCCGGCGAGGGCATTGACTCTCTTTGAGGAAAAATGGGACCTCGTATGAGCTGACTTGATTAGCAAAACGAATGACCTCTTAAGAAGAAGAACATAATTTCGGTGACCAAAAAAAAAAAAATTTACTGTAGCCCTTGAACTTCTGTTAGATAATTTCTCATCCAACGCAGAAGAACACTAGAGCATATGTGAATTGTGTCTCCTTACTTGACCATAGGGGGGTTTTTATAGATCCACTATAGGGGGAAAGAGAGAATAAACTAAAAAAAAATCCTCTTCTCATTATGACATTTAATTTTAAAATAAAACTCTCTCATCATTATGATATTTAATTAGAAAAAAATCTCTCCTCATTATGACATTTAATTAAAAAAAATCTCTCATCATTATGATATTTAATTAAAAAAAAGCCTCTCATCATTATAATATTTAATTAAAAAAAACTCTCTCCTCATTAGGACATTTAATTTAAAAAAAAACTCTATCTCTTTCAAGACTAAATGTCGATATATATATATATATATATATATATATATATATATATATATATATATATATATATATATATATATAATCAAATAAATAAACACTAATGTTAATAAATAAATTGATACATATAATATATATACTTACAAATCGTAATAATAAGTAAAGTTGTTTTATTTAAAAAAATTAATATATTTTGGATGAAATAAGTAATGTCATCCAAAAATAGAGAAAATGGTATGATACTAAAATTCTTAATCGAAACAGTCTTAATGTCAAAACAATCGATTCGAAATTCAAGTCAGATGGCGCTTAAAATATAATTAAAATTTTACGATATCGATTGCTTGTAAATATAGAGTGTTTATAAAATCGAGTGTCTTGGCAGGATCTAACAAGCCTAAGATCTCATAATTCCGACTTCATTTGATCATTCAAATACTTAAAATACATCAGATGATCAAAGGAATCATTTCAAGCCGTTCGATGGAGTGGTTTGGATTTTGCATGTATTTATAAAAGCGTTCTAATCTATAAATAACTCCTCAATCTTCACGAGGGTGGCGAAGAGAAGAGAGCTCAGGCTTGAAGATCCTCAAGCATAATCGTGCCACCACTCGGTGGCACCGTGTCGACCCCAGCGCCGCCGCGAAGCCCGACCACCGTTGACCGCACATCGCACTTCGACCCACGCCGTGCGCCATCGACCCATTGATCCTCGTCATCAAGAGCCGGCCTCGGCGTCGATTGGCCGACGCCGCCACCATCGACCACCACCATCGACATCATCATCATCGGCTTCGCGTCGTCCTGCCGTAGGCCATGGCCATCGTTACCATCTCGTAGGTCATCATCCGCGGTCGTCGTCATTGCGGTGGTCTTCATTCATCATCACCACCATCACCAACAATACATACACGCATTATTTGTTATTCTGATTCGAGATTCTCTTAAGCTTTCTTATCAATTTTGTAATCCTTTATCGGAAAACTTTGTATCGAAGCAGATATATTCTTGAAATTTTTTTTTTTCACGGGGTTTTCCACATAAAAATCCTAGTTTTTTATTCACTTTTAAATATCGTGTGTGTCTTTGGATTTCACAACAAGGCTAAAACATAAATTTTATTCTACCGCAACTGATTTTCTAGCACCACAATTATATTATAAATGCATTTAAATCCAACAGCATGAATATAAATCCCCCATCTTATAAAAACTACTTAATAATATGATACTAAAAATTCTACTAATCGAAACACGAATCTTGATGTCAAAAACAATCTGATTCGAGTCAAGACTAACCTAGATCAAGCGCTTAAAATATAATTAAAAATTTTGTGATATCAGTCGGCTTGTAAATATAGAGTGTTTATAGTCAAATCGAGTGTCTTGACGAGCCAGATCTAACAAGCCTAAGATCTCATAATTTCGACTTCATTTGATCATTCAAATACTTAAAATACATCAGATGATCAAAGGAATCATTTCAAGCCGTTCGATGGAGTGGTTTGGATTTTGCATGTATTTATAAAAACGTCACTCATCTAATCTATAAATAACTCCTCAATCTTCACATGAGGGTCGGCAAGAGAGAGCTTTCTAAGGCTTCAAGATCCTCCAAGATAATCGCGGTTAATTATTTCGCCGCCACCACCGCCACCACCACTAACCGCCGCCGGCTGCGTTGCCGGCCACCACCGCCGCTGACCACCGGCCATCATACGGACCACCGCCACGCTTATCGCCACCACCATTGATCCTGGTTATCAACCACCGCTTGCCGCTGACATTACATCGCCGGTGCCGCCTATCATTTCGGCCGCCACCATCAACCACTACCATCGACATCATCGCTATCGGCTACCGCTGTTTGGCTACCACCGCCGACTATCGCCGCCATCGTGCACCATCTTCTCCGCCGTCACTACCATCGACCGCCGCCGCCGGCCACCGGCCGTTTCACCATCACTAATCGCCACTAACAACTAACTGCCTAACCATCCGCTTGTTGTTACCTGATTTTGAGATTCTCATTAGCAGACTTTCTCATATACAATTTTGTAATCCTGTATCGGGAAAACTTTGTATGCTGAAACAGATATATAGTGAAAAATTTTTACTGGGCTAGGCCCCGTAATTTTTTCCCTCTCTTTCTGGGGTTTTTCCACGTAAAAATCCTAGAGTTTTTTGTTCATTTTTCAAATATCTGTGTGTGTGCTGGATTTCACAACAAGGCTAAAGCATAAATTTTTATTCTACCGCAACTGATTTTCTAGCACGCAACAATTATATTATAAATGCATTTAAATCCAACAGCATGAATATAAATCCCCCATCTTATAAAAATCACTTAATAATATTAAAGATAGCGAATTAGATTTTTTTTCATTACTCTCATAAAATGAAATGATATTTTTAGTAGTTGCTATATTTATTACAAATTAAAGAAAAAAATGTGCAAGTTGTCAGTTGCACTCTAACATCCCTCACATGCCGCATACAGAGCTCTCATCCATTCAAAGCTCGTGGCCTTTTGCTCAATGAAGGATTTATATCATGGGACCTTTTTCGATAGCATCAGGGCAACGAAAGTTCATCATTTTAGCCGTCGACTACTTCACTAAATGGGTGGAAGCCGAACCACTCTAAAATTACGAGGCAAATGCTAAACAATTTGTTTGAAAAAAATAGTATGTCGATTGGTCTTCCAAAGATCATCACGACAACGGGACACAATTCTTGGAAAATCTTTCGTCCTTTTGCAAAGATCTTCACATTCATTTCGCGCATATGGTAGTAGCATCCTCAACTAACGGTGAAGCTACCAACGGGTATACTCAAAGGACTCAAAACACGTCTCGATAAAGTAGGGGCAATGGGTTGATGAGCTTCTAATGTTCTTTGGGCTTACCGCACTACATCACACCGATTGGTGAGACAGTATAACTTGTGTTTCGCTATTATACCAGTAGATATCGGGTTCCAAGTCCAAGAGTTCAATTATTCGATCATGGCGGTAATGAAGAAAAACTCAAACCCGACTACTGAAACTTCATGACCGGTTGCTTCCTATCACCAAAGGGTAGCTTCGTCACTTCACGAAGAGTAAAACCTTATCTCATCTCGTGACTTGAAGTCTCTCGAAGTTGACAAAGACCCTTATGATAAACTCTCACCTCTTTGGGATGGCCCATATGTGGTTATAGTTATGGTGAAGCCGAGAACTTTCAAGCTTAAGGATTGAGAGGAAAAACTTTACCTCAAACTTGGAACCGAGAATCTCAGAAAATATTATCGGTAATTCCTACGCATAATTATCGCACTTTTATTTTGTCTCATTTATCATTTCCTCTCTTAGCCAACCCACTTAGTGGGATAAAGACTTGTTGTTGTTGTTGTTGTTATTGTTGTTGTTGTTGTCATTTTCTCTTAAAACTCATATCCGTGTTAAAATCGTCTTATGATTATATCCGAACTTATCGAGTAATGAATTTATAGCTTTCTTCTTACAAACTTGTTTCTTCTTCATTTAATTCTCTCGAGAAAATATACAACTCACGCGTATATCTCAATCGAGCATGATCAATCCGATGGGACTTTCCGACCTCTTCCACACGCGGGTTAATGTCATCGGCGACAAACAACCTAGGATAGGTCAAAAGGTCCTTGGTGGACTTCACGGCCTCTTCCACACGTTAACGTCATCGGCGAACTCGACAAATAACCTAGGATATGTCAAAAGGTCCTTGGTGGACTTCTGGCCTCTTCCACACGTTAACGTCGTGGCGAAGACTCGACAAACAACCGGATAGGTCAAAAGGTCCTTGGTGGACTTCTCGACCTCTTCCACAGTTAACATCATCGTGAAGACTCGACAAACAACTTGAATAGGTCAAAAATCACGGTGGATTCAATTCAACCTCATCCGTACAGGTTAGCGTCGTCGAATAATATTCCGACCAATTACTCCGGATAGGTAAAAACAAACTAAGAGCGCATCATCTAAAAAAAAATTGATAGCATTAACATGATGATATAAGAAAGAATTAAGATTCTGATACACACTAATAACATTACATAAAAAATAAAAAAAATAAAAAATGCATCCTCAAGTGATACTACATCATATCAGTTGGTGATATCAATGTCCTCCTTACCACTAGGAGATACTCCATTGGACTCACTCTCAGCTCCTTCATCTCCTGAATCGGACCAAGAGTCTTCAGATACTTGGCTGGGAGACAGATCCTCAATACTAGCTCTAGTCTTTGCGATGTACTAAGTGGATTCCCTTTAGGAACCCTCATGAAGCCCTCCTCATTGGTGCTCCAAGTCCTTCACTTCAACATCAAGTATATGATTAGCTTCCACGAACATGGCCTTGAGTGTACGAGATAAGCGGGGAGTTCTTAAAGTCTTCCACCGCCTTCAAGGAGATTTTATTTGCTTCCGCTTCTGACATTATATGCTCCTTCTCAGAAAGACGATCCTGTAATACTTTCTTCTCCAATTCGAGAGCTTTCTTCTCCGCAAGTGCCTTAAGTCTTTTCTCTTTCTGACGAGTCTTTGTCCTCACCTCAATCAGCTCATCACGAGTGCGCTCCACCTCTTGACACTGGAGAGAAAGAGAAGTCGACATGTTCGCTAGCTCAGTTCTGCACCCGGTCAGCTGATCCTCCAAAGTCGCCACTTCTTTGGCTTTAATACTCATTTTTCGTTCATACTCGCCTTGTAGATATTTTATCTTCACAATTCAGTATTCCACTCATCTAAAGTGACACCCAAATGAGCCATCGCCTAATGTTTGAGTTACCTATAAAAAAATCGTCACAAATATTACACAAAAGAAAAGAAGAAGAAGAAGAAAAAAAGGAGAAGACCAATTCATCTCGTTGATGCAGTACATATGTGATTTAACACCTCTTAGAATGTGGCTTCAAGAAATGAACTCCCCATCATGAGTTGAAATAAACTCTCGAGATGGCAGGCTAACATCTTCTTCCAGATCTAACGTGTCACTTGAATGTCTTCTTTTTCTTTAGGAAGAAAATATTCCACCGATTTCATGGCGCTTCTTAAAAGAACCCTATGAATATGAGGAGACCTTTCATCACCTTTACTTGACCTCTTTAGTGAAAAAGAATGAGATAACCCTGCCTGGATAGAAAGGCCAACCTTGAACATTCTATCTTCAACTATATATTTTCCAATGTGGCGTAACTCATCAGCTTCTACATCGAGATATTAAGAGTTGTCGATCTCATTCTCGACATCGAATGGATGGAAGGTCATTCAATCTTCCCCATCTCGGAAGGCCCCACTCATTTTTCACAAAGAAGAATCCATTAGACCAATTTTTTAGGATCTGCTAAAAATTCTATCCAATTCTTTAGCAGATAAGAAACACGTCCTTGAGCATCACATGTGAATTACACATTCGACAAGTATGTGATGTTCAAAGTAACACCACACTCTCTGAAAGAAAGCAAATGATGACCACTAAAGCGGAAATGACAAAGCTACACCACATGTTTTGAAAATCTCAATCATTTCAGTTAAAGGGAATCGCAATCCAGCACGAAGAATCATCTCGAAATAGTGAAGTATCGAGGTGAAGCTCGATCAGACCTCTTGGCAATAATAGCCATCAACTCATTAGGGAAATGAAATTTCTTACGGAACATCATTAAACTATATGATGTGACAAGGGATGGTATATCGTCTGTAGCTGTCGCGCTATGAGTTATCCTATGGCCATCACTTTATGAAAATACATAATGAATAAGTAAAGAGGGGGAGAAATGACAAAATTTGAAAAATCTGAAAATTTTGTGAAGCTACTCACTCACCCCAATACTTGGGCATACACTTTTCCTCTGCTCATGGACGACTTGGCTGATTTTTGCCTACGATCGACGAAAGGACATGCATACATATGAGATCAAAAGAAAAGGGGAAAGAGACAAAGAAACTATTCCTCCCAATGATGCTCGAAATTACAACTTTAAGTCGTTCAAATGATGACTCTATCAGCTTCCCATCTTGGCAATTATCATTGAACCATCAAGTTTGAAGAAATATAATTTCTTCTGAGTCTTGATCTCCAAACCCGGTCGTCAAGCGGTCGTTGACACCTCTTTCGAGGGAAAACTGAGCCTTGTATGAACTATGTCTTGATACCTCGTCAACGAGGTCATTTAACACCTCTTTCAAGGGCGAGCCTTGAAACCTCACCCATCGGTCAAGAGGTCGGTTGACACCTCTTTCGCGGAGCCTGCCCTATGAATTACTCTTGATGCTCCAAACGGGTTCGGCGAGGTCGGTTGACACCTCTTTCGACCGCACTGGTATGAATTACGGGTCTTGATCGCTTCCAAACCCGGTCGGTCGACGAGGTCGTTGACACCTCTTTCGAGGAAAATGGAGCCTGCAGAGTATGAACTACGCGCTTCCTCGCGACCCTCACTCAAGAAGAGAAAACAGAGTGTTGAAGCGTACGCTTCTCCCTTTCACCACTGCGGTCATCATCAACCATTGCTATCATCATCATCATCAACATCGTTATCAACATCATCATCAACATCATCGTCAACATCGTCCATTCGACATCGCCACATATAATATTGTTGTCCCTTTCTCATATTACAGTAATCCTTCGGAAGATCTTGTACTCAAACGGATACATAGTAGAAGCTTTTTTTCAGCTCGTGGTTTTCCTTCTTTTGAGGTTTTCCACGTAAAATTGAGTTATTCTTTTATACATTGTCTTTGGATTTCACAACTAAGGCAAAAACTTTACTCTTATTTTTAGACGCAATAATCGATCAACCAAGTAATATTGAAAAAATTCAAAACCATTTTCAAGAATTACAAGATCCTCATCCTCCTTTTGATATCCAAAAACTTTCTTATCCAAAGAAAATTTTGGAAAAATATTATTATAGAAAACCAACTCCTCCTAATTTATTATTTGAGGAAGATTCTTATTTCGTAGAAATTCTATGATGGAGATTCTTTATATGAATGGAATATTGATGGACTTTCTGAACATCAAATCATTCATACCCTTCATCGAATGCTTATGTTTGCTCTTCGTTCAATACATCGCAAAACCTCATATTGTGTTGAGTCATCATTTGATTCTCAAACTCGAAGGATGGTGGGATAATTCATTTGTTCCTCAAAGGGAAGACCTCCTTAGCGAAATTGACTTAAGTATTAAGGATCTTCCAAAAGAACAACAAAAACTTAATGAAAATTCAGTCTATAATCTTCTTCAAATAATTATAGATCATTTTGCTAGATCCATTGGAGATCAAGGAGAAAAACTTCACTCCAAAATTAAGATGTCCATCCTTGACCCATTTTCGATGGTACAAAGATATATTTCTAACACGCGTCATGAAACTTTATGATGCCGATAGCCTTCACTGGAAGCAAAAATTCATTGAAGGCCTACCCAATCTATTTGCTGAAAAGGTTAAGGTTTCTCTTCGTCTCTACGATGGAACCATCAAATATGAAACTCTTACATATGGAAACCTTATTTCTGCATGTATTAAAACTGGTTTAGCAATTTACTCTGATCTTAAATTAAAAGATCAAATGAAAAGAGAACGTCTACTTGAGCGAAAACAGCTTGGTGAATTCTGTGAAAAATTCAACTGTGACCCTCAGGTACGTCCTTTATCTTCCAAACACAAGGGAAAAACACGAAAGATTATTTTTCCTAAATGTGAAAAAACACATCATAAAAAACATGATAAATTCACGCACAACCACAAGCACTCTCGTCCCTCTGGTTCTAAAACCAAAGAGATAAGAGAAATAAAATATTACAAATGTGGTCGTACATGTCATTACATTAACAAATGCACTGTCAAGAAGAAGTTAAATGAACTTCAGATTGATGAAGGGTTAAAATAAACCCTGATGAAAATTTTGCTTACATCCTCTTCGAAGATAATCAAGAAGAAGAAGATCATATTTTATCTTCATCCTCAAATTCGATAAATTTGATAAATCTAACAATTAAGTCTGTCACAGATGATTATTATAAAAATATAATAAATGACAGTGCAGCTAGCTCACCACGAGCAAAAGGATTAAACTTTTAGCATAAGTTGAAGATGATTCAACTCGTGATAAAATTATTGATCTTCTTAATGATAAGAAGAAAGATAAACTAGAAAAATTTAATTACAAGCCTCCTATATACTCCTTATCAGAAGTATTTAAGAAAAAAGAGGCAAGTTCATCATCTTTTAATTGACTTCTTTATCAAACTAAAAGAATTAAAGAAACTAAAATTAGAGGTTATGCAAATTAAAGAGAGCAAATGAATGGTGGTCATCGATGGATCTTGAGATTAATCAAGACCTTCATTTGAAAATATAAGATTATAATCAAGAACCGGGTTTCTTACAAAATATTCAAGCAATATACCGTAAATGGTATATTTCCATTAAATTAATTATAAATAAAGAATTTATTTAACCAAATTTAACTTTCAGTGATAGTGATTTAAATGTATACAAGAAGGAATAATTTCTTCTAAATATTTTGAAAAACTAGCCAGCGGTTAAAGTCAGCCGACGGTGAGTCCTTACAAATTAAATATAAACTATCATTCGTGTCAAGATAATGTTTGTATTCAAATGCCTTTATTTTAGTCAAAATTTGACACAACACATTATTTTAGAACTCCTTTTCTCTTAAAATAATATCACTAGATGATAATCTTGGAATTCGGATTTTCTTTGGGATAAAGAAATCACATTAGCTTTTATCACCAATCCTAAAAAAATTATCATAAATGAAATAAATAGGCTTAATAATAAGTCTATGCATATAAATTATTTACAAGAAGAAATTGCTAGTTTAACTTTTAAACAACAAATTTCTTCCCAAAATTAAAAGAAAAAATTCAAAATTGCCACCAAAAATTCCAAAAGGAAGTTTGTGATGACAATCCAATTGCTTTTTGGGAAAGAAAGACTAATGTAATAGATCTCCCAGTTTGAATTATCTGATACCATGGAAAAATATTTAATTCTGCTCCAAAATAGTTCCACCATCTGAAGTTTGTTTGAGCTTATCCTCAACCTTGTTTACATAAATTATTTTTCATGAAAAACTCTTTGATCATGAATGGGAGAGAAAAAAAAAAGATTGGTATACTAGAGGAGAGGAGCATCTAAATCTCATTAATTTAGGAAGTTATTTATTTTGTTGTCAGTAAATAATGATATAATAAAGAAGTGTATTATGAATTGTTCAAATGTGAGTGATCATGTTAGTAAATGAACCTAGTGAGTTTTGTTTATCAGTTTATGTTAAGTAACTCTTCGTAATATAGTAAACAATTGATTATGTTTTTATTGAGATGTGAATTGAAAGCTTTCTATTTTTTTCATCTGACTACATGTATACGCCTCTATAATCTGAGCTAACGATCAAGGTTGTGATAGTTTACATGACATATACATGTCATTTTTATTTCATAAGGATTTGCATGATAAACACATGTAATATTAATTCCCAAAAAAAATATAGCTGATATATTTCAAAATATGTTAAATTTTTATATGTTAAATAATAAAAGATATTAGCAAATTTTAATAATTCAAGTGCTCACAAATTATATTAATCAAAAACTAAAACTCTTTTATATAAAAAAATAAATCATGAAATTTAAATTTGTATATTCTTATATTATTATCCTTTTATAAATTTATATTAATTAATAATCAAAACTTAATATTAATATTATTTTACTAATTTCATATATAAACTTATTTAAATCTAATAATACACACACACACACACATTTTAATTTGAAAACTTAATAAAACCATAAAGTTTGTACCTTAATACTAAATACAAAATGAGTATTATTAATAATTAATTATGATTTATTCATGTTTTAAAGAAGATTTATTTCATTAAAAAAAGTAAACTGTTATAATAGTACCTTTACACATTGAAATTATTTTTCTGCTTTTGACAAAAAAAAGATAAGGACAATTAAAGTTTAGCATGAATGATAGAAATCATAAGACTAATGATGAGTTCAATCATATAAATGAAAATTTTGATAAATCAGCAATAAGATCAAATACATAATTTTAAGGATGACCAACAGCCTCCACCTAAAATAGAGAAAATATATTATTCTTTTACTTAGTTATATTTGGCTCAACTACAGACCCATCTATCTTAAATACCTTTCCTAATAATCATAGAATACCATTTAACTCGAAATCAATTCTAATGAGCCTTTTGTTGTGCCTCTTCTTATTAAGAGTCACATATTTGCAGATGATCTCAAAACTTTTGAGTTTGTTGTTATGTACATTGGAGAGATGCCCACACAGCTTTAATAGAAATATTTGTGTATGTATATACAACTCTAGAAGCTGTCTACACGGCATCTATGAACCCAAAAGTCTGTGCACACAACTGCTTTGTGTTGCTATTAATAGTGGAGATATCCACATAGCTTTGTTCTAACAACTATGTATAAAGCTACTGTATACACACTCTAGGAGCTGTGTACACAACATCTATGCACTAAAAAAGCTGTGTACATAGATGTTGTGTGTTGCTATGTACACTAGAGATATGCACACAACTTTGATGGAAATATCTGTGTATACAGCTCCTATATACATAGCTCTAGAAGCTGTGTACACAACATTTATGTATTAAAAATGGCATCATGTAATGGCTTACAAGTAAGAATATCACCAAAAAGCATGTATACAGCTTGCACTCTTCCCTAGTTACCTCTCATTGATAAGCCTTCTATTATAATTGAGATGAAAATAATTATGGCGTTGTTAAATCATCAGCTTAAGCCTTCAGATCAATTTTATAATGACAAAGTTAAAAAAAAAAGACTTCTTTTCTTAAAATGTTGATAAAGTTTCTCCCTTACTCATTGATATGGCTCTCAAAATACCACCAGTCAAAGCACAAATCTTGATGTTGAAAGCGATATGATTTTGAGTGAAACCAATCGAGATCAACTTAAAATATCATTATCTTACATCAATTAAATAGCTCTCAAATGAGTGTTTATTTCTATCTCTGCTAAGATCTCATAATTGCTTCATTTGGGCATCCAATTTATTTGTATGGTTATAGATAGAGTGAAAGGCGTTTATCCTACCATAGTTTTTTTGCTATTCATTTGCTTATAGTTAAGAAGAAGTGAAGTGAAAAGTGAAATTTAAAAAAAATACTAGTGATTAAATGATTTAATTTAGTAACATGTTAAATTTGTTTTGTGGTGATATATTAATTTGAGTTTGAGGATATAGTGGAATTTTTAGTGGTTTTCTTTGAGGTTTTTTAAAATTCTTATGTTTGCTTTAATTACTTTGTGTGTCTTTGGGTAATCCAAATAAGGCATAAATTTTTTACTCTTGGCGGTTGGTTTTCTAGCAGCATAAATTTTACTAGTTTCTAAATAATTTTCATAAAGAGACTTATTCTTTGCAAGGATTAATTGAGTCAGTAGAGAACTTTTGTTGGCGAGATTATGATTAAATTGAACCATTATAAATGTTTAGTTTTCACTACATTTATCTTTGCTTTTTATTTTCTATGGTTTGCTTGTGAAAATGTTGTGATCCATTATTTTCATGTTTGTGAGTTCAAATTTATTTAGGGTGGCAGAAATAGATGTGAAATTTGACTTTCTGGTCTTGAAGTTAGTTTTTGCCTTTGTTCTATTCCATTTGCTTATAGTTATCATGAAGTAGTGGATTTTACAAGTTGTTTTCTTGAGATATAAATGTGAGTGAAAAATTGCCTGTAGATGGTGATATATTAATTGAGTTTTCAATATGCTGGTAGGAATTTTGTTTATTGGTTTTTTTTGTGATTGATGGATGTTAAATTCAACATGTTGAGCTTAATTTGGGGCTCTAGTGCTTTTGTGTAATACAACTTTTCCATACAATTTTTTGGCTCCCATGGCTCTTTGGGTGGTTTATAATAGTTAAGAAATGTTCATGGGAAGTTGCTCATATGCAAGTATTTTGATTGAGTTGGTTCTTGGTGCATGACACTTAATAGTTTCAAAAATCTTATTTTTGGGGAATGATTATATTAAGTGAAGTAGGAGTTTTGTTCCCAATATTATAGTCGGAGTCCTAAACTCTTAATTCATTGGATTAAGATTTTGTGTTGATGTATGATACACTAACATAGTTCATATTTTCTTTAAGAAAGTTTCAGTATGTATTATTATCTTTCAAAACCTATTCTATACAAGAAATGTTAAGAGTATTTTATTCTTTAACTTCATCACAGTTGTCATAAAATGGGTTCGTGTTCCTTACGTGTGATTTATAAATTGTACTAGGAAATTTTAGAGGGTTGGTAAGAAGGAAATTGCTTTTGTGGTTTTCTTATTAAATAACTTTAGTTCCAACATCATTAGAGGTCATTAAATTGATAAGATTATGTTTTCTCATGAATCATGTTGGATTTCATACAAAGGAGTTCTTGAATGTATGTGCCTACTTTCTTTCAATATAGATTATAGGGAAATATAGCTAAACTTAGGATTTTGACTTTGGAATATTTAAAGAATTCTACCATGGATGAGGATCTTGTAATTCTTGAAAAGGTTTTGAATTTTTTCAATATTATTTTGTTGATGATCATTTTGGTTGAGTTCATTTGAATCTTCATTCGATTGATATCTTCAAGAGCTCCTATTTTCACTTAAGTTTAGAATCAAATTCTAAATGTCTTAAAGATCTAACTTAGACATTTGGAGGTGATTGGATAAAGGTTTCCAAATGGGTTTATACTTTAGAAGCTTTCTAGCTTTCTTGGTTAGGACTAAATCTTTTGTTTAAGCATCGATCGATTTATAGCTAAAAAAGATGATCATGATTATTTGAAGATACTTATTATTACTATAATTAAGTTGTTTAATTACGGAATAAATTCCTTTAAAATTTGTGGATCGAACTTATTTTTTTTAAAACCTAATTTAAGTTTATCATCCACCATTTTTACAAGCGATGGAGAATAAGATGCTTCAATAATTTTTCTTTGCTTTCCATTTTTTTGGTAGTCAAAATAGCAACTTGATTGAACATAATGCAATAAAACCAAGCGTGAGGAATAGTTACTTTGGCTATTTCTTTCTCTCATTTCTCGAATATAAATCATTTATTTGAGATGTTGGTTTAGAAGTAAAATTTTTATATTAAGTGAAAGTTATCATACTTTGGTTTGGTATTCTTCGAACAACCTCTCAGTCTTAGAATTTGTAAAAGACTAAAGTTCATTTATGGAGTGGGAGATTGATTTTCTCCGGATGATAAATGATTTCATATAAGGATAACGTCTTTTGATGCTTTGTAGTACCTATCTTGATAAAACAAAATCCATAATTTTGAGGATCGTTAATTAATAAGCTTTAATAATGGCTTTAATTTGCTTGAGCGAATCCTCAATCTTTGATTTTTTAGTAAAATTATCCTTTCATTTGTTGATGCGGATAAGTCTAGTGGAGGTTTATATTCCCTCAAGTGGATTCCACGTCGACGCCATCAGAAGACTCGCCACTGTCGCAAATATAGATAGGATGATTAAACACCTCGGCGAGTTGATTTTCGTAGATTTTTTTGTTTTCCTTTATGTTGAATCTTCTGAGGATAGTCTTTGATGCTTTTGTACTAATCTAATGTCAAAATTCCTGGTGTAAGTCTGGTATTAGAGCCATGATGGGAGTAAATCTCTAGGGAGGGGAAGGATGTTAGAGATTTTTTGTTACATTTCACCATTTTAATAAATAAGAGTTTTATATATCCTGGTGTAAGTTCATTTGAGCTGATTAAATGATGTTAGGGAAGGATGTTGAGATTTTACATTTCACCATGCTTTGATGAACAGTACTTTGTTCATTCCTCCATGGCTTTATCCGTCTTCATATGGCCATCCCCATTGCATGATGCTTGTTATAGTCTATTTTTGTTAATGATAATTCTGGAGGTTTATATTCGTCTTATTCGAATGGCCATAAATCCACTCATGATGCTTGAAAGGGTTGTAAGTCTTATTTTTGTTGACTGTTTGGGAAGATAATTCTCTAATGGAGGTTTATACTTAGTTTGTTTTATCTTTATGTAGTGATTTGTTTCAAACTCTCCCTGCATCATCTTCCTCTCTCCCTTTCTCCCCTTAGATAATATGACTTCTACTTCTTCTGAAGTAACTTCTAATCTAATGATTAGGAGAAATAATAATTTAATCAAGAACTCTGAAATGGCAAAGTTCCCCTTGAATGAAGAAGACCTAAATAGATGATCTCTCCCCCAAATTGATAAAACTATCATTTATTAATTTGGAACTTTTGATTTTAAGGAAAAATCTTCAATGGTCAAATAAACCATTCTAGATCAAATGGACAAAACCATTTATCTACTAATGTTTCAGATTTGCATAAATATATGCAAGACTTTAAATATATTCATATAGGATGATCTGAGATAGCATTCAAACCTTTAACACTTAAAAGTCTAAATGCTTCTATTTTAACAAGCTGAGATGGCAGATGCCTTCATTGGGCTCAATCCAATGAGTGTTCAGAGACTAAATGTCAGCTTATTTCAATGCCTTTCCCTGGTTTATCTCTTTCGATATAAATCTTTTGAAGCTCTAAAATTACATTTCTTTATGGTTATGATTTTCTCCGGGTTCAAATTATTGCTCTAATTCATTTTCAGTTTTAAACTCTAAATCCCAAAGTTGAAAAGTTGTTCAAGATGACTACTCATTGAAACAAATCAGCATCCCATATTGCTTTACATAGTGATTAAATGGAATGAGGTGATATTTCAATCATGGACTATACCATCTCGTCACAAGACCTTCCATTAATCAAGATGTAGATCGATAATTCAAACATGTTGAAGTCGATTCAACCCTCGATCCATCACACTTCCTAGGTTTCTATCCCTTCAAACCTCAGTCGATGGTTCACACACTCAACCATCGATGCCCTTCCTAAATAAATCATATATCATCCAATGAGAGAAAATCAATCTCCCACTCCGAAATGAACTTTAGTCTTAATGAGCTACACCAGGTTCAAGACTAGAGAGGTTGTTCTGAAGGAATACTTCCAACCAAAGTATGATAACTTTCGTACTTGGTATAGAAGTTTTACTTCTCAAAACTAACATCTCGAAATAAATGATTTATATTTCGAGACAATGAGAGAAAGAAATAGTTAAGCCAAAGCAACTATTCCTTTCGTCGTTTGGTTTTGCAGTTACTATGCTCAATCTGCTCAAGTTACGGTTTTGACTACAAAAAAATGGCAAACATAGCAAGAAAAAATTATTGAAGCATCTTATCCTCCATCAGTTTTAAAAATGGTGGATGATAAACCTTTAGAATTAGCGGCCTTCAAAAAAATAAGTTCCGATCCATAAATTTTAAAAGAATTTATTACTGTAATTAAACAACTTAATTATAGTAATAGTATACTTCAAATAATCACCGATCATCTTTTTAGCTTAGAGTCTAAAATCGATCATATGCTTAAACAAAAGGTTTTTAGCCCTTAAGCTAGCAAAGCTTCAGAGAAAGCTTCTACTAGTATAAACCCATTTGTGAAACCTTTTAATCAACCACCTCCTAAACTGGCTCTTAAGTTAGGACCCTCTTCTGAAGATATTCAAAATTTGATTCTAAATTTATATGAAAAGTATGTAGAGCACTTGAAGATATCAAATGAATGAAGATTCAAATGAATCCTCAACCAAACTCGCTCGATCAAGTAATATTGAAAAAGTTCAAAACATTTTCAAGAATTACAAGATCCTCATCCTCCTTTTGATATCCAAAACTTTCTTATCCAAAGAAAAATTTGGAAAAACATTATTATAAAAAACTCACTCCTCCTGATTTATTATTTGAGGAAGATACTCATTTCGTAAGAAATTCTTATGATGGATATTCTTTATATGAATGGAATATTGATGGACTTTCTGAACATCAAATCATTCATACCCTTCATCCAATGCTTATGTTTCTTCGCTCAGACATCGCAAAACCTCATATTCACCAGCCATTTTGATTCTGGAACTCAATGATGGTGGATAATTTCTCACTGTTCCTCAAAGGAAAGACCTCCTCTTAAATTGACTTAAGTACAAGGATCTTCCAAAAGAACAGCAAAAACTTAATGAAAATTTGATCTATAATCTTCTTCAAACAATTATAGATCATTTTGCTAGATCCATTGGAGATCGAGGAGAAAAAACTCACTCCTTACTCCAAAAATTAAGATGTCCATCCTTGACCCATTTTGATGGTACAAGATAGAGTCATGACACTTTATGATGCGATAGTTCGAAAGCAAAATTCATTGAAGGCCTTCCGATCTATTCTTAAAGGTTAAAGTTTCTCTTATTTATGATGGAACCATCTCATATGAAACTCTTACATATGGAAACCTTATTTCTACATGTATTAAAATTGGTTTAGCAATTTGCTCTGAAATTGGTTTATCTGAACTAAAGACTGAATTAAAGAAACTAAAATTAGAGCAAATTACTAAATTGGTTTTAATACATGCAGAAATAAGATTTCCATATGTAAGAGTTTCATATGGGATGGTTCCATCGTAGAGACGAAGAGAAACCTTAACCCAAGAAATAGATGGAGAATTTTCATGAAATATCGTATCATAAAGTGTCATGCTAGAAATATATCTTTGGGATGGTGTTGCAGCTTTTTTATAAGGTCCACCCTTTTCAACCATAGTTGAAGAGGAAGTTTCATAAAGATAAGTCTTTAAATAGATCATGTCAATTGTTGAATTGACTGGATCTTTTGCCATTAGAGTGGCCACAGTCGCGACCTCCACGAAAAGAAGGACTTCCTCAGTTAGGAGTGGTCATTTTTCCATGCGGGGTGATCCACCCCGATCGCTCCTAAATTAGTTCAGAAAATTTTCATTACCTTTAATGAATTGTCTCATGCTTTTGATTATGATGCCAAAATTTATTGAAACTAAATTTTTAACATCTTGTTGTATGATGTATTTGACGAAAGTATCTGAAAAATCTAAAGCATCTTAGAATTTTGAGATGCACTTAATCACGAAAAATATTTCTTTTTTATGATGGAATACTTTTACTTAAGTTCCATCTATCAATAAAAGCGAACTAATTCTTTAGAATTCTTTCCATTAAGATACCTCCACTTATCGAGGCATCAGTTTCAACAATTTTGAAACTAGTAAATTCCATGATTAAAGAAAGGTTTTGAACCCCACTGCTTTAGCAAGTGAATTTACTGCCATGGGGTATAATAGAAGCTTATATATTATGGCCAAAAATGTATTTATTTAAATAATTTAATTTTAAACAAAATATAATCCATTTTTTAATAAAATATTTTTTAAATAGTTGAAGTGTTAAATTGTATTATTTGAGAACAGAACATCATCAATATAGACTAAAATATATTTAAAATAATCTTTAAATATATTATTCATGATATGATTTCTATTTAGGCGAAGGGCCTCGACCGATGGTTCAGGAGTGTGTGAACCATTCGATCTAGACTTCTCTGAGGTTTCAGAAGGGATAGAAACCCTAGGAAGTGTGATGGATCGATGAGGGTTGAATCTGACTTCAACATCTTCAAATACTATAATTAAAAGTTAATGATATGTTTGTAATTTTTATTTTAAAATAAAAATAGAAAAGAGATTATATATATATATATATGTATAATTTTAGAGATTAGATATATTAAATAATAAAAATTATGTTTTATATTTAATTTTTGTATGAAAAATTAGAATAATTTAATTTTTATATAGCTAAACTTAAATGTATAACACCTCTCCTCTATGTGAATAGCTAGTTATCCCCACCAATTACCTTTAAAGCACACGCCATCCTCCCCGTGCCCACCACTTTTTTCCTTTTTCCTTATCCCCAACCCCTTCCCTCCTCTCTCTCTCTCTCTCTCTCTCTCTCTCGATATGACTCTAAATCCTCTAATTGCCAAATTATAACATACATTCATCATTTATAACAGAAGAACTATAGTACAAGAAGAAAACTACAGAATACAACACAATTGAATGCTAAAATATAAGTCTAGTAATACAAGTTCCCTACAGAGAATTAATAATAACAGAAGCCAGAGATCAGTCAGAAGACAATATTATAACATCACAAAAGCTAGATAATAAGAAGCAAAGACTTCCAGAACTAATTCTGCATCAACGCCAAAGACAGAGATCAGTTAGAAGACAATCAGACAAAATAAAGGGAAAATAAGAAACAAGAAGAATTTTTACAGGACAGTTATAACGGAATGGAAGAAGTAGAACAAAAGACCGAAGAAACCAAGAAAGGATCTTGTGGCCAGCTAACGAATAACCACCAAATATTCCGAGAATGAGCAAGATAAAGACGCTTCGGTAATGAAAATAGTTGCAAAGTGTACGAATTTCAACCCTTGTAAAAGAAAGCATAGATCTAGGCTATAGGAGAAAAATGAAAAGTATAAATAGGGTAAAGAAATCAAACAGAGAGGTAATGAATATATTTCTAAAAGGAATTCTTCTCTTCCTCTGCTCCTTCTTCTTCTCCTTCTTCTTCCTCTGGTTTCTTGGTTTCAGAAATCACCATCTTCCCTAGAACCCAGGGTTTCTTCTCCCCTTTCCCTTCTCTGGAGTGTCGACGACTCGAACTGTCGAAAAGAGAAAAGCCAAAATAGGTTAATGCAAAAGCTTCTCATGGAAGATTCATCAGACGGCCAGCAACCAGCCACAACAACATCCATCAACGACTCAAATCCATTCCAAGGGAGCAGTTATCAAGACAACCAGATCAATTGATCAGGAAGAAGCCGTGTGGATTCCACCATCGGCAGAAGGATCAAACGGTGAAATTCAAGGCTAATAAGATAAATCCAAGTGCTAGATCCAACGACAAGGAGGAATACAACGTGATTAGATGGCTCAGGAGGCAGCCGTTGAACCCAATCACTATTCCTAACTCAAGCCGGGTTCATTCCACTCAGATCGGTTCAATTAACCCAAATCGGACCATATCATTGGTGCTCTCGTTGATTACCACAACCAGCAATGGCAAAAGGAACAAGACGCACAACCAAGACATTAGAAGAATGTGTGACAAAACTCAATAAAATAGATGAGCAAATGTCCTCAATAACTATGATCTTGAATGAAGTTTCAAGAAGATTAACTCCTATAGAAGACAAATTGGAAAAAATTCTCAAGAATAACAATCTCAATCCCAGGTATGCAATTCAACAATAGAACAATAGACCTGTTAAGGTAGATATGCCAAGATTTAATGGAGAAAACTCTAGAGGTTTGTAATGTCAATTCTTCAATACTATAGCTTATTAAGAAAGTTTATTATAGCAGTTTACATGGATGGACTGCCCTGGTATCATGGATGCACTTAAACAATTAATTGCATTCATGGACACAGTTTAAAGAACAATTTAGTCAGAGATTTGGACCCTCTCTGTACAGAGATTTGAGAGGAGAATTAGCTTAAGTTACAGTAGAAAACTACAGTTCAAGAATTCTATAATGAATTTGAGAAATTAGCTAATCAAATTTCAGGTATTCCACGAATTTCTACAAAGTTATTTTTCGGGCAGAAGATATTAAAGAGAAGTAAGAGCTCAATTCTCTTCAAGCTTGTCGATTAGCTAAGTAATGGAAGATATATGAAATTTCCATGGCCAGAAATTACAGAGTCAACCAATCTCTAATAGTAAAATAACCACAGATATATCAACCATCCATACTGCCTACTCTCACAAATACCACTCAACACATCAACTCAATAAAGCATAATATCAATTCGGTAGCTTGGAAGAAAAGAAGAAAGGATTGTGCTTCAACTGTGATGAAAAATATCATAGAGGATAGATATGTCAATCCAAATTATTTGCTTTAATGATGGCCAATGATAACCAAGAGTATCAACTACAGCAAGATACTCAACCAGAAAAATAATGGGTACAAGAAGAACTATCAAAAATAAGCTTCGCTTATCAATTTCTAGAAAGATTATCTAAAGTATGCATAATTATCAACCTTTCAAATAGTTATAAACACTTACATATATTTTATTTTGGATATAGCCATATAGAATACCATAGGGCATAGTTGCAAAGAAGAGATCCCAGATTTATAAGTAAATTTTGGGCATAACAATCTTACCATCCTCAAATAGATGGCCACAAAGAATTCTCATATAATATACCGCCACACCATCTGTCTGATTGTGACAATACATTATAATTGTAATGAGGTAGAAGCGATCACAGGGGACGATCTTCCATCATCTTAGTAAGAACCATCAATCATTAGAACAAAGGACACTACTTACTTAGAAAAAAAATCAAATTCAAACTAATAGTTCAATGGAAGGGAATACTATCCACGAGGATTCTTATAAATCGAGAAATCATAAGACAATTCATGATTATGACCTTGAGGACAAGGTCGGTGTGGGGAGGGGAATGATATGACTCCAAATCCTCTAATTGCATTATAACATACATCTATCATTTACAAACTATAAGCAAGAAGAAAACTACAAAATACAACTCAATTGAATGCTAAAATACAAGTCTAGTAATACAAGTTCTCTACAGAGAATTAACAATAATAGAAGCCAGAGATCAGTCAGAAGATAATATTATAACATCACAGAAGCTAGATAATAAGAAGCAAAGGACTTCCAGAACTAATATTGCATCAACACCAAAAATAGAGATCAGTTAGAAGACAATCAGACAAAATAAAGGGAAAACAAGAAATAAGAAGAATTTTACAGACTTGTATGAATGGAAGAAGTAGAACAAAAGACTAGAAATCAAGAAACCAAGAAAGGATCTTGACAGCTAAGCTAAAAAAATAACCATCAAATATTCCAGAGATCGAGCAAGATAAAAGACAGCAAGAAACTCAGCCAACTGTAATAGAAAATAGTTACAAAAGTGTACAGAATTTCAACCCTTGTAAAAGAAAGCATAGATCTAGGCTATAGGAGAAAAATAGAAAGTATAAATAGGGTAAAGAAACCAAACAGAGAGGTAATGAATATATTTCTGAAAGGAATTCTTCTTTTCCTCTACTCCTTCTTCTACTCCTTCTTCCTCCTGCAATTTCTTCTGGTTTCTTAGCCGGAATCACCATCTTCCCTACAGAACCCTAGGGTTCCCCTCGCCTTTCCCTTCTCGAATGTCGACGACTAATCGTCAAAAGAGAAAAGCCAAAATAGGTTAATGCAAAAGCTTCTCACTAAGATTCATCGACGGCCAAGAACCACCACAACAACATCCATCAACTCAAATCCATTCCAAGGAAAGTATCAAGACAACACAATGATCGAAGAAGTGTGGATTCCACCATCTAGAAGGATCGACGGTGAAATTCAAGGCTGTAAATCAGATCCAAGAAAGAAGAATGGCGGATCGGCCAGAGGCCGTTAAACCCAATCACTATTCCTAGCTCAAGCCGGGTTCATTCCACTCAGATCGGTTCAATTAACCCAAATCGGACCATATCACTCTCTCTCTGCTATAAATTCAAACCCGAACCCTTTCCCTTCCTTCCCTCATCTTAATCTCAAGCACCATATATCCAAATCTCCCCATCTCTTTCTCATCCAATCCCAAAGTTCCCTCCTTTGCCCCCAAAATTCGTTTTTTTACACCTCGCCGGCGATGAGCAAGACCCAAGCAGGCGCTGGCAATCTACTAGGCCGGTGCTTTCGAGGCCCTTACCGCGCCCTCTGCCGCGCCCGCGACTTGTACATCCGGAGCATGACCGGATGCGCCGGTCGCATGCATTACGGAGGCGCGATGGTGCCAATTAGTTATCGCTCGACCTCCGCAGGAAACATGTCTCGAAGCGGCAGTCTCAGCGGCCGACGGCTTTCCTCCAGCGACGAAGACCTCATCGAGCTCATTCGCGCCGCGTGGCAGAGTCGCGCCCGAGAGGCTGCCGCTGCCGAAGGATCGGTTCGGAGAAGCCAGAGCGTCGCCGCCGTGAGAATCGACGAGGACGCGCCGTACGAGTTTGCCGGCGAAATTAAAGTTGGTGGAAGCTTGATTTTTCCACGGAGCCAGAGTCACGCCGTCGGCAGGAGGGCGGCGGCGGTCGCGTGGAAGTATAATTAGGGAAATATGGGGGTCTACTTATCATTCTCTACTCTGTTCTGAATCAGGCTTTAAAATTGCAATTTGGATGATCCGAAGATCATCACTAGGGGTTGGATGATCCGAAGATCATCACTAGGGTGTAAAGGTTGAGCGGATATAATTTTTGTTCGTGTTCGATTCGTTTTAAATTTATTTTGTTGTTGCCATTTATATATCGAAAATATTCATATTCTACGTTCAAATTTATTCGCTCGTTCTACCGCAGAAATAAATGTCTGTCGCTGTCATTGCCACCGCTTTTAAAACGAACATGAAATGTCATGAATAAGTTTTTTTTAGAGGAGGATTCAACCGATAATCTTTTCGTGATAACAAAAATTTTAACCACTAAATCATCCTCAGATCATGATATATAAATGTGTTCGTATGTAATAATAATAATAATAATAATAATAATAATAATAATAATAATAATAATAATAATATAATAATATTAATAATAATAATAATAATAATATAATTTTTTATTTCGAGTTGAGTAACATTAATCGAACAAACGATTGTTCACGATTCATTTATATATCGCTTAAATTCTGTTCGTCTAGTTAATTAATTTAATACGAGCTGCATAAATAATTTAACACGAATAATAAGCTTTTTTAATCTCTAATCACCAACATCTTGTAAGATTTTAGGGTTTTAGCTGTAAAAGTTTTTTTTTTTGTGTTTTTATGGATTTTCTTACAGCATAATTTAAATTTCCAACTTGCATCGGTTCCTTCGTCTTTGTTACAGTCCTATTACTTAGTCTCTATAGAGTCTCATTGGGCAGCCGCGCAAATCTTCTATGATTATAAATTTTGTATGAAAAAAGTAAATTGTATTTATATCACTCAAATTTTAGTTATTGGCATAATAAACATCCTTTAATTTTAAAATTTTAATATCTCATTTAAATACAAAATTCACAATAAAATATTAATCTATATTTCTATTTTATTAAATTTTAATGATTTGACTATGTAAATATAAATGTACATTAAATAGCTCAAAAATTAATATCACTGTTAGTTTTATGAAAAATTATAATTTAAGTGTTATGCATATTTGGAGCATATTCAAGTAATTGTTTAGGCTTTCTTCTCATTCTTGGAGCATATTTTTGTTTTTTTGTTATTTTTAAAATCAATTTTATTTAGTGTGTTTTTAAATGTTCTTATCTTTTAATTTAAAAAAAAAACAAATAATATTATCTAGAAATACTCAAAACAATTTTAAAATATTATAAATAATTAAAAATAATAATTATTATCATAAAACATATTTTATTTTTAAAAAATATATAATAAAATAAAATAAAAAATAAAAGTAATCTTAAACTAATCCTTAGAGATCCATCTAAAATATAAATTAGAGGCAAACCAAAGCAGGAGAAACAGTAGCATTAAACTCTTAAAATAGCGACAAATGTCTAACCACAGTCAAGTTAGCCGTACAATCAAAGGTAGACAAAACAAAAAACCAAAAAAAAAAAATTCTCCATCTGTTTTGAAAAATCCAGATTAGATGAATCAGCCATTTGATCTTTTGTAGAAATAAAAATAAAAAATAAATTTACATATATATATATATATATATATACTACAAGCAAGCAAATGAAATAAAATTTAATCTTATATATATATTGAAGGCCATATAACTAATAAATTTTTTTTAAACTTTTAAGAGTGTCTTTGAGTTACATTATTTGTTAAAAGTAATTAATTAATATGCTTTTCTAAGTATTTTTATTTTAAAAATAAACAATATTATTTTTTAAAAGAATACTCAAAATAAATTTTATTTATTTTAAATATTTTTAAATATAACTATTATTATCAAATATATTTTATGTTGAAACAAAACATAAATCTAATAAAATAAAAAGAAATAAAATATAAAATAAAATTGATCTCAAACTACCATTATTTCAATTGATAGCACACTTTAATTACCATAACAAAAAAAAATTAATTTCTATTGAATATATTCATACAAACATCCAATATGATATGAGACATATAATAAAAATAATAATATACTAATATGCTTTGCTTCATAAGGGACACAATAAGGATTCCTAATCAATTACTAAAAGAAGACAAATCAGATAGATATGATATGTTTCTATGAACAAATAATATTTTTAAGGAAAGTTAATCCAAATGATATAAAGACAATTTATAAAAGACATATAGTCTTAGATTTGTTCACATAGGTAAAAAATAAAAATAATTTTTTTAAAAAAAAATATTTATTCATTATAAATTCTTTGATTCATCAACTACAATTGGCTAAATATTTCATTCTCACATTCAATAATTAATTCAATTTTGAATAGAAAATAAGGATAATTTAAGCTAAAATATGATAATATTTTAATTTTTAAGGAAAGTTAATCCAAATGATATAAAGACAATTTATAAAAGAGATATAGTCTTAGATTTGTTCACATAGGTAAAAAATAAAAAAATAAAAATTTTAAAAAAATATTTATTCATTATAAATTCTTTGATTCATCAACTACAATTGGCTAAATATTTCATTCTCACATTCAATAATTAATTCAATTTTGAATAGAAAATAAGGACAATTTAAGCTAAAATATGATAATATTTTAATTTTTAAGAAAAGTTAATCCAAATGATATAAAGACAATTTATAAAAGACATATAGTCTTAGATTTATTCACATAGGTAAAAAATAAAAATAATTTTTTTAAAAAAAAATATTTATTCATTATAAATTCTTTGATTCATCAACTACAATTGGCTAAATATTTCATTCTCACATTCAATAATTAATTCAATTTTGAATAGAAAATAAGGACAATTTAAGCTAAAATATGATAATATTTTAATTTTTAAGAAAAGTTAATCCAAATGATATAAAGACAATTTATAAAAGACATATAGTCTTAGATTTATTCACATAGGTAAAAAATAAAAATAATTTTTTTAAAAAAAAAAAATTTATTCTTTACAAATTCTTTGATTCATCAACTACAATTGGCTAAATATTTCATTCTCACATTCAATAATTAATTCAATTTTGAATAGAAAATAAGGACAATTTAAGCTAAAATATGATAATATTTTAATTTTTAAGAAAAGTTAATCCAAATGATATAAAGACAATTTATAAAAGACATATAGTCTTAGATTTGTTCACATAGGTGAAAAATAAAAATATTTTTTTTAAAAAAAAATATTTATTCTTTACAAATTCTTTGATTCATCAACTACAATTGACTAAATATTTCATTCTCACATTCAATAATTAATTCAATTTTGAATAGAAAATAAGGACAATTTAAGCTAAAATATGATAATAGTTTTAATTTTTAAGGAAAGTTAATCCAAATGATATAAAGACAATTTATAAAAGACATATAGTCTTAGATTTGTTCACATTGGTAAAAAATAAAAATAATTTTTTAAAAAAAAAAAAATTTATTCTTTACAAATTCTTTGATTCATCAACTACAATTGGCTAAATATTTCATTCTCACATTCAATAATTAATTCAATTTTGAATAGAAAATAAGGACAATTTAAGCTAAAATATGATAATAGTTTTACTTTTTAAGGAAAGTTAATCCAAATGATATAAAGACAATTTATAAAAGACATAGTCTTAGATTTGTTCACATAGGTAAAAAATAAAAATAAAAATTTTAAAAAAAAAATTTATTCTTTACAAATTCTTTGATTCATCAACTACAATTGGCTAAATATTTCATTCTCACATTCAATAATTAATTCAATTTTGAATAGAAAATAAGGACAATTTAAGCTAAAATATGATAATAGTTTTAAATTTTAGTTTTAGATTTAACAATTATTTCATTCTCAAATTCAATTTTTAAATTTGATGAGCAAATGATATGATTTCATCCTCAATTTTGATTTCAAAATCAACTTGTGACTCTTTTTCAAGTATAAGCTTAGGTTAATAAATTCTAAAGTAGGTGTAACATACATATGTAGAATCATAATCTAACTACAAATAATCTTCCACATCTAATCCATGAATTATGATTTAATTACTAGGATCAAATCTAATTAAACATAATTCTTGTGTCATATATGTTCGACAAACTTTAGAGCGACTTTCGAAACATTAATCGAAGATATAGTAACCCTAACATAATGATTATAATATTCCTCAATTTACAATAATCTATATATAACCTCATGTGATGTCTCTAAGATATTATAGCTAAATTTATTTATAATCTCTAAAATAAAAGACCTTTAAAAAAATGAGTTTTAAACCTTACCAATTCTATCTCTAATATAAAGAATTAAGTCTAAGAGTTAAAATTTGTAATTATACTTCATAAGCATGACATCAAGAATTTGTGTTTTCAAAATTACCTTTTTTTTTTTTTTTGTTCAAGACATTGAAGGTATTGTAAGAAAAAGACAATTTTTAGCGAATTCCATAGCTAAGTGCTCAATTTATATTATGATATCATACTAAGAGTACAAATTAAAATCATTTTTAATAGACTTTGTTGACTCAAATACTCATGATGTGAAGGATCAGACTCGCAAAGTGAGACTTTAAGACTATACCCTACAAATAGAGTCATCCAATTGAGAGTGTGCAAACAACAAACTATAATTTAGACTTTAGAAAGAGTTTGCAAAGTTATAAGTAGGACATGATTCTCTAAATGGGGCAAATTTGAGTATATTTCATTTCTAATCTATATGTTTGTTTCAATGATTTGATGTGTTGTGCACTCCTTTTTGAAAAGTTTGTAGGCCAATGATGGCAACAATAAACCATTCAATTTTATTTGGAAAGGTTTTCATTCACGTGAACTTACTATTGTTTGAGATGTGCAAGGACTTGTTGTAGTCTTCATTCACAGGAGTTCATATGCACATGACTTTACATTTTGAGTTCATTATTGATAGTATCGCATCCACTTGTGTGTTGATTTATGGATTCCTTTACAAATATTATTAGTTGAAATTTATTTAGGGGCTATTTGATTGCCTGCATTTAGAGTGTAAAAAAAATCGAATGTAAAGAATCTAACTTTTTGAATATTTGGTATGATACAGTAAAATTTTAATGCATTTGTAGTGTATTTGAAATGCATTAGCATGAACATTTTTTGTACATTTAGAATTCGTCCGATTTGGATGAATTCCAAAAACCAACGAAAGTGTTTTATTGACCGCCGCCGTATTGCTCGCCACAAAGAAATCACCACCGCACCACCTATAATCTCAAAAATACATTACATTATATTTATTTTATCAAACAAAAAATATCATGTATTTCAAGCAACCAAACAACCCCTTTGTGTTTTTAAAGGAGGGTGATTTGTCAATATATAACTTGTACTTTACTCGAGTGGACCTCACAAGAAATTGCTCTATCATCTATAAATAGAAACCTAACTTATATCAATTTGATTCGAAGTTTAATTCATCAATGATATTCTTAAAAGAAATTGAGAATTTGAGAGAGTTCTTAATATAATTAGAAATTTTGCCCTCATATGTGAGTTTTTAAGTACATTGTTAAGTCCCATATAACCCAATTCAAGTTCTCATTTTGCATTATGTTTAGGTTCTTTTCAACTTAATTTTTTTTTACACAACTTATATATCATATTTAGTGTTTTTTAATGTTATTTTGCAATTTTTTTTTCTTTATTTTATTCTTGCTATCAAATCTAAAAAGTTCTTCGAATTATGCTTCTTTTCTAATTTGTCATTGAAAATTTAAATAACCTCTTAGCATCTCACAATAGAGGTGACATTTTAAAAAAAGTACTTCGAGGTTATCATTTGCACCACAGTCAAGTCTTTTATCTCATCACACCACAAAAGACATGTAGACCCTATTTCTATATGAAAATTTTACGAATTGTATTTCATCACCATGCTAAAAAAATGCAAGTATAAATACTTGATAAATATACTATTCTCTCACCATGCCAAAAAGACACGTATGTCTTCTCCCAACGACACCAAGAAAAGCATATATGGGCTTACAAGAGAAAATGCACAAGCAACATAGAATTTTCCCACCATGTCAGAACAACACGCAGAGTAATTAAACATCAAAGCAACCAACTTGCTTTTACATGTTATACCTTTGCATCGAGGCTATCATAACAAAGATGAAGGAATGATGATCGAAGATCTTCAACAAAAAAGGCTTTGAAAGTCACTATTGAAGTGGAAAGCCAATGTATTCTCAATGGTAGGATTTATCATAAACTCTACTCAATAATAAAATAACAATTTTTGATCCTATAAAATCTTAAATCCCACTTCTCTTGTATTTTCCCAAGCACAAAATACAATTAACCTAAGGGGTGGACCGAATTAACTTAAATCCATGATTTTCACGAACTCCCCTTTTCGTTCGCAAGTTGTTAGCCCCAACGATTTCATCAACAACGAGCTCCCATCACGATTTCTTCACCTCTAGGCCATCAAAGGGGCTAGGGATTTTAGTAGAAGCGAATAGAAGTAGGCAAGGGTGAGAGAGCATGGGGGCATGATCAACAAGAAGGAGATGAATGAAAAGAGCAAGACTTAGGGGTTTTTTTAGGCTATTTTTCTCCTTCTCTTATTAACAAGGAGTGGGAATAATGGGACAGGACTTCAACGTTGCAAGGCATTGATCAGGCTGAGAGATATATGGGATTTCATAAATATGTGCAGCTCAAGAGATTGGATGGGGATTTGGATATATAATAGAATTTTAATTTTAACATTTCATTAAATTTAATTAAATTAGAAAAACAAAATAAATGTGTATCAACTCCTTATGCAACTTTTTTATGCTCGTTCGTGTCAAATTTTTGTCCTAATTTTAGGTTACGAGAGAATTTTGTCAAAATTTTCTCGTACCACAACCCAAATAATATGGGTATCATTTTAAAGCATTTCCAAAGTTTTTGACACATCGGCACAGTATATTTTGTGAAACAAGCTACCATTGTGTATCTTTGATATTTATGATGTTTTTCAAGTCGAAATCTCATGACATGGCATCCATTACCTGCCATCTTCATGGTATTTGATCAATTTAGTTTTTAGAATTGATGCAAAGGTCAATAATATAAACCTAAGATGATATGTGCAAAAGTACTAAATGATCACAATTCATAATCAATCAACTTTTAATTTAGACAAAGATTAATCGCTTTTGATGCAAATCAAATAACATGTAGAACTTATGTCAAAGAATAGTTTAAAGAACATCTAAAATCTTAAATTTAAAAGTAAATTCACAATTGAATCAAAATTACCCAAAGACTAGGATTCATACCACAAGAAGGAAATCTAGATTCTAACAAACCAAATCTCAATCACATGTAAAATCAAGCATAAATATGTAGCTCAAAAATAATAAGAAAGTCAGCCAATAAAAGATTCAAGCCATACACCAGAATAAGAAGAAGCACATACAACTCTACTCTTAAAGAGAAGATTTAAAATTGTATCAAGTATCAAATGATTTTTTTGCATACCTCATGGGCTCTATTTATAACTCAAAAAGACCCAAAATTAATAGTTTCTTAAAATCCCCATAATCTCACTAAAAATGGCAAGTTACAGTAATGCTTCAGTGAGAAGCACAATGGTCCAAAGAAAAAAAAAAGGAATTTACAAATTATGCTAACGTGGAATTCAAGCATGTAAGGCACTAGAAATAAGCACATGAAAGATAATCAGCTATTGTACACGTTAATTACTTGATTCAATAACAATCAAGTCACCAGAAGAAAAAAAAATCAGCGAGGACATTCAGTGCATATCAAGTTTACATATGGACACAGTAACTGGTTTGACAGATTAAGAGTTTACGATCATATTTCTACTCTAATAACAAGGATGGCAGAAGATATGAAAAGGACTAAATTAAAGTTCATGAAGCAAAACCAACATAAGCAATACTTATCTGAACCATATAAAGAGAAATTTACAAGAAAATAATAATTTAACAGTGTTAAGATCAAGTAACCTGCATACAGAATACATGATCTTGCTTCAGAATCCATCTTCAGCATTCCACTTCATAGCTGTTGAAAAATAGCAGAGAGTTTATAAGCGTAGAGCACTGAACAAAAAAAAGAAGGAAAAGCCACAGAAATGATACTCTTTTCTCCGAGTAAAACTTGACTGGAAAAATGTACCAACTGTAACAGCGTAATACCATGAATTGAATTGCAGCAAGTTTATTATAGGTTAGCTCTGGGCGGCTGAGTTTGTTGTATTAGTGGTGGTAAAAGGTGGCAAATTTGGGTTATTTTCTGAATTCGGAACCTCAGAACTGGCATGTTGAACAAATTCCTCTGGGGACATATGGGTCCCATGGCAAGCACAGACAATTTTTATTTGATTTTGGTTGTATTTGTAGGTGACACCTGATATGGTCGTCCCATTTGGTCCCTGACCAGTGGTTGTAACCCAAGGAAGGTCGGGGTATGAACCACAGCCTCCAAATCTTAAGTTTGGAGCAATACCTGGCCTTATAGCAGGCGCTTCACGAGAAAAACCTTCTGTTGTAGGCTTGTTCGTTGCTTCAGTTGGCAGTATGGAGTTGTTTCTTGACTTGATTTGATCTTCGGGTCGGGCGGAGATTACAGTCTCTCCGACATGTCTATTACCACCAATCCCTAAATCTGATGCCTTTCCATCATATGAAAAGGTGGTTGTTGTGTTATGAGGTGCTGCTCCTAAAATTATATCAATGAAAAAGAAATAAATGCATGCTTCAAGAGTAAATGCAGTTGTAGATAAAATATTCAGCTGCTTTGTTGTCTAAAATAAAAAGTATATTTTTTGTCAATAATAAATGATTCAATACTTAAAAATATGATGGTGATAAGACGAGCAATCTTTCGAATCCGTTCATTTGATCAAAATAAATATAAGCACATTAAAACAAAATACAGAAGTCTAGTGCTGTGAACTCATCTTATACACCAAGAGTAAACCAGAAAAACTTGTTCAATTATAAAAAATGTGCTCATTTAAATGAAATCGGTCATAGATAAATATGAGGCAAACTTAATGGTGCAGCTTTCGGGATTTCCACGCTACTCATAAAAACTAGAAAGTAGTAAATAGTTAATAAGGAACATTTGGGGACAGACAAAAGCTATAAATCCAATTTCTGATCAAACTTAGTCCACACCATTTCAAACAGACCAAGGTCTTGAAGGCAAAATTAAGACCTCCCAAGAAAGAAGCCCGCAACCAAAAAGAGAGACGTAAGTGTCTACTCTCATTAAATGCTAATTGCAAGTACAGTAATAGTCACACGCACATAAAAACTTGTTATGGGTTAGATGGGTAATTCCTAAGCCATTTCATGAGTGGGATTATACACTTCTCAGCTCTAACCAAGGGGTCAAATAACAATAAAAGCAATTTTTGTGATGTTTGATTTAGCAAATCATGTGAATTGATTTTCTAACACTATACCTTGTGGCAACCAAATAACCTGAAATGATGCATAAGAAATTCTTATCCTACTCATATTAGAGCTTGGCCCATTTGCCGATGGTTGTATACCCTTAACAACTCCACCGTAGAAACCTTTTTTTCCTAAATTTCATAGTAGACGTTAGACCTTTTCTCTCTTTATGATTGTTCAATTCTGAAATCAAATTAAGTAAACTATTCCCAAAAGAAGATCCAATCAAGGATTTTCTTAAATCCCTTCTTACTATAATCATTTGATTGTATGCACTTTATACGGTATCACATGCGGATAAATGCTAAAGATATCATATAGCATGCAACTAATAAAACTATATCGATGAATCTTATTTATTCTAAATTTCAAAATTATTACATATTGAAATAAATAAAAGAAAAGACAGAAAAAGGAAAACCAAATATTTCTATATTTTTTAAATCTATACTTATATTTTCTATTATTAGAATATATTCTATAACACTACCATTGCCGGTCCCAAGTCCGGATGCAAAAAGTGGAGGGTTGCGTTAGGTGAATGTAAATAAAATTTGTCGAAATAATTTAATCCTTTAAATCATCTTAACGCTAGGCGTCCGAAGTTTATAGACTTGAATACGTGAAAAATATGCTAGAGTCACGATCGGCCAGCGATGTTAAATAAGCAAGGGTTCCCACATTATGGATGCGGCAAAGAAGTTAGTCCATGATACTAGAATTAGGTTAGGATCTTGGAATATAGGTACTTACAGGTAAATTAATGGAATTAATAGATATTATGGTTCATAGAAAGATAAATATTTTATGTGTTCAAGAAACTGAATGAGTTGGGGAGAAGGCCAAGGAGATTGATAGTTTAGGTTTTAAACTTTGGTATTCGGTAAAGTCGAACTAGAAATGGTGTAGGTGTGATTATAGATAAAAGTTTGAAGGATAATGTTATAAGTATTAATAGAGATAATTATAAACTTTAAAGATTATTGTTGATACTTAAGATTATCAATGTTATAAGTGTTTATGCTCTCAAGTAGGTTTGGAGGTAAGTTCAAAGAAAAAATTTTGGAATGAATTAGAGGATTAATACAAAAGATACCTCTTGAAGAAAAGTATTTATTGGAGGAGATTTAAATGGATACGTTGGTAGAGTGGTAGAAGATTAAAAGTATTCATGGTGGTTATGGATTTGGAGTGACTAATGAAGAAGGTAGACTATATTAGATTTTCTAGCATGATTTTGTAGTTCTTATCTTTATTTAAGAAAAGAGATGAACATATTATTACTTATAAAATGGATCTAGTAAAACACGATTGATTATTTTTGATAAGAAAAATAGATCGTTTAGATTGTAAAGATTGTAAGGTCATTCAAGTGAAATTTTAATCAACATCATTATTAGTTTTAGATTTTAAGATGAAAGGTTGTAAGAGAAAAATAAACTTAATTATTGTCTAGGATTAGATGACACTTAAAGAACACAAATAAAAAAATATTTTTAAGAGCAAGCTACAAGAAATTAAAGTTTGGGATGTTCATAAGGAACTAACGCGTTATGGGAAAAAGTATCAGCTATTAAACAAGTTCTAAAATGTCTTGGCGAATCAAAAGGAAAGTTCTTTAATAAGAATAGTTGGTGGTGGAGTCGAGTGCAAGAAAAGATAAGAAATAAGAAGCGTTGTTATAAAACTTGGTTTAGATGTAAAACTGGAGAATTGGGAAAGATATAAAATGGCTTGTAGAGATTCTAAGAAAGAATATATGATGCAAAAAAAATTTAGCTTTTAGTGATTTATACATATTAGATACCAAAAGGTGAAAGATGTATGTATAAGTTAGCCAACCAAAGAGATAGGAGAAGTAAAGACATAGTTCAAGTGAGTATTAAGGATGAAAATAATAAAGCTTTTCTTAGAAAAGATATTGAAAATAGGTGGAGGTTTTAATAAACTTTTCAATGAAGGATCCGAAAGACGATTGATTTTAGCAACCTTCTAAACAAAAAAAAATAGAGAATTTCATTTTATCGTCGTATTAGTAAATCAAGTTAGTGAAGCTTTAAAGAAAATGAAATGTGGAAAAGCAGGGACCGGATAATATTCCAATAGAAGTGTGGAAATGTTTAGGAGATCAAGGAATTTCTTTACAAATCTTTTAATGTTATTTTAAAGACTAAAAGATGATGAGTGGAGAAAGAGTTTGTTGGTTCTTATATTTAAGAATAAAGGTGATGCACAAGATTGTGCAAATTATAGAGGAATTAAGTTAATGTGCCATACATTAAAATTATGGGAGAGAGTAAGAGCATAGATTATGTGATACGTAAGTTTCACAATCGGTTTGGTTTCATGCCGGTAGATCTACTATGGATGCTATACATTTGTTAAGAGGTTTGATGGAGAAGCATAGAGAAATAAAAAAGGATCTACATATGATATTTATTGATTTAGAGAAAGCTTATGATAAAGTCTCAAGAGATGTTCTTTGGAGAGTTCTAGAACAAAAGAAGTTAATATTGGTTATATTCAAGTCATTAAGGATATGTATACTAGAGTCACTTGTGTCCAAACACAAGGAGGATTGACAAACTATTTTCCTATTTCGGTTGGATTACATCAAGGATCAACATTAAGCCCTTATCTTTTACTTTAGTTATGGATGTTCTTACGAGGCATTTACAAGAAGATGTACCGGTGTATGCTTTTTTGATGACATTCTTCTTGTTGATAAGACTAGAGGAGTCCAACGAAACTTGAATTATGGAGGTCAACTTTAGAGTCTAAAGGTTTAAGCAGTCTAAAACCGAATATATGGAGTGTAATTTTAGTTGTAGAAATTTTAGTGGTAGTGTGACTTTAGGTGATCAAGTCATTAATAAGAGTGAGTTAGAGATATATTTCATTGTTCAAAATGATGGTGAAATAGATGGAGATATTATTAGTAGAATTCAAGTTGGATGGTTGAAGTGGAGGAATGCATCCGCCTATTATGTGATAGAAAAGTTCCACTTAAACTTAAGGGAAAATTTTATAAGATGGTGGTAAGACCTGAATGACTTATAGTGCGAATGTTGGCCAATAAAGAGAAACATAAGAGTAAGTTAAGTGAGATGAGGATGCTCGGTGGATGAGTGGCTTTACCCTAGAGAGATAGAATGCAAAATGAGTATGTTGGAAAAAGTTGGAGTAGCTCGGTGATAGATAAGATTGGAGAGTCGCTTAGATGGTTTGGCCACATAAAGCGTCGTCCGGATCCATTAGGAGAGTAGATGCATTAGATTTTCCTTATGTTAAGAAAGGTAGTAGACCTAAAAGACTTGGTTAAGATGTATAAAAAATGATCTTAGTATTCGAATTAAATGAGAATTTGACACATAATAGACACTGAAAGGATTCATGTAGCCGACCCCACCTAGTGGGATTAAGGCTTGTTGTTGTTGTTGTTGTTGTTGTAGAATATATTCTATCTAAATTATTTTTAGATTCTACTAATCTTTTTTATTTTCTTTTTTTACTAAAATACTTATGTATGGGTGATCTTTGATATTCATCAACCATAAAACAAACAAGTCTACTTATATTTTTTTAGTTACGGGATTAAATCAATGATTTGTTATTAGAGCAAGTGTCAACATCTATTTCAACATACATGTGTTTTTTTGTCTTTAAATTTGATTTCATTACTAGAAATTATTTGATGTAACGAGTAACAGGCTCTTTCGTTGAACCCTTCGTTGTTCAACGACAATTCATATTATCCACACCTAGGGATATAAAATTTCAATTCTTCTATATTTCAATAGTAACATGCTAACATGTTCCATGCAATTAAGGCAAAGCACAGAAAGCAGTGTTTCTCCAAGTATTTAAGTTCAACTTAATGATGCACTCCATTCAGTGTAACAAGTGCTACATTATATGTTAAAACTACTTGGCACCAGTACTTTTGCAAACTACTAGCTATCTTACCTTTGATTTTCCATTTTCTTCAATTAATCATACATCGTATTTATAGGTGCATCGTATTTCCACATTTTAAGTCTAATCTCAACTACTTAGTCAAATAATTATTCCTATAACCTGCTCTTTAATATACTCACCCCCCTATCCTTAAATTTATGACATAAATGTCAACATTTTGTGCTTATGTCACACTCAATTTGCATGCTAGAGACATCTTTGTAGCGCAACCTTCTAATTTATATAGAGCAACTTTTATTCAAGTCTAATAAAATATTGTCCTAAGCAGCCATGAATTTTCTTATTTCATGGCATTCACGAGACACTTCTTTATTTCAACTATCAAGTCTAACACTTATTCATTTCAACTATCTAGTCTAAACTCTGGGAACTAGAGATAAAGTCCTTAGTCCTCCCGCGTTCCTTTGCACATATAACAGTTACAACTTACTCTTGCGACTGTCTAACATAGTTATTCCTCCAGACTATTCATATTCTTTTCAAGTTGATTATATTAGCAAGCGCTTCATCTATTATTGCTGGTGAGCGAAAACTTCTGTGCCTTTTGAGGCACAATAACAAGTATGAATCCTTTCAATTGGTGGGTTTCTTCTACTGATGATGTTGTTCTATTATAAGTCCTTCAACAGGTTTACATTTGTTCCAACTCCTTACGTGAATCCTCTAATTTATTACTAAAATCCATTGGTCAACCTTGCCATGACTATTTCCTAAGAGGCATAATTTTATTATTATTATTTTTTTTTTTGGTATTTTAAATGAGGATCTAAGTAATGTAAATAAATTTATTCTAAAACATCCCTTAGAAACCCAAATCCTTCTACTTCTAAGATTCAACACATATTATATATATATATATATATATATATATATATATATATATATATATATATATATATATATATTTATATATATATTTATATGTTTGTATGTATGTATAATCATGCTTGGCAATTGATTTGCACTTAAGAAATCCAAGGGGTACATCACAATGTGTTGGATATTTGTAGAAAATTTTATAAGAGAGATTCTGAATTTATATCATTAAGGTCAATCGACCCAAACTACGGGTTCTCCAAAGTGGGGTACAAGTTTCATATCATATGTCTACCCATGAAGAACTCTTTCTCATATGACAACCCATTTAAATTTGTTAAATATTTCATTAATATTTTGCAGCTGTATATTTAGACTTACATTAATTTGAGAGTAAGCAAGTGGGCTATTCTTGGCCTCACTTGTGCCATGACTCAAGTATAAGAAATTTTTCCTATCTGTGACAAGTATTTTACTAATATTAGCCTAATTGACTTTTTTTAAGTGTTTTACTTATTCCACTAATACTATTACACATTCTTTAAACGTATCTTATATTCATCTCATATTTGTTTATGTTATATTCATAGATCACAAATATGAATGTTATATTCATTCACGTGTTCAGCCGCCACAAGTTTCATGTAAAGGATGAAGTATAACATCAAGCTAATTCTAAAGGCCTACTATAAGATCAAAATCAAATGCCCAATATGGAATCAAGAGTTAAGGCATTATCATCAAGTAAACATCAATAAAGAACCTTTATATGGAATTCAAAAAATTTGTAATAAAAATTAAAACTTGGAATTCAAAATTTTAGCCCAAATTTTTTGAATTTTCAACCTTTAATTTAATATTTCATATGAAATACTTTGGAATCAATTTTTAAAATTTAATTAACTTTAGGCTCTATTAAAAAGTCTTTGGGACAATGAATCCTCTTGATAGGAGACTAATTGGCCGTAGTTTCAGTCCAATTCCTTTTCTTTTTTTTTTCTAATTTTCAATTTCCCTCCTATTAAGTTTTTGAATTTTGAACATTTAAATGATGTAATGTTTTAAATATTTGTTGAAATAAAAGAAAAAAAATTTGGTACGACAACAACAAGCCTTTACCCCACTACATGAGGTCCACTACATCAAACATTTTTCTCTGTTAAGTCTGATTAAATATTACATTCTCATTTAATTGTAATAAAATAAGGACATTTTTTTATAATTTCTAATCAAGTATTTTTAGGTGTATCTCTACCTTTTTTTAACATAAGTTGAATCTAATACATCTACTCCTTTAATTGGGACATCGAGTGGCTGATGTTTTATGTGATCAAATCATCTGAAGTGACTATCTCTAATCTTCTCTACCACTAGAGCTACTCTAACCTTTTCATGTATATTTATCTTTCGCATTTTCTAAGTGTAAAGCCACTCATCCGAGCATCCTCTTCTCTGCAGTACTAAACTCAATCTTATACTTCCCTTTTACTGACCAACATTCTGCGCCTTGAAGTAATGCAGGTCTGACCACCATCTTATAAAATTTTCTCTTGAGTTCAAGTGTTACTTTCCTATCACACAACAGGCTCAATGCATTCCTCCACTTCAACCATCCAACTTAGATTCTACTAATAACATCCTCACTTATATCACCATCACTTTGAACAATAGACTCAAGCTATCTAAAACGTTCACTCTTTTTAATGATTTGATCACCATTGTTATCACTTGGCCACTTTTAATGATTTGATCACCATTGTTATCACTTGGCCACTAGATCTTCAACAACTAAGATTACACTACATATATTCATTTTTAGATGTACTCAAACAAAAGTCTTTAGACTCCAAGGTTGACCTCCATACTTTAAGTTTTCTTCAACTCCCTCTCTAGTCATATAAACAAAAAGAATATCATCAACAAAAAACCATACACCAAAATACATCCTCTTATAAATATCTAATAAGAGCATTCATAACTTAAGCAAAAAGATATGGGCTTAAAGCTTGTCCTTGATGTAATCCAACTGAAATAGGAAAATACTTAATCAATCCTCCTTGTGTTTGAACATAAGTAACAACTCCAATATAATGACTTGAATATAAGCAACATTAGCACCTTTTTTTTTTTCTAGAACTCTCCAAAGCACTTATCTTAGAACTTTATCATGTGTTTTCTCTAAATCAGAAAATATCATATGCGAGTCCTCTTTATCTCTCTACACTTCAACAAACCTCTCAACAAATGTATAACATCCATAGCATATCTATATAGCATGAATCCAAATTAGTTTTGAGAAATTTTTGTATCACAACATAACCTAAGCTCAATTACTCTCTCCCATAATTTTAATATATGGCAAATTAACTTAATTCATCTATAATTTACACTCTTGTGCATTATATTTATTCTTAAAATAGAAACCAACAAACTTTTTCTCCACTCAACTAGCATCCTATAGTCTTTCAAATACAACAACAACAACAACAAAGCTTTATCCCACTAGGTGGGGTGGGCTACATGAGGCCTTCTTCTCCATTATCCTATTATGTGCCAAATTATCATTTGATTCAAGTATATTAAGGTCATTTTTAATACATCTTAACCAAGTCTTTTTAGGTCTACCTCTACATTTCTTAACATAAGACAAATATAATACATCTACTCTCCTAACTGGGTCATCGGATGGCCGACGTTTTATGTGGCTAAATCATTTAAGATGACTCTCTCTAATCTTACCTGCCACTGGAGCTACTCCAACTTTTTCCCAAACATACTCATTTCGCATTTTTTCTCTAAGAGTAAAGCCATTCATCCACCTAAGCATCCTCATATCTACAACACTTAACTTAGTCTTATGCTTCTCTTTTATTGGCTAACATTTTGCATCATAAATCATTGTGGGTCTTACCACCATCTTATAAAATTTTTCCTTAAGTTTAAGTGGTATTTTTCTATCACACAAAGAGTAGATGCATTAGATTTGCCTTATGCTAAGAAAGGTAGAGGTAGATCTAAAAAAACTTAGTTAAGATGTATAAAAAATGACCTTAGTATACTTGAATTAAATGAGAATTTGACACATAATAGGACACAATGGAGACGAAGGATTCATATAGCCGACCCCACTTAGTGGGATAAAGGCTTGTTGTTGTTGTTTGTATGGCTTATATCACTCATCCATTATCATGGGTCAAAAAATAATTTAGGTAAAATACACAGTAAAAGTGTTCTTTTTCCAACATGATGAAGGCACATATAAATGTAAGAGACTAAATTTAATTTCCCAAAAAATCTAACCAAGCAGCATCAAGGGGATTCAATAACACAAAAACCAATCAGAAAAAAAGTTTAAAAAATTAAGCAGAATATAAGAGGAAATTTGGGAAAATGAAAATATAAAAAACACCTCAGAATGGGATAGCAACCATTGCATACTAAAACTTTAGTAAAAAATTCAAGGAAAAAATGGGTTGCAACAAAGGTATCAATAGTTCAATTGTTCGGTTAAAAAGAGATGACCTTGAGATGTCTTCACACCATCCTCAAAATGTTCGTGGATTTGGACTCCAGTAGACTGCTCTCTGCCACTAAAAGAAGATGCATGCAGCGGTTGAGAATTAAATGCCCAAGACGACCCTGTCTCGAGTGTTGGAAGCTGGGAAGAAAGGTAACCAAATGCAAGCTGCATGCTGTTAGTACTTGCAGCTAGGGCCGCAGGACGATCACCATTTGCAATTGGCATCAATTGCATGACACATGCTGGAGGAAAACCTGCAGTATTCAACCCGCTACTGGTAGAAGGTACTGTGACAGCAACTGGATAAGGAGCGTTCATGACTTTTAGTGGTTGGAGTGACAATGGCATCCCATATGAAGATTCTTTTCCCGATAAATTTGGTTCTCTCAGACCTTGGGAGCCAATACCACTTGATTCACTTAGAACACTTTTACCATTGAACTTCAAAGTGTTGGAGCATTTGGCATTTTCATCTCTCTGTGAAACCAACCATGGCTGTGGACCTTCTGCTTCTGACTCCGCCACATCTTCATTTTCACCAGTAGAACCATCTTCCGTGGTATTTGAAACATGAGAGTGTCTCAACAAAGGAGCTCCGGAAGACTTTTTGGCACCCTGCTTTTCCGCATTATCGACCAATTTTTCATGCTTGTTTTGAAAATTTATCTCCTCAAAGGGCAACTTCCGTTTGCTGGAACCTGATTTCTCCTCTTCAGTGTCAATAGTTCTTTTACTTAATATCAGCTGCTCTTGATACCTTGTGAACTGAGCTAGATTATTTCGTGCATCATTAGAACAATCAGTGGTAGAAGCAGGGCATTTACCAAGGTCTGTAAAGAAGTTCTCTTGGGGTTGAGTAATGAGTTCACTCTTCTGTTTTCCTTTAGATTCTTGGTTCTCCAAACCTGATTTAAAAAAGTTTTTAAATGAGTCATCGGAGATGGTCACATTGCCTCCCATGAGCCTATTAGCACTTCCTTCATCACCTTTAGAATCTGAAGGTGTATCTTTAACTTTAAACTTGGATGATCCGCCAAATGAAAGACCCAAGCTTAGCTCAAGTCCGTTCTCATCCTCCATTTTTTTTCAGAGAATCTAAACAAGCCAGGACACAGGTTCACTTATCACACATGCCTAAAATAATCAAAACTTTCTACATCTGCGTCCTAAATAATAAATATGTTCCATAGATTACAAAAGGCACCTGCAAGGAGAAGTCATTTTTGGGTTACTGAAATCAACCTTGAAAAGAAAAATAATTGATAATTAAAAAAAAATAAAGAAGCAGAAGTCACAACCAAAACAGGAAAAAGAGATACAAGGATGGAAGAGCTTGGCGAGAGAAATTGGTAACTTAAACTTGTACAAGTCAGAAATAAGAAGCTCTCAATTTTGTGCAAGAATCAGGACACCATGGAGCGCCATAAAGGCACATAAGAGACATGAATACTCACCATGACAGAGAACAGTAATTAGGAAATAAGTAAATAAAGGCACCATTTGAAGCATTATTAACCACTTTTTTCAGTGACCTGTTCTGCTATAAAAAAGAAAAGGATAAGTAACCAAACAAACTAAATATCTGCTACCATTCCAAAAAGAAACCAAGAGTGAAAATTTATGCAATAAATAGAAAGTATAACAATCACTGAAAAAAATGTGAGTACTGAAAATCCATCAAATTCCCAATTCCTATAACTAGTTCAAGATAAATGCTTTCACCTCCCTCCCTACTCTCTCTCTTGCTTGCTGGCTCTCATCACTACATCAAATAAATATTTCCTATAACAAAGTATTAATGAAAATGAATGATAAGAGATACTTAGATCTCAATCTAAGTTTCTTTAATAACATCTATCAGTTACATCACAATTCACACTCTTTAAAATAAAAAGTAACTACCTTCCAGGCATTTATTTCACCTATTAAAAATCACGAAATAAACAAGATAAATATGTGGAAAAAAAGCCTCATTGCTTAAACTCCTCTGGAAGAATTGATCAAATTACAAAATAGAAATCAAATTGGAGATCATTTAACGTCATAGCATCACACTTCTGGTGAGAATTGAAAGGATATAATACAGGTCATATGATTTTGTATAAATTATTAGGATTTTCTTTCTGTTTGTAACTAACCAATAGATTTCAACTTTTGACAATTGTAGTTTAGTTACTAAATTTATTATTTTCACATTGTATAGACTTTGCACGATCTTCGGCACAGATTATATAAAATCCTAAGATTATCATGTTTGTAAACAAAATATTCTAAATTCAATTCCAATAGCTGTTTTCTCTATTTTTCTTTGCCCTCTCTATCATTTCCACTTGGCTTGTCTGCATGTAGGAACCAAACTATGCATATCTAAAATACAATTCCTGTTGGTACCAGCTGTTTTCCCTAAAATCCATTGTTGCCACTATTCTCTAGAACTGTCATTGTTGCCGTCTTGGACATTGGAAGGCATGGAGACCACTCCTGCCACTGTTTGGATGCTTGTGGTTGGAGTATCCCCTACAATTTTCTAATGATTATACCACAGTTCAGAACCCGAAAGTAGAGATGAAGATTGAACCAGCTAAGAAAGAGGTTTGTGGTGAAATGAGTATTAAAAAATGATTTTATAATACAGCTCATATTATTTTGTATGTAATTATTAGGGTTTGTGCTGAAATGAGTATTAAAAAATGATATAATACAGTTCATATGATTTTGTATCTAATTATTAGGATTTTCTTTTTGTTTGTAACTAACCAATAGATTTCAACTTTTGACAATTGTGTTTGGTTATTAAATTTATTATTTTCATATTGTATAGACTTTCCACGATCTTCGGCACAGATTATATAAAATCTAAACAAAATATTCTAAATTCAATTCCAATAGTTGTTTTCTCTATTTTTCTTTGCCCTCTCTATCACTTCCACTTTGGCTTGTCGGCGTGTAGGAACCAAACTATGCATATCTACAATACAATTCCTGTTTGTACCGGCTGTTTTCCCTAAAATCCATTGTTGCCACTATTCTCTAGAACTGTCATTGTTGCCATCTTGGACATTGGAGGCCATGGAGACCACTCCTGCCGCTGTTTGGATGCCAATGCTTGGAGTATCTCCTACAATTTTCTGATGATTATACCACTGTTCAGAATCCGAAAGTAGAGATGAAGATTGAACCAGCTAAGAAAGAGGGTTTGTGGTGAAATGAGTATTAAAAAAAACCCAATCTATCAATGGAGGGGAGAAATCATAATTTCAGTAAGGATTTCAAACAAGAAATGCTGAAATGTATTTCTTGCTTAACCCCTCTTGTTCTTACAATAGGCATCGGAGCTCTAGCAATCAAAAATTGAAAACAGCATTAGTAAGATTGGAGATCAAGAAGCTTACGAGGTAAAATGATTTCAATCTTTAGAGACAAAAGATGAAGGTGCTAGTCGAGTATCAAAGCTTGGATGCGATATTTTCAACGGAAGCATTGGAAAAGGTAGATGCAAAAACCCGATAACATCTTGCTAACAAGGCTCATAGTGCAAAGAGATGACATTTTAAAGGAGACTGTTGAGGGGGACCGGGTCATTAACATTTAGAGAGGAAGCTTGAATCTGTGTACTTAAACAGCTCCCTTGTAAAACAGTTATATCTCAAAGGGAGGTTATACACCTTGCGATCAAATAAATTGAAATAACTAAAAAAGCATTTTGATGACTCTAACAAGATCATGATCGGATTTTGAAAGCATTAAAGCTAAAATCAACAATAAAGATATTGTCATAATTCTCACAAGTTCTTTGCCCAAAAAAAATTAACATTTTTAGATATTATGTTAAATAATAAAATCACTCTCTTTCTATTACAGAGGTGAAAGCAGCCTTGAATTTCAAAGAACTGTAGACGAATAAAGAATCGAAGTATAAATATGTTAGCAATAGCCTGATGACTCATGGAAGAATAGAGAAGCGTGATGTGAGCAACAAGTATCGATCAAGATCCAAGTCAAAGTTCAAAAAGAAATGCTTTATTTTACATAACATCATTTTAAGAAATTTATCCAATAAGAAAGATAAAAATGCTTAGAAATAAGCAAATTAAATTTGATTGTTGAGGAGGGATACAAAAGTGTTAAAAGTATTCTCCATTGCATGATCCAATACTAGTAAAGATTAGATTATTGATTTTGGTAAAGCTTTCCACATATGTTCAAATAAATCAAGATTTGAGCAATTAGAAGATTTTGATAACAGTACGACAATACTTGGAACAATAAGACTTGCAAGATCATACAGATTAACAAAGAATCAAGATGTTTGATAACTTCGAATGACACCAATAAGAAGCCATGTACATACTTGAGATCAAGCGAAATTTAATTTTACTATGAATATTAAAGAAATCTAGTTATAGACTTGAGAGTGGAAATGGGAGCTTAGAGGTATACAAAGGCTCGTTTGTTTTCGAGAAAGGAATGTCAATGGATTGTACTCCTTGATGAAATGAACGATCTTTGAGGAACAAGTAATGCAACTAACAAATCAACAAATGCAACCAAATTATGACATAAGAGACGTGCCACATAAGTTTAAGAGGGTTTGAAAATCTTGAGAAACAGAGTTTGGATGTGGGGACATGATTGAGAATCTTGATTTCTGTGAGCGGCAAGATTATAATGAAGGCCAGGATTCTTAGGTTTGCATATGTCATGTACTTGATAGATGGAGTTCTTAACTACATTCATTCAGATCTTTAGGGGCCTTATCAGGTAACCTCGCATAGTGGTTCAAGGTATTTCATTCTTGATTATTCAAATATTATAATGGGTATTTTTTAAAAATACAAGAATAAAGCATTCTATAAACTCAAATTTGTAAGAAGTTAAGAAATTGAGAGCTTACAAAGGGTTCAAATTTTGTGTTGATAAATTCATAATATTCTAAGAAAATCAAGAGATATCAAAGCATTACTCAGTAAGGACAACCCAACCCCATATCAAAATGGGTTGGCCAAGAGGTTCAACAAAGCAATTCTCAAGCAAAATTAGAATGTATGTTAAGTACTTACATTTCTTATTTTCAGATTCTAGATTCTTTTTGCAACCTTGGGTATGAATTCTATAAATATCCTAGAATTTCATGCTTGTAAAAACAATGTTCTGAAGACCATTCCAATAATTTTCTTCTCTATTCTTCTTTTTGCAGCAGGAACCAAACTGTGCAGGTATATTATATGATTCCTACCATTGCTACTTTTTTTCCTTGAAATCAGCTATAGTTGTTGTCCTACAAAATTTCAATGCAGCCATCTCGGACACGAAAGACCATGGAGATGATCTATTGTAGTTTCCAAATGATTATATTGTCGTCCAAACCCAAAAAAAAGGGTGAAGGTGAACCACCTAAGAAGGAGGATTGGTGATGAAGTGAATTCCTGAACCTCAAGTGTTGAAAATAGTATTCTTGGCCGATATCCTCTTGTTCTTACAAAAATTTCTACCAAATTATTGAGATGACTTCATATGGCCACTTTGTTGGACCTAACAAAAGATGACCAACTAAAATAGTACTAAGAAAAAATAGATGAGTAAACGAGATAAATCAAACTTGACAAGACTATGGCATGTATTTCTAAGGAAAGCTTTGCATTCATCTATAAGGTTTATTGTCTTAGAAAACTAATATGAAAGCAAATATATATATATATATATATATATATGTATATATATATATATATATGCATATATATATATATATATATATATATATATATATATATATATATATATATATATGAATCAGATTAAGTGAAAAGGGGATATGCACATATCCCTCCTTCAACATTCTTTGTTGCACCTTGTATGGCCACAACAATAGTGTGTAGCACAAATCAGTCACAGTGCCTTTGAGATTACATGGCACAATATAAGTATTTGTATTCTCACCACAACTGTCTCTCTTATCAAATAATCTAACTCACATTCCTTAGATCTTTTAATAAGAATTATATTCTCCTATCTCCCTTACGCACCTCACGTTCCTTGAATTCTTTAAAAAGGGCTTATATTCTTCCAAGCTCCAAGCCATCATTTTCTCCTACTAAAACCTTTGTAACATCAATGCCCATATGCCCTAAATCTCAATCACTCATAAATGATGCCCTCCGCTCCCTCACATTAAATTTTCTCACCTAACTGTCAATATTATTATTCATATCATAAAAATTAATGTATGTTAAAGAGGTAATCTGCCATAATGTTGTATATTTATTTTAAAATTAATTATTAGTTCACATATAGTTTTTTTTATCCATCTTTATTATGCATTAATTTTGTTAATTGAAATATGTCTCAATGAAAGTCAATGAAAGATAGAATGCTCACAAACTATGAATTTATTTGAAGATTATATGCAACATTTTTTTTGATAGGCTTTTTTTGCCAAAGGATTTCCAATTATCTAAAATAAACACCAAAATAATGATTAATATTGCAAGGCAGTTTAGTGTTTCTATATCTAAGTCTTCACATCAACAACACATCTCTAACATCATCAGGCACCTGCTCACCAGACATGTTTGTTCATATCATTCACCTAGTACAAGCACAATAATTCATGTTAAACAAAAGATATATAGCATTGCCACCACCAAATGACAAGGTGCTAGTAATGATATCATTAAATTTTGATTCAAAAAACCAGCCCTTGATACCTATAATACAAATTAATTTTAAAAAAAATCAACCAACTATACAATCATATAGAATCAAATAAATATATATACAAATATAGACCAAAAAATACAAACCCACATCCCAAACATAAAAAGATAAATAAAAAGTCACATTTTTGTATGAATTGTAAGCTTCATGTGTATGTTATATCACAAAACGTGAACATATATAAATCCACTTTAGGCAAGTTCATCTCACAGTTTTACCAAAATTTCAGAGAAGCTATTTACATAATCATACTATAGGTAAATTCTCAACTTGATATATACTATCAATACTATGAGAATGTCTACTTTCTCAAACAAATGAACTCATAACCCTCATTTTAATCAAAAGCTGACAATGACTTTCATGATTAATAAAGTAATCAGTAGCTTCCGGAAACTTTAAATTGTCCCCAAGTTTGGTGAATTTGCAGAGACCGCCCATTGATTTCTAATACTCTTGAATTGCTCCTTAATCTTAAGAGTTGCTAGGTATCCTATTTTAGGTAGGATTTAAGTAGAATTTGCTTAAATCCTAACAAACAAAAAAACTTTTTAGGAACTTTAAACCTATTATTTGGATAAATCCTATTTCAAATCCATTAATGGCTAAATCCAATATTTGTTAAATCCCACCATTTATGAGATTTCATGCATTTAAGGATTTCCGCCTCACAAATATTAAATCCTGAAACAACTAACCGAACAGATCATTAGTATTTACAAGATTTACAGTAGTCACACAATTTTAAGGTTTTAATCCTCGAGACTTACTAAATCCTGCTTGTAGCCAAACCAGCCATAATAGAATCTACAAAAACTACCTTTAACAGAAAATTTCAATCCCAAAATTAAACAATTTAAATAGGAATGGTCGACGAAGAACATCAGCTTCAGCTGATTTATCTCTGATTGACTGAATCAAACTCAATTATTCGTAATAGAATAAGTTTTGCTAACAATGAAACAAATTAGTTTAAGAAAAGTTAATAATCAGCCAGTATTACCAAAAATATTGCTTCCAATCCAGCCTCTCCTGCAATCCTACTATTTGCCAATAAACTCAACCAAACAGCTCGATCGAAAACAAAAACATTAGATATGGTAAAAGACATACGAAAAAGAAGGCCGATAGGAAGGCCACTCACCGATCTTCCAACACCAGCAATAGCCCTATATGTCAAAAAAATAACCAAAAAGCTCGATCGAAGAAAGAAACTACAATCGATATGAGAAATAGGAGAAGGTCAATTGGAGGAAGAAATGATAAAAGAAGGCCTCTTACCAATCTTCCGACACCAGAATTGATCAGCAAGGAGAATCAGAAGGCAATGGACGAAGGGTTCCACCGCAAGATTGCGGAAGAAGGTTTAGCAGAGAGTGAGTGAGAAGGTTTGGTTGGTCTATAGGACGTCCGATTTTCATGAGTTCTTAATGATTCGCGCACATGTAGATGATAGGAAGTAATTAGGGCTGCAAATCATGACTTGGCACTATTATAGCTTATTCATGATTGTTTGATTAACACATCAAACTAACTTTAATACTTTCATAAATATTTAATTGCTAAATAAATAAAAATGAATAACTTCATTTATATTCATAAATTGTTTCATTTAAAGCTCGTGAATAAGATCGTTAAAAAGCTCAATTAAGACTTATTCGTAAACAATACATCTAAAATTTTTTTGGGGTTAATAAACTTTAACTAATAGTAATACAACTCAACAAACTGCTCTCGAATAAGCTCAATTAAGATCTGATTAACCACCATTTATTTCAATAAACAAGCCGCTTATTAATATGCTCGATAAGCTCAATTTGAATCAAACTTATGAACATATCCGTGTCGAGCTCAAATATGACATTTTTAAACGAACTCAAGCTTGAACACATTTCTCGAAGCGCAAATACATCTCAAGCAAAGCTTGACCATGATATTTGTAAATAAATTTGAGCTTGAACAAGCATATGCTCAGCTTAGCTCTGTCTGTTTGTAGCTCTTAAAGGAATGGATGAACTAGTGCCAGTTGATTTATTGTTGAATAAAACTTAATGAAATATTTTATGCTTCGAGCTCAATTTTATTAAATATTGGAGACAAAAATTTATTTAATTTTGAATTATTTAATATTTAAAATTTAATATTTACATATATAATTTTTTTTCAAAACATGAAAAAACATATTTCACTTTAATTATTGATAATGAATTTTTTAATATGATATTAAAATTTAAATATTATTTATATAAATATATATATTATTCATAAAAATTTTCAAATTTCTTATATTTAAGTGTATTATAAAAATCATGTCACCTATATTTGGATAAAAATTAATTATCCCCTCTTATAAATACATGAGTGTCATAGTCTTAAAAAATCTTCATAGACACCAGTGATCAATTGTAAATATTTCAAGACATACAAGCTATATAATCTAAATTAGCTATAAACAATAAAACTAAGTTTTATCATGATATCTTCATTTCTTTAAAATTATATACATACAACATAATTATTATGTATTTATATATCTAATAATTTTTTAAAAATCAATCCATCTTTTTGTAGATATATTTTGATATTAGGGATATCAAAAAAATTTGTTGTTTACGAACAGCTCGTGTTCTACTCATTTATTAAACAAACGAGTCAAACATGAATAAATATTTTAAGCTTAATTTATAAGCAAACCGAAGATAAAAATCCTTTGTTTGATAGTATTCGGCTCATTTTAGCTCGAAATAAAAAAATTACACATACACACACAAAATAATTTCACAACACTGAAATTTCGAGTCATTTCAAATACAAGCCGAACACGAATAAAAATTTGACTTGCTCAAGCTCAGCTCATTTACACCCTTATTTGATATATTTATGATAGTAAAGTATTATGTAAACAAACATTAAACATGAAGATATATGAGAACTGCATGAAATAACTGCACATCTTCCTCATGATGAATTTTACAATTAACAACAAATGAAACTGCTTCAAATTCCTTGCACATTCATCACCATCCACCACAGACCACTGCAGCTATAAAGAAATAGAATCTAATCTACAACCAACTTGCAAGAATGGATTCAATCACCTGAAAAAAGCTTTTCAGCTATAAGAAAGGAATGATTTTTCCACAAAAGTGCTCCCTTTATCATCTATTTGTCACCCACTTTCGGAAGATTAGTTTCATTTTGTTTGTCAAAAGCTTCAGTGATCTTGTTTGGCCATCACGAGAGGAAATAAGAGTTTTAGTCAAATATGAAAGAGTATAGGAAAATTTATAAACATAACACAAAATTCTTATGAATTTACATATAGGCAGTCGATTAATTTATAAACATAACACAAAATTCTGCACATCTTTTGATCAAATTTGTTTAAATTCATTTGATTAGTTGATCGAATAATTTAACACTGCCTTTGTCAGGTCCTAAGTCCTGGATGTGAAAAATTGTAGGGTTGCGATAGACAGTCAACGACCAGTGTAAAACTTGTCAAAATAATCATGATATGAATCCTTTAAAACATTGTGTTAATCTTAGTGTCTCCACAGGTGGCGATGTATGACAATCTGATGAAAAGTGTGCGAGGATCTTTGCATTGGCGTCAGTGCGGTGTTAAATAAGTTCCCACATTATGGACGGATGCAGACAAATAAGTTAGTCCATGAAACTAGAATTATGTTAGAAACTTAGAATATAGATACTATTACAGGTAAATTAATGAAATTAATAGATATTATGGTTCATATGAAAATAAATATTTTATGTATTTAAGAAACTAAATGAGTTGAGGAGAAGGCCAAGGAGATTGATAGTTTAGGTTTTAAATTTTGCTATTCAAGTAGAAGCCAAATTAGAAATGGTGTAGGTATGATTATAGATAAATGTTTGAAGGATAATGTTATAAATGTTAAAAAGATTAGAGATAAAATTATAGATTTAAAGATTTTTGTTGATATTAAAATTATTAATGTTATAAGTGTTTTGACTCCTCAAATAGGTTTAGATGTAAGCTCAAAAGAAAAATTTTGGAATGAATTAAATAGATTAATATATAATATATCTCTTGAAAAAAAGTATTTATTAGAGGAGATTTAAATGAACATGTTGGTAGAGTGGTAAAAGATTTTAAAAGAATTCATGGTGACTATGGATTTAGAGTGACTATTGAAAAAGATAGGAATATATTAGATTTTGCTTTAGCCTATGATTTTGTAATATTTTATTTAAGAAAAGAGAAGAGCATATTATTATTTATACAAATGAATTTAGTAAAACACAGATTGATTAATTTTTTATAAGAAAAATAGAATGTTTATGTTGTAAAAATTGTTAGATAATTCCGAGTGAAAGTTTAAGTCCCTAATATTGATTGTTAATTTTAGATTTTAAGATGAGAGATTATAAGATTATTTTAGGATTAGATAGGGGCACTTAAAGAACATTAATAAAAATATTGTTAAGAGCAAGCTATAAAAGCTTAAAATTATGATATTTATAAAGAAGCTAATGTTATGTGAGAAAAAGTAGCAAATGAAACTAAGCAAGTTACAAAAAATATGCTTGTAGAATTAAAAGAAAAAAAAAACTTTTTTTAATAAAATTAATTGGTGGTGAGGTCAAAATCTGCATAAAAAAAAAAGAGAAATAAGAAACATTATTATAAAATTTGATTTAGAAGTAAAAACTCGAAGAATAGGAAAATATATAAAATGACCCATAGAAATTCTAAAAAAGCAATATATGATGTCAAAATTTTAGTTTTTAATGATTTATAGAATAGATTGGATACCAAATAAAGTGAAAGATATATGTATAAGTTAGCCAACTAAAGAGATAGGATAAGTAAAGATCTAGTTCAAGGGAGTTGTATTAAGAATAAAAATCATAAAGTATTTTTCTTAAAAAAGGATATTGAAAATATGTAGATGAGATATTTTGATAAACTTTTCAATGAAGAATCTATCTATACGATTGATTTTAGCAATCTTAATACCCTAAATAAAAATATAGAATTTTATTTTTATCGTCGTATTAGTAAATTTGAAGTTAAAGAAGCTTTAAAGAAAATGAAGAATAGAAAAACAGTAGGACTTAGTGATATTCCAATAGAAGTGTAAAAATGTTTAGGAGATCAAGGAATTTCTTGGCTTACAAATCTTTTTAATGTTATTTTAAAGACTAAAAAGATATTAGATGAGCGAAGAAAGAATTTGTAGATTCCTATATTTAAGAATAAAGGTGATGCACAAGAATGTGCAAATTATAGAAGAATTAAGTTAATATACATTAAAATTATGGGAGAGAGTAATTGAGCATAGGTTACGACATGATACAAGAGTTTCTCAAAATCAGTTTGGTTTCATGCCAGGTAGATCTACTATAGATGCTATACATTTATTAAGAGGTTTGATGGAGAAGTATAGAGAAAGTAAGGAGAATTTATATCTGATATTTGTTGATTTAAACAAAGCTTATGATAAAGTTTCAAAAGATGTTATTTGGAGAGTTCTAGAAAATAAAAGAGTTAATATTGGTTATATTCAAGTCAGGATATGTATCGAGTATTACTTGTGTGCAAACACAAGGAGGATTGATAAAATTTTTTTCTTATTTCAGTTGGATTACATCAAGGATCGGCTTTAAGCCCTTATCTTTTTTCTTTAGTGAAGCGTTGTGTTAGGTAGTCGAGAGCCAGCGTAAAATTTGTCGAAATAATCATGGCATGAATCTTTTAAATCTGTTATCTTGCGTCCCAAGCGGCGCGTATGCTTGAATCTGATGAAAAATGTCAGAAATTATTTGCATCGGACGGTGCGGTGTTAAATAAAGCAAGGATCCCACATTATGGACGGATGCGAAAGAAGTTAGTTCATAAAACTAGAATTAGGTTAGCATCTTGGAATATGTATCTTCTACGTAAATTAATGGAATTAATAGATATTACGGTTCATAGAAAGATAAATATTTTATGTATTCAAAAAGCGAATGGGTTGGGAAAGCTAAGGAGATTGATAGTTTAGGTTTTAACTTTATTGGTAAAGTCGAACTAGAAATGGTATGCGTGTAATTATAGGTAATTGAAGGATAATGTTATAAGTATTAATAGATGTGGAGATAGAATTATAAACTTTAAAGATTATTGTTGATAATAAGATTATCAATAATATAAGTGTTTATCTTCTCAGTAGGTTTGGAGGTAAGTGAAAAATTTTTGGAATAAATTAGAGGATTAATCTGAAAGATACCTCTTGAAGAAAAATATTTATTGGGAAGATTTAAATGGACATGTTGGTAGAGTGGTAGAGATTTTAAAGTATTAAGGTGGTTATGAATTTTGGTAATGAAGAAGGTCTATATTGCATTTTTTCCTTAGCTTATGATTTAGTTGCTAATATTTTATTTAAGAAAAGAGATGAACATATTATTACCTATAAAAATGGATCTAAGAAAACACGATTGATTATTTTCGATAAAGAAAAAATAGATTTAGATCAGAAAAGATCAGAAGGCCATTCCAAGTGAAATTTTAAGTACCCAACTATTAGTTTTAGATTTTAAAGGTTGTAGAAGAGAAAAAATAAACTAAATTATCATGTCCAGATTAGATGGGACACTTAAAGAACACAAATAAAAATATTTTAAGAGCAAGCTACAAGAAATTAGAATTTGAGATGTTCATGCGAAGCTAACGTTATGTGAAAAAAAATATCAAGAAAACCAAGCAAGTTAAAGATGTGGAGAATCAAAAGGAAAAGCTTCTTAATAAGAATAGTTGGTGGTAATCGTGAGACAAGAAAATATAAGAAATAAAAAACATCATATAAAACTTAGATGTAAAACCCTGAGAATTGGGAAAGATATAAACCAGAGATTCTAAGAAAACAATATACGATTTAAAAAATTTTTAGTGATTTATACAATGATTGATACCAAAGAAGGTGAAAGATGTATGATAAGTTAACCAAAGAGATAGAGAAGAAAGACATATCAAGTGAGAGGTATTAAGAATGAAAATAATAAAATATTTTTTCTTAGAAAAGATATTAAAATAGGTGGATGAGGTATTTTGATAAATTTTCAATGAATGATCCGAAAGTACTTGATTTTAACAACATTAATACCCTAAACAAAAATAGAAATTTTATTTTATCGTCAGATTAGTAAGCAAGTGAAGCTTTAAAGAAAATGAAATGTTGAAAAGCAAGTAGGACCTGATAATATTCCAATATGTGTGGAAATGTTTAGGAGATCAAGGAATTTCTTGGCTTACAAATCTTTTAATGTTATTTTAAAGACCAAAAAAGATGTCGATGAAAAAAGAGTTTGTTGGTTCCTATATTTAAGAATAAAGGTGATGTAGAAGAGTGTGCAAATTATAGAGGAATTAAGTTAATGTGTCATACATTAAAATTATGGGGGAGAGTAATTATGCATAGGTTACGATGTGATACAGAAGTTTCTCACAATCAATTTGGTTTCATGCCACGTAGATCTACTATAGATGATATACATTTGTTAAGAGGTTTGATGGAGAAGCATAGAGAAAGTAAGAAGGATCTACATATGATATTTATTGATTTAGAGAAAGCTTATGATAAAGTCTCAAGAGATGTTCATTGGAGAGTTCTAGAACAGGAAGGAGTTAATATTGGTTATATTCAAGTCATTAAGGATATGTCCAAACACAATGAGGATTGACAAAATATTTTTCTATTTCAGTTGGATTACATCAAGGATCAACATTAAGCCCTTATCTTTTTACTTTAGTTATGGATATTCTTACGAGGCATTTACAACAAGATGTACCTTGGTGTATGCTTTTGTCGATGATATTCTTCTTGATAAGACTAGAGGGAGTCCAACGTAAACTTGAATTATGGAGGTCAACTTAGAGTCTAAAAGTTTTCGCTTAAGTAAATCTAAAACCGAATATATGGAGTGTAATTTTAGTTGTAGAAGTTTTAGTGATAGGACTTTGTGATCAAGTCATTAATAAGAGTGAGTGATTGATATTTAGCTCTATTGTTCAAAATGATGGTGAAATAGATGGAGATGTTATCTAGAATTCAAGTTGGATGGTTGAAGTGGAGGAATGCATCTATTTATTATGTGATGTAAAAGTTCCACTTAAACTTAAGGAAAAATTTTATAAGATGGTGGTAAGACCAGAATGACTTATGGTGCGAATGTTGGCCAATAAAAGAGAAGCATAAGACTAAGTTAAGTGTTACAAAGATGAGGATGCTCGTGGATGAGTGGCTTTACTCTTAGAAGATAGAGAATGAAATGAGTATGTTCGAGAAAAAAGTTGGAGTAACTCAGGTAGTGGATAAGATTAGGGAGAATCGCCTCGAGATGGTTTAGTACATAAAGCGTCGGTAGATCAGATGAGATTAGGAGAGTAGATCATTAGATTTGTCTTATGTTAAGGTAGAGGAAGACAAAAGAGACTTGGTTAAGATGTATAAAAAATGATCTTAGTATACTTGAATTAAATGAGAATTTGACAAATAATAGGACCTGATATGGAGCGAAGGATTCATGTAGGCATACAATGGGATTAAGGCTTGTTGTTGTTGTTGTTGTTGTTGTTGTTGTTGTTGTTGTATGAATGTTTTTACTAGATATTTACAGGAAGATGTACCTTGATGTATGTTTTTTGCTGATGACATTATTCATGTTGATAAGACTAGGAGGAGTCAAGAGAAATTTGAATTATAGGAATTGACACTTAGAGTCTAAAAGTTTTCATTTAAGTAGATCTAAAAATGAATATATGGAGTGTAGTTTTAGTTGTAGAAGTTCTAGTGGTAATATTGTGATATTGGGTGAACAAGTCATTAAAAAGAGTGAGCGATTTAGATATTTAAACTCTATTGTTCAAAATGATGGTGAAATAGTTAGAGATTTTATTAGTAGAATTCAAGGTCGATGGTTGAAGTGGAGGAATGCATCTGGCCTGTTGTGTCATAGAAAAGTACTTCTTAAACTTAAGGAAAAATTTTATAAGATGGTGGTAAGATCTACAATGATTTATCGTGTAAAATGTTAGCCAATAAATGAGAAGCATAAGACTAAGTTAAGTGTTGCAAAGATGAAGATGCGCATGTGGATGAGTGGTTTTACTCTTAGAGATAAAATGCGAAATGAGTATGTTCGGGAAAAAGTTGGAGTAGCTCCAGTGACAGATAAGATTAGAGAGGCCCGCCTTAGATGGTTTGGCCACATAAAGCGTCGATTGTCCAATGACCTGGTTAGGAGAGTAGATGAATTAGATTTGTCTTATGTTAATAAACATAGATGTAGACTTAAAAAGACTTGATTAAGATGTATAGAAAATGACCTTAATATACTTGAATTGAATGAGAATTTGACACATAATAGGACACTATGGAGAAGAAGGATTCATGTAGCCGACCCGACATAGTGGGATAAAAGCTTGTTGTTGTTGTTGTTGTTGTTGTTGTTGTTGTAGTTGATCGGCTATATTGAACACCAATAAAAAAATGAGATTAAGATGTGCACATCTAAAAAATTCTAGAGATTACTTTGATAATGTACTCTCGGTTCATTTACATGCATAGCACACAATTCTTATATATGTACATATTTAATATCTAAAATTTCATATTTATTTAAATATTACTCAAATTTTCATTCTTACATCAAAAATATCACAAACATTACTTTTTTTTAAGTGAAATGCACCTTTTATATAGTGGAAGTGCTGTTTTTATAAATATCAAAATTTAACTATTATATATGTAAATTCATAAGAATTTTGTGTTATGTTTATAAATTTTCCTATAATCTTTCATATCGACTAAAACTCTCTTATTTCCTCTCCAGAAATCTGATAGCCAAACAAGATCTGTCTGAGCTTGGCTTTGGCAAACAAAATGAAACTAATCTTTTGGAAGTGGGTGACAAATAGATGATAAAAGGAGCACTTTTGTGGGAAAATCATTACTTGCTTATAGCTAAAAAGTTTTTTTCAGCTTGATTACTTGCCTGTAGATCAGATTTTATTTCTTTATAGTTGTAGTGGTCTGTGCTAGATGGTGATGAATGTGCAAGGAATTTGAAACAATTTCATTTGTTGTTGATTGTAAAATACATCATGAGAAAGATATGCAATTATTTCATGCAGTTCTCATATATTTTCATGTTTAATGTTTGTTTAAATAATACTTTACTATCATAAATACATCAAATAGGGGTGTAAATGACCTGAGCTTGAGCAAACCAAAATTTTATTCGTATTTGGCTTGTGTTCAAAATGACTCGAAATTACAATATTTATGTTCGGGTTGAATTGTTCAAAATAGCTCGAACTATCAATAATCCGAAAATATATGGAAAAAAATGAGAATTTGAATCAGGGCTAATTTTTTACATTGCAAAAGCTCTAATTCCTAAGTCATATTTGCAATGGTGAAATTATTTTGCGTGCGTATGTGTAATTTTTTATTTCGAGCTAAAATGAGCCGAATACGATCGAACGAAAGTTTTTTATGTTATGTTTGTTTATAAACCGAGCATAAAGTATTTATTCATGTTTGACTCGCTTAACGAACGAGCAGAACACGAGCTGTTTGCAAACAATAAATTTTGTTGATAGCCCTCCCATCAAAATATATAAGAGATTTATCCAACAAATTCTTTAAGACTATGACACTCATATATTTATAAAAGAGGATAATTAATTTTAATCCAAATATAGGTGACATGATTTTTATATTATACTTAAATATAGGAAAATTCTAACAATTTTATGAATAATTAAGTAATTTATATTATTTTAAAAATAAAATAGTTCAAAATTAAATGAATTTCTATCTCCAATAATTAATAAAATTGAGATTTAAACATAAAATGTTTCATTAAATTTTTTTCAACAATAAATCAACCGGCACTAGTTCATCCATTCCTTTTAGGGCTACAAACAGACAGAACTAAGCTGAGCATATACATGATCGAGTTCAAATTCATTTACAAATATCAAGGTCAAGCTTTGCTTGAGATCTATTCACGCTTTGAGAAATGTGTTCAAGCTTGAGTTCCTTTAAAAATGTCATATTTGAGCTCGGTATGAATATATTCATAAGTTTGATTCAAATTAAGCATATAAAGCATATTAATAAGCAGCTCGTTTATTGAAATAAATGATCATTAATCAAATCTTAATTCAGTTTGTTCGAGAGCAGCTTGTTGAGTTGTATTACTATTAATTAAAATTTATTAACCCCAAAAAAAAATTTAGATGTATTGTTTACAAATAAGTTTTAATTGAGCTTTTTAACGATCTTATTCACGAGTTTTAAACGAAACAATTTATGAATATAAATGAATCAAATAATAAGCTATTCATTTTTATTCATTTAGCAATTGAATATTTATGAAAGTATTAAAACTAGCTCGATGTGTTAATCAAAAAATCATGAATAAGCTCTAATAGTGTCAAGTCATTATTTGCAGCCCTAATTACTTCCTATCATCTTCATGGGCGCGAATCTTAAAGAACTCATGAAAATCGGACGCTCTATAGACCAACCAAACCTTCTCACTTACTCTCTGTTGAACCTTCATCCGCAATCTTGCGATGGAACCCTTCGTCCATTTCCTTCCGATTCTCCTTGCTGATCAATTCTGGTGTCGGCAGATCGGTAAAAGACCTTCTTTTATCATTTCTTCCTCCAATTAGCCTTCTCCTGTTTCTCATATCGATTGTAGTTTCTTTGTTCGATCAAGCTTTTTGGTTATTTTTTTCGATCAATGCTGGTGTCGGAAGATCAGTGAGTGACTTTCCTATCGTCATTCTTCTTCTAATCGGCCTTCTTTTTCGTGTGTTTTTTACCATATCTAATGTTTTTATTTTTGATCGAGTTGTTTGGTTGAGTTTATCGGCAAATAGTGGGATTGCAGGAGAGGTTGGATTAGAAATCATATTTTCAATAATACTGACTGATTATTAACTTTTTTTAAACTAATCTATTTCATTGTTAGCAAAACTCATTCTATTACGAATAATTGAATTTGATTCAGTCAATCAAAGATGAAACGGCTGAAGAAAATGTTCTTCTTCGTCGACCATTAGTATTTAAATTGAGTAATATTGGGGTTCGAATTTTCTGTCAAAGGGTGGTTTTGGTAGATTCTATTAATAGCTGGTTTGGCTAGAAGCAGGATTTAATAAGTCTCAAGAGGATTAAAACCTTAAAACTGTGTAACTACTGTAAATCTTGCAAAATGCTAATGATATGTTCGGTTAGTTCTTTCAGTATTTAATATTTGTGAGACGGAAATCCTTAAATGCGTGAAATCACATGAATGGTGGGATTTAACAAATATTGAATTTAGCCATTAATGGGTGTGAAATAGGATTTATCCAAATAATAGGTTTAAAGTCCCCAAAAAATTTTTTTGTTCGTTATAATTTAAATCGCTTAACTTTAAATAATAAGCAACTCTTAAGATTGAGGAGCAATTCAAGAGTATTAGAAATCAATGGGCAGTTCTCTGCAAATTCACCAAACTTGGGGACAATTTAAAAGTTTCAAGAAGCTAATGATTACTCCATTAATCATAAAAGTCATTGTCAGCTTTTGATTTAAACGAGGGTTATGAGTTCATTTTGTTTCAGAAAGTATACCTTCTCATAGTATTGGCCAGTATAGATCAAGTTGAGGATTTACCTATAGTATGATTACGTAAATAGCTTCGCTGAAATTTTAGTAAAACTGTGAAATGAACTTGCCTAAAGTGGATTTATATATGTTCTCGTTTTGTGATATAACATACACGTGAAACTTACAATTCATACAAAAATGTGACTTTTTTTTTATCTTTCTATGTTTGGGATGTGGGTTTGTAAATTTTCCTCTATATTTGTATATATATTTATTTGATTCTATATGATTGTATAGTTGGTTGATTTTTTTTCAAAATTAATTTGTATTATAGGTATCAATGGCTAGTTTTTTGAATCAAAATTTAATGATATCATTACTAGCACCTTGTTGTTTGGTGGTGGCAATATTACATATCTTTTGTTTATCATGAATTATTGTGCTTGTACTAGGTGAATGATATGAACAAACGTGTTTGGTGAGCAAGTGTCTGATGATGTTAGAGATGTGTTGTTGATGTGAAGACTTAGATATAGAAACACTAAACTGCCTTGCAATATTAATCATCATTTTGGTGGTGTTATTTTAGATAGTTATAAATCCTATGGCAAAAAAAGCCTATCAAAAAAGGGATGCATATAATTTTCAAATAAATTCATAGTTTGTTAGTATTCTATCTTTCATTGACTTTCATTGAGACTACATATTTCAATTAATAAAATTAATGCATAATAAAGATGGATAAAAAAAATTATATGTGAACTAATAATTAATTTAAAAATAAATATACAACATTGTGATAGATTACCTCTTTAACATACATTAATTTTTATGATATGAATAATAATATTGGATGTTAGGTGAGAACAATTGAATGTGAGGGAGCGGAGGGCATCATTAATGAATAATTTAGATTTAGGGCGTATGGGCATTAAGGTACAAAGGTTTTAGCGGGAGAAAATAGTGGCATGGAGCTTGGAAGAATATAAGCCCTTTTTAAAGAATTCAAGGAACGGGAGATGCGTAAGGGAGAAAATAGTGGCATGGAGCTTGGAAGAATATAATCCCTTTTTAAAGAATTTAAGGAACGTGAGATGCGTAAGGGAGATAGGAGAATATAATCCTTATTAAAAGATCTAAAGAATTTGAGTTAGATTATTTGATAAGAGAGACAGTTGTGGTGGGAATACCGATACCTATATTGTGCCATGTAATCTCAAAGACACTGTGACTGATTTGTGCTACACACTATTATTGTGGTTATACAAAGTTTAACAAAGAATGTTGAAGGAGAGATATGTGCATATCTCATTTTCACTTAATCTGATTCATATATACATATATATATTTGCTTTCATATTAGTTTTCTAAGACAATAAACCATATAGATGAATGCAAAGTTTTTCTTAAAAATACATGTCATAGACTTGTCAAGTTTGATTTACTCGTTTATTCATTTATTTTTTCTTAGTACTATTTTAGTTGGTCATCTTTTGTTAGGTCCAGCAAAGTGGTCATATGAAGTCATCTCAATAATTTAGTTGTCATTTTTATTAAGCAAGTTACTATTTAATAGGCTAGATAATCACAATATGAATCAAACTTGAGTTGAGCTCGAAAAAATTTCTATAAACGAGTTTGAGCTCGAACCCAATTTTAAAAGCTTAAATCAAACTTAATCCGAGCTTAAACATTATGTTGATAGATGAGCTCAAGCTCAAATAAGCATTTGTTTGGCTTAGTTCATTTGTTGTCTTATTCATGATAAAATGAAAAATTAACAAGGAGTCTTATTTTTTTTACATTCATCAGTTGTAAAAGAGTCATTCAAGTAGTGCTTTCAAAGATTCTTTAATCACAAACTCCCCAAGAGCCAATCCTGAATTATTATAAAGGATCTTTCTTAGAGGACTTTCCCCCGGACCATTTTACTTTGCATTGATGTATGAAATTATCTAATATTAATATGCTTTCATTCATCTTGTTGAAGTGTAGATCATGGTCGAAGAGATCATTAATACTCGTTAAATATTCAAAAGAATATTTGAGTGGTCAATCTATTGTTCTAAGCAAATGAAGCGGGAGCAATTGAAGAACCAAGGTCTTCCTTCCCAATTTTTCTAAACAATAACAGCAACTATGGTCTTCCTTCCCAATTTTTCTAACTGTTACAATAATATCAACAATAAAATCTTACTTAAACCTTATTATATGTCAAGTGATTTTAACTTTTGGATTAGAGTTTATTGTTTAGTGCTCTGCATGCTTTATAACATATGGATTAAGATCAAGTTTACTACTAAGTATAGGATTTTCAAAGGAGAAATTGCCTTTGAAGAACAACTGAAAGTGTTCTATAAAATAATTTATGAGTAATTGCATTCAATTAAGTATATGATGTATCTATATAGCTTAGATGACTAATGTTGACAAATACATATAGAATGTATTGTATGCTTGTTTACTTGTATAAAAGCTTACTTGGCTCCAATATGAGCCATAACCTTATAATGTGGGTTGGGAGATCAATTGTCGATATGATTTGTTTATATTTTTCTTTCCCAGAATTAGCTTGATGTTTGATGTTACTGAACTTATTTGTTATCTCATTGTTGTTTATCTTCCTTGTGTGTATATTTTATTGATCAAAATTGTTAAAATATAGAAACAAATCACATCAACAATTGATCTCCCAACCCACATTATAAAGTCAGAGCTCATATTGGAGCAAAGTAAGCCTTTATACAAGTAACCAAACACACAATACATTCTATATGTATTCGTCAACAATAGTCAAAAAAACTAAATAGATATATCATATACTTAATTGAATGCAATTGCTCATAAATTGTTTTATAGAACAGTTTCAGGTGTTCTTCAAAGGCAATTTATCCTTTGAAAATCTTATACTTAGTAGTAAACTTAATCCTAATCCATATGTTATAAAGCATGCATAGCGCCAAATAGTAAGCTCTAATCCAAAAGTTAAAATCACTTGGCATACAACAAGGTTTAAGATTTTAGCTCGAAGATCAAAAAAGCTCAAAAAATTGAATCTACTCTTAGCTTTAACAGAGAAAACAATTTGAGCCATGGGCACAATTTAGGCTGGTACAATCTTCAAACAGATTTCGAGCTGAACCTAAATAGAACCGAGGCAGCTCAAAATATAAATAAGTATGCATTTTTCAATTTAATATATAAATATAAATTCTATAAGCAAATGAGTATTACAAATACTTCAATAATTTTTTTTAAAAGGCAAATAATAAATGATTTTGAGCTAACTCAATTCGAATTCGAATTAGCTCATGTAAATGTTTGAGACGATTATTCTCACCCTAAATTCAGGGAATTATGTGAATGACAAGGCATGTTATAGACTTTGTTTTCCTTAAATGCTTGCAATTTCAATATAACTTGCTGTATAAATCAAATATATGAAGAAAACACAAACAAACATTTCCATTCGACACTGCAAGTATTTCTTTGACAAATGTCTGCATTTTTCTATCTGGTAACCAGAAGACTTGAGGCAGGCAACATACTCCTTTTTCTCCTGCCAAGTAAAGAGCCAAGCCTTAACACAATCAAGAATATAATATTATCAAGCAATAATATTTTGAAATAAAGACTTGATCTGAAATGTTATTTAAAATAAATAAATAGATTTAAAAAATGAAAAAAAATATTCAATATCTACCAAGTCACACTCATGGAGATGATCCAAGGGAAATATGCCCTTTTCTGGAGGTACAAGTTTTGCTCCTCGATTTCCGCCAAAAGCACCACCTGCTTAGTCAGAAAATCCATTTAGAAACCTAAATAAGTGAAGAAATATTGGTATGTGGTGGTCAATAATTAATAATTTGTGAATTCATGAGAATTGTGGAAAAAATTAGACAAAACATCGGCCCAAATAGAGCGTATTGCAACAAATAGCAATGAAAATGAGTTATGAATTGCAATATATTTATGAGTCAATGGATGCCATAAAATTCTCATATTTTGGAACCCTGTACATGAGCAAAAGGATAAAATACAAAATTTGTTGTCACTTGCATTACAGAAAGAAGTATAAATGAATCAATCAAAATGATCCCTTGATTTTATTTGTTGAAATAAGTATAAATTAAACTTAGGGGTAATTTGACTATTGATTGTATTTGATTTTGTTGGCTTGCTTTTAAGGCATAAGTAAGATTTGCACATATAAGCCAGACATTTAGGAGCCATTTGGGGTCAATTTTGTTTTTCATTTTTTGTTTTATATTTTTTATTTTATTTTGCGCATATTTTATTTCAAAATAAAACATATTTGTTGGTAATAATTCTTTTTAAAAACACTCAAAATATTTATATTTTATTTTATTTTTTTTAAATAAAAACACTTAAAAAATATACTAAATATACATGTTTTTAAAAATAATATAAAAATAAAAACAAAATAAAATGTATATACAAAACAAAATTGATCACAAACAATGACCTTAGTTTTCTTGTCATTTTTCATTTACGAAATACAATTTTGGAAAAAATGAAATTCATGCTAAGCTCAAACAAATAATGGGACAAGCATAAGATCACATAGTATTACTACACAATACTTCTACAAGCATCACATCAGCTCTAGACAAAATTCCCAACTAAGAAGAGATTAGTGTCCCAAAATTGGTCAATAATTCGTCTCTGAGCTACTAAGTAAATGTCTTTTCAAGCTATCACCAGCAAAAATATAAAATTGTAGCGCAAAATCTAAAACAAGAACTCAAGTAACCAAATAAGTGGAGACAAACTGAACAAAAGGAAATTAAAAGTGCACCTGCACTCATCTCCTAGATGATAATAGCATAAATATCAAGTCGTTATTCTCTTTTGATAAATTACGAACATGAAAGGATGCAGAACGAGCTCTAATGGAAAAGATGGTTGGCTCCTGTGGAAGAGAAAAAGTAAACATGAGACAAAAAAAATGTTAGATTGCTAAGTGTTGGTTATACAGTTAGCAAAAGAAAATGAAAAGGTAGAAGAGTTAAAATAGGTGAGTGGAAAATTATAAATGAAAATTTTTGTGATTTTATTTAAGATACAGTAAGACTGCCCCACCTAAAGGGAAGGGACAATCACCACTAACCATTAATAGTAATGAGAATGAGAAAAAATAGTTGGGGGCGCAACAAGAGAAAGAGAAAGAATGATTGCATGAACTCCAATTTGACAAATAATATGAGGTTCCAAGGTTGGCGGTGTTGACGACACAAAAGTGGTTAGAGCTAAAGATTCAATGAGGTGTCTCATAGGTAATAGGGTTTCCAACGAGTAATAACATCATAAACTTATGCCAATTATCTAGCTTTTAAAATTTCCTTGAAAGCAAAAGGGGGTATTTGATCTTTTTTTTTTTAGTATTTTGAGTTTTGAGAAAAAAAAATGAGAATAGAAAAGAGAATGGAAAATTAAGTATTTAATGCCCCAGCTTGTCAAGTTGATTAATGTGGAGAAAAGAAAAGCTGTCCCCTTAAGACAGGCTTTGTAAATATTGTAATACATATGCATTGACCATTTATCAATGTTTTTCTTCACCATTACCTCACTGGTTAGCCAAGTAGCATAGGGAACCTCTTTGATGAATTTAACCTTCAAAGACTTCCAACTCGATAGCCTTAAAGTGATCTAAAGAAAAGTTATACTACTTTTGCACGATTGGATCAAAAGAAAGGTCCATATTGAGTGAGTCATCAATATTCTCAAAATCAATTGTGGGCATGTTTGCATGACTATAAAAAACAATGCATCTTGATTAGAGCGAAAGAAGTCAGTATAATTTGCCACTCCTCAATGGAGAGGATGGACCCAACTTTAGATGTTCAAGTAGGTATTATTTGAAAAGTGGAACTAAGATAAGATATTCGAGGGAAGACCTTCACAAGGTGTCTTCATCTTAAAGATCAAATTCATCAATGTTGAGAGTCACCAACAATCATTGTTGCATATGTTGAATATAATAAGAGTGTACCACATGTTGATTCCCCTTGAGGACTCCAATTAAGGAGTAGGAACTTAATCTTTAGGTAAGGAAATGATGAGATCGTGTTGAATATAAATTGAAGAAGCCCTTGAAAGATTGTATTATAAGCAGACAATGATATAGCCACCACAAAATTAATAAAATGAGTCACCTATCAAGAAAATTCATCGAGCATGACGAGCAAATGTAATAATGCATTTAACTCATATAGGGTGAATGACTAACCCTTAGAGAGGATTGATAATAGACTATAATTTTAGTCTAGTAAAGCCCGTGATAAGAAGCACAGACTAAAAGAGGACATTAATGGAGCTCTTATTGTCGATCACGATCATATTTACATTTAACCATGGGTCCAACAGGCCTTGAACTGGATACTAAAAGATCAAAGCAATCAACGATAAAAGAGCGATTTGCATGTGACTTCTTCAAGTTGACTATTCAAGGGTGACAAGTAACACCTGACATAAGAGTTGAGGGCCTTGGCGATGGTCTTGATTTTGCCTACTACTAGGTGATTGTTACATTGTTGCAATTGTTGGTGTTACCCTCTAATATGATTCATCAATATGCTTATAATCTCAATAAAAATCATAGGATTGATTCTGGTTGCCATTAGTTGGTATAAGTGGGTGAGGTTACTTAAGATTCTCATCATTATAAATGATTGTCAGTACATAAACATGAGACATATTAAGAAAACTGTCTCACTTAAGATTCCTATCATTTTAAATGATTGTCAAGACATAAGCATGAGATGTGTTAAAGAGAGTATACTCTTATTCCTACTATAGTTGCTGCTATTGTTGATATTATTGTAATAGTTAGAAAAATTGGGAAGGAAGACCATGATTTTTCAATTGCTTCCGCTTCATTTGCTTAGAACGATAGATTGACCACTCAAATATTCTTTGAATATTAGAGGGCTAGAAGAACTATTACAGTAAGTATTAATGGCCTCTTCGACCATGATCTACACTTCAACAAGATGGATAAAATCATATAAATATTAGATAATTTCGTGCATCAATGCAAAATAAAATGGTCCGAGGAAAAGTCTCCTAAGAAATATCCCTCATAATAATTTAGGATTGGCCCTTGGGAATTTATGATTAAAGAATCTTTGAAAGCACTACTTGAATGACTCTCTTACATCTGATGAATGTCAAAAAAATAAGAATCCTTGTTAATTTTTTATTATATCATGAATAAGACAACAAATGAACCCAAGTTGAGCAGGTGCTTATTTGAGCTTGAGCTCATCTATCAACATAATGTTCAAGCTCGGATCGAGTTTGATTCAAGTTTTTAAAATTGGATTCGAGCTCAAACTCGTTTATAAAAAATTTTTTGAGCTCAGCTCAAGTGTGATTCATATTGGAATTATCTGCCTATTAAATAGCAACTCGTTTAACAAGATAAACGAGCTTAATCGAGCCTTAATCAATTTTGTTCACAAGCATCTTGTTAGGAAATATAAATGAGTTGTATCAAGTAAAGTTTATTGAGTCTAGAAAATAAAGTTTTAAATGATATTGTTCACAAACGAGTCTTAACTAAGCTTCTTAATGAACTTGTTCATGAGCTTTAAATGATATTGTTCATGAACATAAATAAATCAAACAACAAGTTATTCAATCTTATTCAATCAATTACCAAGTATCTACAAAAATGTTTAAAATCGTTTGATTAGATAATCAAATGATCACGAAAAGTCTCTAATCGAGCCAAGTTATAAGTAGCTTGTTAAATGCTCAGTTCATTTGTAGCCCTAGTCATGAATTAGAAGGCAGATAACTTCGCTAATTCGCTGAATGTATCTAAGATCTCCCATAATAAGGAGTAAAAAAACATCCAAGCTTGACCCCTTAGTGTGTATGTATTGACCTAGAAAGGGAGTGAGTTAAAACCACATTGGACATACATGATGATCTAGTAAGGCTCAATTAAGCCATCATAAGAATCAAAGTAGATAACTTGAATTCTACTAGTATGGGATATCAACGGATTATAATGGCAAGTTGGAATAATTCTTGTAAGCTATGGTGAGAAGAAAGTTGAATGAAGAAATATTTTTTATGAAAAATAACTAGTATGATAATAATAAATTTCATGAATAACTATTTATACATCAAAGTAAAAATTCAAACTTCTTTTCTCCCTCGCAAAAGTAGCATATGAATCCTTATATAATTAATAAATACTATTAATAAGAGAGTCATTCAAATAGTGTTTTCAAAGATTCTTTAATCACAAACTCCCCAAGAGCCAATCCTGAATTATTATGAGGGATCTTTCTTAGAGGATTTTCCCCCATACCATTTTACTTTGCATTGATGCATGAAATTATCTAATATTAATATGCTTTCATTCATCTTGTTGAAGTGTAAATCATGATCAAAGAGGCAATTAATACTTGCTTTAATAGTTCTTCTAGCCCTCTAATATTCAAAAAATATTTAAGTGGTCAATCTATTGTTCTAAGAAAATGAATAGGGAGCAATTGAAGAACCATGGTCTTCCTTCCCAATTTTTTTAATTATTACAATAATATCAACAATAGCAGCAACTATGATAGAAATAAGAGTATATTCTCTTCAACACATCTCATGCTTATGTCTTGACAATCATTTAAAATGATGAGAATCTTAACTGGGACACTCTTCTTAACATGTCTCATGTTTTTGTACTGATAATCGTTTATAATGATGAGAATCTCAAGTAACCTCACTCACTTATACTAACTAATGGCAACCAAAATCAGTCCTATTATTTTTACAGAGATTATAAGTGTATTGATGAAGCATCTTAGGGGGCAACACCAATAATAGCAACAATGTAACAATCACCTAGTGATAGGCAAAATCAAGACCATCACCAAGACCTCAATATCTTAAGTCACTTGAATACCAACTTGAAGAAGTCACTGTGAATCGCTTTTATCGGGATCGCTTTGATCTTTAAGGTGTAGTATCCATTCAAGACCCATTGGTTCAATGGTTCAATGCGGATCACACAAGAGCTATCATTGTCCTCTTTGTCTACTTTATCACCGCTTTACTGGAATAAAATTGTAGTATATTATCGATCCTCTCTAAGTGTTAGTCAGTCACCCAATATGGGTTAAATGTATTATTACATTTGCTCGTCATGCTCGATGAATTCGATTAATTTTCATTGATTAATTATATCATTGCTCGCTTATAATACAATCTTTCAAGGGCTTCTTCAATTTATATTCAACACAATCTCATCATTTCCTTACCTAAAGATCAAGTTCCCACTTCTCCCTAGTTGGAGTTCTCAAGGAGAATCAATATATGGTCCACTCTTATAATATTCAACATATGCAACAAAGATTATTGGTGACTCTCAACATTGATGAATTTGATCTTTAAGATGAAGACATCTTGTGAAAGCCTTCCCTTATCGAATACCTTATCTTAGTTCCATTCTTCAAAGAATGCTTACTTAAACATCTAAAGTTGAGTCCATCCTCTCCATTGAGGAGTGACAAATTACACCGACTTCTTTCACTATAATCAAGATATATTTTTTATAGTCATGCAAACATACCCACAATTAATTTTGAGAATATTGATCACTCACTCAATATGGACCATTTTTTTGATCTAATCGTGCAAAAGTAGTACAACTTTTCTTTAGATCACTTTGAAGCTATCGAGTTGGAAGTCTTTGAAGGTTAAATTCATCAAAGAGGTTCCCTTGCTATGTGATCCAAAATGCCACCAACCCTGAAATGAAAAGAGTTATTTTAGATAAAGATAATGAATAGTAGATAAGACACTACCCAAAGATTTCGTCCTCATTTGGTGAAAACTTTTGAAATGAAAAGAGTTGTTTTAGTATCGGTGAAAATTTCATAAGATAGATGAATAGTAGATAAGACACTACCCAAAGATTTCGTCCTCATTTGATGAAAACTTTTAAATGGTTCTGTTTCTATAAAGCTATAATTAACTCCCTCTATACTAAGAGAGACTTTCGATTAAGATTTAAATAAATAAATAGATATAATAGTTGAGTTGAGTTTAAGATTTATGAATTTTATTATTTTAATTTAAAACTTTGGTGGGGAACGGACCCATCTAAATCACATGCCTCATTATCATCGCCATGGGCCCCTTAATTTAGCCAAAAAAAGAGGTAGTAATTAACCCGAAAGGATCCTCCAACACATGGTTACGTCGCCCAGGTATCCCATAGGGTGGAGTTTATCTAAAGGAACAAATATAAGTCAACCTAACATAGGCTTTTATCTCGCTAAATTCACGTCTCAATGTAATCAATCTCTAAATCTGTCACTCTAACTGAGGAGATCGAGTGAGACTTTTCTTTTAAGAGTTTGAATTTAAGAAATGTCAAGATATTTATCATTCATTTTTATGTTTAATTAGATTCTCGAGTTTATTAAATGAAATATTATAATAAGATTAGATTTTTTAGGTTTTGTTAATCACAAGACCAAATCATGATGGAAGATCTGTTTTATATTTGACTTAACACACAAATACATACGAAGTATCTGCTCTTTGAAAATTACATTAAGATGTCTAAGTTGAAGTTTAGATGTTAAATCATAGGTTTTGATTTTTGTAACGGACCCATTCTTAAGCACCAAACCCGGGATGTAAAGATATGGCTTTGATCTAACTGCATATAAATATCTAAACATTTCAACACACATACGAATATTTGTTCTCTTTTTTTATTGTATGGACATATGAATGTTTAGGTTAAAATGTATGTATTAATTTACAAGTTTGATTTTTAATATGACATTTTTAAGTTTTGTTAACACGGACATGGTCCTAAGACCAAATTGGAAAATAGACTTTCTCAACTCTAACTATCTTCTGGAAGATCGATCTAATTATTATTTCATTCATTCTCCAAACCTTATCAACTCTGGGATCAATATGAGGACGGGTTTGACTTCTTCTGAGATCTTGAACTAATATATTAACAATGACGCCGATAAATTTATCTTTTTTTATACGTAATTACTTCAAGATTTATAATGATCATTAGATTTTGAGTTAACGCCCCCAAGACCAAACCGAGATGTGTAGCATATGTTCTTTTTTTTTCTTGCATTTGGATTGCATATCTTTCTAGATATTTGATCTAATGAATACTTTAATATACATACAAGTATCTGTGTTTTTTTTAATATTATATGGACATGTTAATGTCTAAATTGAAGTAGTTAAATTTGACATGATGTATGCGTCAAAATGCAAGCATGAATTTTGATATGGATTTTTCGATTTTGTTAATTTCGGCCCCAAGCACCAAATCGAAATAAAGATATGTTCTTTTCTTTTATATCTAACTCAGATATTCTAAATGTCTCAACATTTCAACGCATTACGTATTTGTTCTCTTTTTTATTGTATGGACATATGAATGGTTGAAATGGTAAATTTTCAAATTTTGATATGACATTTTTAGATTTTGTTAACCCGGACCCGGTCCTAAGACCAAATTGGGATGTGTAGATATTGTCAACTCCGACTATCTTCTTGCAAAGAATCAGATCTAGATTAATTGCTTCAAAATCTATCATTCTTCAAATCTTATCAACTTTAGATTTAATCATAGAGGATTGGGTTTGGGACTTTCTTCTTGAGATCTTGAATTTGAGATGATACATTAACAATAATGCCAATAAATTTATCTTTTGTCATTCTATCATAGAATTAGCTTCTAAGATTTTGTTAAGTTGAAAATAGTATAATAGCATCATTAGATTTTTTTTTTTTTTTTAAGTTTTGTTAACCCGGACCCGTTCCAAAGACCAAATCAAGAAATATAATATATGTTCACTTTCTTTTATTTGATTGCTTGCACATGTGTATTTGAGCATTTAAGCTATCTAATACTTCAACATGCATACAAAGATATATATATTCTTATAGATGCATTGAAATGTCTAAGTTGAAGATTTATGTTAATGACATGAGTATTGAATTACAAGCGCTTTGATACCTAAAATTATAAATCATGTAGATATGTCAAATATGAATTTGGTCCTTAAGTGGGTCATGGGATCGTAGATTCATTTTATAAGACTATAAGACATATATTCATCATGAGTCAAGCATAAATCTTATTTTATAAGATATGTGTTGACTATTTCGCATACTTGCATGGATCAAGTGAGAGTATGTTCTTAATGATATAGACTTTTTAATTTGAATATGCACAATGGATCAATTCACTATACATTTTAGCATGAAACCCAAAAACTATGAACCCATATGAAAGAATAGCTCATGATTCATGCTTAATCATAAGCATTTGTAGAATCTCATTCATTTGAATATTTAAATAAGCCCATCTTGTCTTATAACTAAACATATGATTATGGCAGGATTACTTTCCCTCTACCTAAGTAAGTTGATATGCTATGATAAGAACAAATTTGAATGTTGGGGAACTTGCATTTAAGCTATTGAATACTTTAACTTGAGTGTTTATATAAATCATATCTTTTAATATCATTTGCCATGCACTTGTATGTAAAAGCATTTTACACATTTTTTTTGTTTACCAAATTTCATCCCCGCATACGCAATAAGTTTGAGACAGCCTTCACACCAGCGAAAAGGAGAGAAAGGTGCGTGAGACCGCAAAAAATTTATTTACCCATCGCCAAGAAAGGCGCATAGCACAACATAAGACTACATTTCCGTCACGCGTTGGAATAATGTGAGCACTTATCATAACAGATTTCTGTCGAAAACAACGCAACAGATTATACCAACAGATTTCGTCATTAACAACGCAATGACATATAACAAAAAATTTAACAAATTTGCATTCAGATGTACATAAAAATAAAATATAACTGATACCCCTTTGCTATAGCATCATTTTCATCATCATTTCAGCTAAATTTTGCATTTGGAATATTCAAATAGCAAGCTGGAACATAAACTTTTAATCACATGTGAGTATCATTTCATCCTTCTCACTCTGAATGTAAAGGGGGAAATACCATTAGCAACTAGTACAAAGAAGTGAGCAACATGCTAAGCTCACATGTGTCAAGAGCCAATCATACACAACATGCTAAGCTCACATGTGTCAAAATCCAATTATACAAAGAAGACAAGCAACCATGTTAAGCTTAATATGCACTAATCTGAAAGTTCATATTTAATTAGGTGATCATTTGCATGATAATAAGATGTCAAGTGATCGAAAGAGCCAAGTATGCAAGTGAGAACATGCTCAAAAGCCAATCATTCCCTTCATCCTCTCCTTATGCCAATGAAACTAAGTGAGAACAAGGCCCACCATTAACAACTAGTGCAAGGAAGTAAACAACATGTTAAGCTTACATATATAACCTGAAATTTCAAATTGAGCTAAAACAATTGCTTGTAAATTATCCAAGCAAACTTCAACCCTCCCATCGAACAAGTAATTATATTAGGTTTTAACAAATGCAAAAAAAAAAAAATGAAATTTTACTTTAGCTGAACATTCATATGCATAATTATAACCAAATGATAGAATGGGATGAGGACAAGGTAAGGCGAGCAATCATGTCATAAATCATCACCACAAATCTGAAAATTTCAAATTTAACTAAATAGCAATTTGCATGATAATAGGTTACCATATGTTAGAAAGAGTCAAAAATAAAACTAGGATAACTCCCTACACTACTCTATCATTTTCTTTTTTTTCTTTGCTTATCAGTTAAAAATAAAAAGTAGCATGCAATAATAAAATGTGTGGATGCTTGATAACAAAACAAAGATTCAACTCATTCCACACATCAAATATCACATCCCCTCCTCATTTCAATTTCATAGAAAAAGAACGACCCAATTTCAAAAGATATGCACAATAAGAGTTTACCAAACCTATTTCATCCAAGAAAGAGAACCGAAATAATAGTGTAAAGCTTAGGGTTGAATGGAAACAACAGGGAGGTTTCAGTTGCTAAAAAGAAAGAGGAAGAAAAGCTCTACTTGGGTTGTTGGTCATCGCTGCACGAAAATCACGAAAGGGAAAGGGACTAACAGACACAAACAATATCTCGCTCGGCTTGCCTATTGCTCGAGACGAGAGAGGAAGGGAGAGCTTCGGCCGAGAGAGTTGCCTGAGAGAGGAAGAGAGGAGCCTCAGTCGAGAGCAGCAAAAAAACGAGAGAGGAGGAGTTGCATATGAGAGTCATGTGAGCAGAATAAAGGGTCCAAGCCCTAGCCGCTCGATTTCTTCGAACACAGGGTTGTTCGGCCTCCTCTAATTGGATGCCTAAACGGCAACCAATTAGAAATAGCAGTTAGATACTCTAATTGGGTAAGTAAACGGCAGAGATTAGGATAAAGATTAGGAGGAGTTAAGAGATTAAACAGCCACTGATTGTCTTAGTTATAAATTAATGTAATTTCGCGTTAATATTTCATGAATTTACTTCGTGCGATAAATCCTAGTAATATGGATGTCGGTGCTTAACTCGTGCATGCGCGTCGGAGTCGTTTAAACAACGTCGGCGATGGTCAAAGTGAAATTGAGCTTGAATTGCACGCTGTCGCATTCAAATAAACGGCGTTCGCATGACTTCTTGAGACATGACCGCGAAGCGTCATTTGATAGATTTCGGCGTTTGGCGCGCATAATTTGCGCAGTCGTTGACGTCGTTGAAGCTTCCCGACTTCGATATACGTGTAATTTCATTAAAAATTGAATTTGATTATTTGATCAACTATTAATTGATTTGATATTTTTCATTTAATTAATTTTAATATTTTCGATGCAATACGAAGTCCAATTTTTAAATCGAAGAGAGTTTGATCGAATCCAATCGTGATTAGAGAGCTTTAAACCTAATTTATATGATAGTTTATCTCATCAATCATTTTTTTTAAATCAAATGATTCATTTGGCTTGTGAATCATATGTAGAGGTCAACAGCTACTTGGCTAACCGATTGGGAAATGGTGGATGCATATGTATTACAATCTTTACAAAGCCTGTCTTAAGAACAACTTTTATTTTCTCCGCATTGATCAACTTGACAAGCTAGGGCATTAAATGCTTAATTTTCCATACTCTTTTCTATTCTCATTTTTTTTCTCAAAACTCAAAATACTAAAAAAAAAAAAAGATCAAATACCCCCTTTTTGTTTTTTAGACAAATTTACAAGCTAGATAATTGGCATAAGTTCATGATGTTATACTCATTAAAACCCTATTGCCCATGAGAGGCCTCATTGAATCTTTAGCTCAGACCTACTAGAATGGTGAACCAACTCCAACAATCTAACCACTCCTATGTCGTCAATTCTGCCAACCTTGGAACCTCATATTATTGGTCAAGTTGGAGTTCATGCAATCATTCTTTCTCTTGCTGTGCCTCCAACTATTTCTCATCCTCATTACTATCAATGGTTAGTGGTGATTGTCTCTTCCCTTGAGGTTGGGTAGTTCTTACTACATCTTAAATAAAATCACAAAAATTCTCCTATGTTTACTTTTTCTCTTCCACAGGAGCCAACCATCTTTTCCATTAGAGCTCGTTTTGCGTCCTTTCATGTTCATAATTTATCAAAAGAAAATAACGACTTGATATTTATGCTATTATCATCTAGGAGACAAGTGCAGGTGCACTTTTAATTTCCTTTTGTGAAATTTGTCTCCAACTTTCTGGTTACTTGAGTTCTTGTTTTAGATTTTGCGTTGCAATTTTATATTTTTACTGATGATGGCTTGGAAAAACATTTACTTAGTAGCTCTAAAAAAAATTATTGACCAACTTTGAGACACTAGTCTCTCTTCAGTTGAAAATTTTGTCTAGAGCTAGTGTGATGCTTGTAGAAATAGTGTGTATTAATACTATGTGATCTTATACTTGTCCCATTGTTTGTTTGAGCTTGGTATAAATTTCATTTTTTCCTGAATTTTATTTCGTAAATGAAAAATGATGAGAAAACTAAGGTCATTGTTTGTGATCAATTTTGTTTTGTATATATATTTTAATTATTTTATTTTTATATTATTTTTAAAAGCATTTTTATTTAGCATATTTTTTAAGTGTTTTTATTTTGAATAAAATAAAATAAAATTTAGATGTTTTGAGTGCTTTTAAAAAGAATTATTACCACCAAATATGTTTTATTTTGAAATAAAACATACGCAAAATAAAATAAAAAACATAAAACAAAAAAAGAAAAACAAAATTGATCCCAAATGACCCCTAAATGTCTGCATTATATGTGCAAATCTTACTTATGCCTTAAAAGCAAGCCAACAAAATCAAATAGCAATCAATGTCAAATTATCCCTAAGTTTAATCTATACTTATTTCAGCAAATAAAATCAAGGGATCACTTTAATTGTTTAATATGCAAGCGGCAACAAATTTTGTATTTTATCCTTTTGCACATGTACAGGATTCCAAAATATGAGATTTTATGGCATCCATTGAATCATAAATATATTGCAATTCATAACTCATTTTCATAGCCATTTGTTGCAATACGCTCTATTTGGGCTGATATTTTATCTAATTTTTGCCACAATTCTCATGAATTCACAAATTATTAATTACTGACCACCGCATACTAATATTTTTTCACTTATTTGATTTTCTAAATGAATTTTCTGACTAAGCAGATGAGAATGTCTTCAATCATATGCTTCATACTTTGACGGACATGTTGAAGATTTCATCTCGAAATTCAGGACTTGCATTTTTCTCGTGTTCTAACTTTGTGCCTTAGTGGATTTGATGGAATTGATGAGATGAGAATGTCTTCGGTCCTATGTTTTATGCTTTGACTTGTTGAATTCTCGATGATTTGTATCATCTCCTTTTATCCCTTCTCATCATCTAGTGGAGGGAATTCTTGTCTTAAAACTTGTCGAGGCGTCTGAAATTTCATTTCGCCTAGCTTTGTGTATGGGCTTGTATCTGAGCTCTCGTGAATCAATGAAGTCATCAATCATGTGTTTTTTACCATGATGACAAAACTCACTTAGTTCAGCTTTTAGCTTTGTACGAATATTAGGAAGGCTTCTTCGGTCCTCTCCTCTACTTTTTGCTTAATTGGACTTGCTGAAGAAAAATTTCCTTAAACCTTTGTTTTATGTTTTAATAGACTTATTGAAGGAGTTGAGATTTCACATTTGTATTTGATTCCAAACTCGGCTTAGTGCCTTCTTGAATAAGAATATTTTTTGTTGAAATTTTAAAAATGACCTTATGTCCAATAGGAATGATCTTTCGGTAGCGAACTCACCAAGTTTGAGATTTGAAGAATTTGGGCGCTCTTGTCTTTGAGCGATAAAAGATCCTTCCTTGTGTTGAGTGAGCAGAATCTTCAATTATTTTGGTTGAGTCAACCTATACACCCAGGTCTTGGACTTGAGCAATTGATGGAGGATTTTATCATCTAATTTGAGATGGGATATCTTATTACGGCCTTTGTGGCGTGTTGAGTCAGCTGTCATTATATATTTGCGATTGAGTCAGACCAAAACTCAAGCCTTTAAACTTGAAATGGGATGGAAAATGTATATCCAACTTGATTTATTAAAGTTTACAGACTTGAAAATTTTCTTCTTTGGTCAATAAGACCTTTAAATTTGAGAATTTGAATATATAATTTTAAGTATGCAGATGGGGATCTCGACAATAGGCACGATGTCACCCTAAAGAGAAAGGAAAGCCCTCAGTTTTACCAATAACGCCTGACATTTTACTATAAAACTTAAAAAAATGCCCCCTATCTAACAAGGGGACCTTTATTTTATTTAGGAAATGTATTCTTGTGTTACAAGAGAATTTCTAATGAAAATTTACATATGTGATTGATGATGAAGACTTCAAGTACAAAATTTGTTTGATTACACTTTTATGTGTAATATTTCTTTAAATACTGACTATTAATTGGCGGCATTGATCTTTCTCCTTTGAAGTCGACGAGCTGGTAAGCTCCCCCTTGATATACATTTTCAATGACGAAGGGTCCTTCCCAATTAGACTCAAATTTACCGTCAATTTTGCGATGAGAGATGATTGGTCTTTTATGACCATTCAGTTCGAAAAGCTTCGAGGGCGTCTTTGTATTATCGAATGCTTTAGACATTGCGATAGACTTATATTTCTTTGAGCTTGGAGCACATTAAGTCCCATTTCTCCATCAAGCGAATGAGCATACTCATGAGTGAAATATACGGCAGAGTTAGCATGTGATCTTGAAGTGGTATAATTGCTTTATGCTCACTTGGTATGTACAAATACACTTTTATATCTTATTTATCACTACCAAATTTTAAATTTCGAAATTGCTGAAAATCCATTATCAAATGCTCCAATCTACGTATAGAAGTTGATTTGGTGAAAGAACTTAGCCGATGAGAAAAAAGAGGATGGTGATGGATCAGTTGGTCCAATTACATCCGTCCCCAACACTCAAACGGCCAATATGTTATCGTTGGGAGTAACGGATTTGGAGGTTGATGAATTAAGTGAATTAGACTTTTTCTCATGGCGTTCTTGGCGTGATCGATCTGAATCTTTACCATAAATGGTTAATAATATCTCATTCTTTTAATTTTGAAAGTCATTTTAGGACTCGATTAATGTGCGCCACAAAATCCTTGATGAATTTCAACATGACTTTTTTAGCTTCTTCTATTCCCAAACATCGTATTCATTTCTGCTTGAAGGATCTACGATAAAGGGTACTGCCAACATAAACATATAGTCGAAATCATTTCTCAAATTGTGCAGCTATCGACTTATTGCTTGGCAATTTGCCTTCCTCGAAGTAGTCGACGAAGGGCTGTCTCTAGTCTTCCTTCTAATCTACTGTAAGAATTTCATTTTGTGATTTTTGCATTTTCTCAGGTTGAATTCTTTCCTCTTGAATGGCCCGAGGCTTGTCTTGTTGACTTTGAGAAGCAATTTGTAAGAGAGTGTGAGGAGCAACATGAGCTGCATCGTACTAATTTGCATTTGATGACCCCTCTTCCAGCGAGGACTTTAAACTTATTGGGCTCACAGGACGTTGCAAACACTAATTATGTAGTAGATGTATTAAGTCATTTCTTTAGCTAACTTAACTAAAGAGTCTCTTTTGCTGTTCTTAGCTCTGGAGACTCAAGTCATAATGACGCTTGCAATTTGCTTCATAAGCTCGAGAACTCATTTATAATAATAGGAAAATTCAAGCTTATTGATTTTGTAAAGGCCCAACACTTGATTAATGACGAGTTGAGAATCATTGGTCACGGACTCCCATAGAAATAACCCCTAAACCTACTTCATATTATACTTGGTTGTTGGTTGGTTGGTGTGTAGGTGTCTCATTATACCACCCTCGGGTATGATCAAGATGAGACCGATGCCAGCTCGAGCCTTTGGGATATTTGAGGGTTGTGCGTACTTAATAGATAAAACTCCATCAAAATACAGTTCCAACATTTGTTGTTCTTCTTTTTCATATATATGCATGATCTACTATAGATGTTATACATTTGTTAAGAAATTTGATGCAAAAGTATAGAGAAAGTAAGGAGGATTTACATATGATATTTATCGATTTAGAGAAAGCTTATGATACAGTTTCAAGAGATGTTCTTTGGAGAGTTCTAGAACAGAAAGGAGTTAATATTTGTTATATTCAAGTCATTAAGGATATGTATATTAGAGCTGTTACTTGTGTCCAAACACAAGGAGGATTGACAAAATATTTTCCCATTTCAATTGGATTACATCAAGGATCAGCTTTTTCCCATTTCAATTGGATTACATCAAGGATTAGCTTTAAGCCCTTATCTTTTTGCTTTAGTTATGGATGTTCTTACAAGGCATTTATAAGAAGATGTAAATTGGTGTATGCTTTTTGCTGATGACATTCTTCTTGTTGATAAGACAAGAGAGGGAGTCCAAGAGAAACTTGAATTATGGAAGTCAACATTAGAGTCTAAAAGTTTTCGTTTAAGCAGATCTAAAACTGAATATATGGAGTGTAATTTTAATGGTAAAATTCTAGTGGTAGTGTCGTGACATTATGTGAACAAGTCATTAACAAGAGTGAGCCATCTGTGATATTTAGGCTCTATTGTTCAAAATGATGGTGAAATAGATGGAGATGTTATTAAGAGAATTCAAGTTGGATGGTTGAAGTGGAGGAATGCATCTAGCCTAGTGGATGAAAAGTTCCAGCTTAAACTTAAGGAAAATTTTATAAGATGGTGGTAAGACCTACAAATGATATGCGTAATGTTGGCCAATAAAAGAGAAGCATAAGACCACGTTAAGTGTTACGTAAAATGAGGATGCTGTGGATGAGTGGTTTACTCTGAGATAAAATGTGAAATGAGTATGTTCTAAAAAAAGTCAGTCTATGGGCGATAAAGATTAGAGAGTCGCCTTGGGATGCTTTGGCCATATAAAGCGCCGCCCGTCCGACACCCGCCAGAGAGTAGATGCATTAAATTTATCTTATGTTAAGAAAGGTATAGACTTGGTTAAGATGTATAAAAATGACCTTCGATACTTGAATTAAATGAGAATTTACAGACAACGGGAGACGGCGATTCATGTAGCCGACCCCACTTATTGGGATTAAGGCTTGTTGTTGTTGTTATATATATATGCATAATCTGCTCATCAGGAAGATTATCATTAAGATATGAATCTGCTGGGATGGGATGTGCAAAAAGAAAATCTGCTAAAATTTGCCCTTCACCGAGAACGATGGATATCGAATTATGCAGAATGACGCCTATCACGCCGACGCCAACGCGTTCATTCAAGAACTTCAACGAATAAATTCTTGAGATGAGAGTAATTTTATGAGATAGCATGTAATGATGTAGCTTTTGAGCAATAAAAATTAACGTCAAACAATGCTTCTCAATTGAAGAATAATGCACTTTCGCTCCTATTAGTCTTCGACTAATGAAATACAGAGCGTTCTCCTTTCCTTCTTCATTATGAACAGCACCGAGATTCTTCTGATCGTTGTACGATGAGAGAGGCCTTCTGGATCGGCAAGGATAGGTGGATTCAACAGATATCTCTTGATACTGTCGAAGGCCTCTTGACATTCTTCATCCCATTTGAAAGAAGTATCATTCTTCATTAATTTTGCAAAGAGTAGACATCCGTCTGACAAATTTGATATAAATCTTCTAATGAATGCGAAATGTCCCTGTATGGAGCGGAGTTGACGATGGCTCCTCGGAGAAGGCATTTCAACAATCATTTTTATTTTGTTTGGATCGATTTCAATTCCTCTGCAACGCACAACATATCCAAGGAACTTCCCCGATGAGACTCCAAAGGCGCACTTGAGAGGATTCATCTTAAGATCATATTTTCTAATTCTTTCAAAAACGATCCTTAAGTCACTAAGGTGATCTTTGTGATCTATACACTTGACAACAAAATCATCAACATAGCACTCTACTTTTTGATGAATCAACTCGTCAAAAATTCGTGTCATAGCCCTTTGGTATGTAACTTTAGCATTCTTCAAGCCGAAATGCATGACTGTATAGCAATATATGTCAATTAGTGTCCTGAATGAAGTATTTTTCTTGTCTTCAGGAGTCATTTTGATTTGATTGTAACCTGACGATCCGTCCATAAATGAGAACATGTCGTGGTTTGAAGTGTTATCCACTAACAGTTCTAATACCGTAAATTCATCCTTTGGCATGTTTTGTTTAAGTTCCTGAAGTCTATACAGATACGAATCTGACTATTCTTTTTCTTTATTAGGACGATATTAGCTATTCAGTAAGCATATTTTTCTTCTAGAATGAAACCAACTTCAATGAGCTTTTTGATTTCTGCAACTACCTGTTCTTCAACCTTCAATTTCATTCGCCTAGAGGCTTGCTTGATTGATGTTGCATCCAGCTTAATAACTAATTTGTGAACCGCAACATCAGGGGATAAGCCTAGCATTTCAACATATGTCCAAGCAAAGCAATTCCTGAATTCATAGAGCAAAATTTTTAACTCTTCCACTTTATCTTCAGGGAGTAAGGCACTGATGAACGTTGGGTGAGGATCCTCCTCAGTTCCCAAATTAATCTCTTTAAGTTCATCCATAGTAGTTGTCCACCCATCATTTTCAAGCTCTTCAGATGCTGGTTTGGCTTCTACTTCTTCATTATTTGTAAGACTGACATTAAAAATGTCATTCTCATCTTCATCATCATTCTCAATTTTTATTCTTGTTATAGCGCAACAGGTATATTCCTGTGGACCATTGTCTTGAATGAAACCAAGACCTTTAGTTGTGTGCTTGTTCTTCTACCAATGGTTTGAAAACTTTTTGGGTATCACATCAATTCAAAGAGCCTAATGGTTGTGTCATTTGTTTACTTGCTCCACCATGGACCACATGTTTGTACATCAAGTTTTGCATCTTTAGAGAGTAATATTTTGGTATCCTTGTGGACATAGCTTCTTCCTCTTCAGATAATTGTATTACCCAATCAGGATCTTCTTCTTGGCATTCCTCAGATTTATAAAATAGACTTCCTGGCCAGTGTTTTCTAGGGAGATAATGTACATAGAAGGTCACCAGTTCCTCGACTTTATGAGTTTCTCGAGGAGTGATTTCTTTAAAATATTGAGGAAGAACGGGAGTGACTACGAGTGTAGTCTCTATTGCCGATAGATCTATGATTATTTTAAAATAAATGCATTGCACCTTGCCTTCAAAAGCATATTCAAACTCATAATAAAAGTCAAAATAATCTTCTTCAATCAGTGCTTTACTTGAAGGTCCACATGGACCTTTGGATCTGGAAGGAACACATTCATCTTCTTCTTCAGTATCACTGCCTAGATGAGGGATAGTGTTATGAATTTTAGACTTGTTCTTTATATTCTTAAGGATATTTGAAATAATCTATTTCCCTTTATTCGTTTTATTTTCACCCTTCTTCTTAACTTGTTATTTTATGGGTTTTGAAGTAGATGCAGTATTTACTAATTATTTTGTTAGCTTTGATTCCTAAAGGAAGTAATTGATCTTGATATATCTTCATTTCATGCAGCAAAGGTCAGATGTCACCCAATTTGGCATTTTTCCCCATACTTTGTATATTTCATACATTAATACAATGTAGGGATGTCATACTTATGAAATCATGGTCGACCCAGAAGAGCTCTGAAAGATATATCTGCATCGATCACATGAAAGATATGTCTCTAAATTTAAGAGGGAGGACGAATGACTCAATAGTTTTTTATCCCTTCTCATTGAAACTTTGAACCAAGACTTTATCTCGTCCCAGATATTGTACGTCTAAAGATAGCCACCTGAGGGTTTTCAAGTTCATAAGATTCACAGAAGAACCGGGATCAATTAAAATCCGTGTTATCATAACTTCATCACTTTCAGTTGTAACATACAAAGGACGATTATGCTCTGCAGTTTCAAGCATAAGATCTTCTTCTAAAAATGTGATGGTTGGAGGATTTTGAATATGCAAGGTCTCCGTTAGACAACGCCAAAGAAAATATATGCTTTGAATTTCTCCGCTCTTGAGAGCTTCACTTAAGTTTTAGATCTTCCCATCGAAATATTTCAGTATACACTAAGTTTTAATTTTCCTTAAGTGGGATAGAATGTTGTAGTCAATCCCTTTATTTGGTGAAGGCTTCTTATTTGAATCCTTAGGGATGACTCTTTCATTGATTTTGATTTTGTTCCCTTTATCTTTATATTTGGCTCTTTCCTCTGTTGATATGGCAGCACTCGACCACTTCTCAACTACACTTGAGCTACTTACTTTGCATCTAAACCTTCAGATGACCCAGCTTGCCAAAGATTCGCCGCCTGCCTAATGATGGGCTAGAAGATTCAGAATCACTACCCAACTTTACATTTTTCATATCTGCCGACATGGTGAGCTTTGATTCATCTTCATTTGGGAAACAGAGTTCTTCTAAGTCTGTATCGCCTTCATGTAACATCGTAGATTGAAAGTTCTTCATCTTCTTCCCGCTTCTTCATCTATCGAAGATTAGTAATAAATTCAGCCAGTGTGATGGGTTGTCTTCTGCGACTCATGTAATCATTCATATTATTGATAATTTTTCTGGTTAAGTTGCGACCATTCATGGTATTAATGTTTTCGCTGACTTCTTTTTTTCTTTAATGTAACATCGTTGATTGGGAAGTTCTTCATCTTCTTCCCCTGCTTCTTCATCTATCTGAAGATTAGTAATAAATTCAGCCAGTGTGATGGGTTGTCTTGCTGACTCTATGTAATCATTCATATTATTGATAATTTTTTGTGTTAAGTTGCGACCATTCATGGTATTGGTAATGTTTTGCGCTACAGACTTCTTCTTTTTCTTTAATGTAACATCAAGCTAGATTCAGTGGGAAGTTCTTCATCTTCTTCCCCTGCTTCTTCATCTATCTGAAGATTAGTAATAAATTCAGCCAGTGTGATGGGTTGTCTTGCTGACTCTATGTAATCATTCATATTATTGATGATTTTTTGTGTTAAGTTGCGACCATTCATGCTATTGGTAACGTTTTGCGCTACAGACTTCTTCTTTTTCTTTAATTTATTCTTTCATTTGGCCGATTTCTTGGCCTTTCCTTGCGGTATTTAGCTAGACTATCTTTCATGAGATGAACTAGCCTTTTCATAACTTAAATTTTGTTTTAACTCAAGTACGGGCTCAAGTGGTGATTTTCACTAAATACCTGGAACGTCTTCCAATTGTTTCAACATTTTTACAATTTTTTTAGAGATTGCGACCTACCATCCTTCATCATCGACCAGTTTCTCTTTACCTTTATCTTTGTTTGATGGCATTGGAGATGAGATGATTACCTTTGTAAACTCTTTCTTCGGACGCACCAATACACTATCTGATAATGTGAATTCTCCATTTCTATATTTTCGCTCTAGCCAATCTTTGAATACGTAATAATCTTCAATAGGATGGTTGAGTACCCGATATATGGGTAATAGTTAGGGTTATCAGTTTGCCCGGCCTCTTCAGGTCTTTGAGTGCATGCTTAAATAATTTGCAGTATTTGGCTAAGTTGTCTTTCATAAGATGAACTAGCATTTCCATAACTTGGATTTTGTTTTAACTCAAGTACGGGCTCAAGTGGTGATTTCTATTAAATCCCTGGAACGTCTTCCAATTGTTTTAACATTTTTACAGTCCTTTTAGAGACTGTGACCTGTCATCCTTCATCATCAACCGTTTCTCCTAATCTTTATCTTTGTTTGATGGCATTGGAGATGAGGTGATTACCTTTGTAGACTCTTTCTTCGAACGCACCACAATACACGTCAGTAATGAATTCTCCATTTTATATTTTGCTCAAATAAACTTTGAATATGTAGTAATCTTCAATAGTGAGTATCCATAGAGTAATAGAGTTATCGCTGTCAGCCTCTTGTCTTTTACACTCTATTAGCTGGAGACTTGCTTTGAGTGCATGCTTGAATAATTTAGCCACACTTTCTTTCTTAAAAAAAAAAACTCTTTGTTCAACTTTCCCTTAAGAGTTGGGGTCATTGAGTCATTCGCTCCTTTTATTTGTTTTGATCGCTTTGACACCTCGACACATCATTATCTCCAAGTATGGGCTTGGGTTGTGGAGCAGGATTAAATGATTGTTTTAGTCTTTCTTGATAAACAGGTAACATTTCTTTGTCTATATTATAGACTAACCGCTTACCTGTATTTTTCTTGAATGAGGTGAAATGTGTTTTACCCTCTTTGGATCTGGAGCTTTTCCTCTTTTGGATTTATCTTGGTGACTATCAGAGCGTGATAAATTTAATTTCTCAAATTTAGCCACCCTATCAAACAGCTATTGAAATGAGGTAATTGAAGTCATACAAAGATAAGGTGTTATCTTGTCGTCAATATTGTCCATCAGTAATTGAATTGTATGCTCTTCTTCCAATTATTGCTCACATTTTATACTCATATTTCGCCAACGCGTGATATATCTAGTTACTGACTCGTCTTTCTTCCTCTTCTCAATGCGAGATCAACATAGTGTTTTTTAACTACTTTAACCTTTAACGAACATGATTTCAAGTTGAAAATCTTAATCGACAACTCAAAGATACCATGAAAAAGCTCAAGTCAAACTAATCTCACGGTAGGTAGAATAATAATGCATCATTACCCTCAGATACACGGGATGCTTTGGATTAAATGTCGCTGAGATTATCATTTCGTTAAGATTAAACTTACATTGAATATCCTTTGGGTATGAAATTTAATCATATTCGTATAGCGGGATATGTCTTGCTCACCAATTTTTACATGCTTTCGCGGTATGATAAAACGATCTTCGTTAAGGATAATATCAAGTTGAGAGGTTGTCCGGCTTGGATGTACTGTACATTCGAAAGTTAAAGACTTCGTTTCTTCAATCTCGGCAGCTCAATTTGGACTCTCGAAGCATCACGAATTATATTTTCTAGAGAGGATTGTCATGACTTATTAGGCGATGATTATTTGGGGGAATAGGTGCCACTTGCGGATACTTTTCGTCAAGCTGCATCATGATGATCATTTGTCATCATTTTTCATTTAGTGTTCAATTGAGCAATTTCTTTATCTTTGGCTTTCATCTAAAGCTGAATTTGTCTATGTGTCTCTGCCAAAGTGATTATATCGGCGAAGGTAGGATTTTCGTCCCTTTCTTCTTCTTCTTCTTATACCTCTCCTGAAGAGTCAGAGGATGCTTCCTCTATTTGAACATTTTGTTGTTCTTCAGGTTGAGGAGAGTCTTTGTTGTATCTTGTTGGTATTGGCGCACAGATGGCTTCACATTGTTGCTATATATCTTATTTCGACAGTTGTTGTATCATCATCTTCTTCTTCGTCCCCTTAAATACGAATTTCTGATCGGCGTGTCCAATAGACTTCTGATTCAAGTGTGGGATCAAGACTTATTTGATTAAAGGGCTTCAATCGAAGCTGACCTCCTCTCGATGGGATGAACTTGATTGGCGACGGGATCCCCTGGAGGATTCTCCAAGGTGTCTACCGTTAGATACTTTATCATCTGGGACCTTCTTTTTAGGCTCTCACGCTGATAACTTTGAGTTGGGGCGGATATCCGGGAATGCACACCAGATGTCACGTCATATCTTTGTTCTAATATAATTTTTTTTAGGCTACACCTTATACTTGCCTTTCCCGGGGCCTTTCAGCATTCGACACAGAGTGTAATACCGATGCTCAGGTGTGAGACATGGATTGGTTGGCGTCATGTCGTTAGAGTTATGGGATGAGATCTCCTTGGATGAGCAATCCTAGTATCCTTGGGGCCTTTATCATGCTTTTATTGATCTCTCTCCGAAAAACCCGATGCACTCTTGCAGATATGGTTTCGAGTTTCCTTACAGGGGGAACTGGAATCTGATCATGTCGGGTCCAAAGGGACTGTTTGATTTGACCAGTAGAGCTATTTCATTTTACCAACTTGAGGTTGTAAAACCGGTTGTAGGTAGGAACACTCATTGTTGGTTCCACTGTTGGTTGTCTGTTTGGTACGTAGGCGATGTATTGATTCAAGACTTCTTTTCTTCTTTACCTTGGTACGCTTGGGATGAAAACTTCAACATCATGTCTCCCTAGGGTTAAGGGTTCAGCTGATTAGATTGTGTTGTTTTGAGGGACTAAGGAGACAGTCCTCCCAATAACAATCTTCTTCATGATTGGGTCTCGGCGGCGCTCAGATAGAAAGTTTCATTTGAGGTGCCGGCAAGTAGAGTCGCGGCCTTTAAAATTGTTTTATGGCGTCGGGATGAGTATAGACTTGGGTTGAGCTGCACGCCTCTTGATTGAAAGCGGAAAATCAATCTATCAATGGATGGTAGCCCGGCACTTCCGATGATGATGGCATTTGCCAAGTAGATGTTGGCGTCATCTCCAAGAGTGACAGTAATAGATGTATTCTATAGAGCTATTATGGAGGTTCAAAGATAAAAATTAGTGATTAAAAATAGCTACACTATCACATTTCTTTCAAAAATATGGGTACAATAATACAGAACATATTAAGCATATGCACTAAATAAAATCTCAAATGATTTAAAATTTTATTTAGAAAACTTTTAGATTTTTGCTTTTGACTTATCATTTCCAATTTCATTTTTACTTGTTATTTCTTTTTTTATACTTATTCAATTATTGTAAAGATGGAAAGAGAAACATGTCCCCAATGAGTGAAATATGGGATAAATTCGCCCACTTTTGGAATAAAAAAAAGTTATTTTAGTTTTATGAAGGAAAATAGTAGATAAGACAACCTGAGATTTATCCTATAGGTTTATTCATACATTTTCTTACTATACCATATGACAACTACAATATGCTTACTCATGCTTAGTTCAATTGTTACTTAAATTTTCATAACATATGACAATTACTTATTTCAAGTTCAAATTCATTTTACCTAAGTGATGATTATGATATATGAATGGGTGAGAAATAGAAAAAAGATGCCAAATGCATGGTATAATTTAAACTTTATTTTATTGTCAAGCATATCTTTATATATTACATGAATGAGTTGTTTGAAAATAAGACATCTTAAGAGAAATAGAAATAAAGACATTCTCTTAGACGTATGTTCTTGTCATATGATATTAAAAGGAAATGACAAAGAAAGTTAAGGATCTTCTTGCATGCATGTATATGTCATGTGATATTATGAGAAAAAATGACAAAGAAAAAAGTTAATCTCTCCTTACATGCAAGTTCATGGCAAATGACATTAAAAGATATGATTTATATAAACACTCAAGTTGAACTATTAATAGCTTAAATGCAAGCTCCCCAACATTCAAATTTGTTCTTATCATAGCATATCAACTTACCTAGCAATCATGTCATAATCATATGCTTAGTGATAAGACAAGATGGGATTATTTAAATACTTAAATGAATGAGATTCTACATATGCTTATGATCAAGCACGAATCATGAACTATTCTTACATATGGGTTCATAATTTTTGGGTTTCATGCTAAAATGCATAGTGAATTGATTCATTGTGCATATTCAAAGTGTTACTAAATTTCATTCAATCTGAATGTCTTTAATATACAAGTGAGAGTAATCTCATGCGTACTTCATAGAACAATATTTTGCTTAATTGTTTGATTCATGTAAACTTTTAATAGAGCCTATATCATTAAGAACATACTCTCACTTGATCAATGCAAGTATAACAGTAAGAGTCAACATCAGGCAGAAACTGCAAGATATATCATTTATAGGAATAAAAATTTTATACACAAAGTATCACAAGATATTAAGACTCTAAGATTAACTGCAACATATCAGGTAGTAATGTAAACAAAGTTAATCTTGTGTATATAAATATCTCCAAAAATTTTGACTCAAATTTCAACTCAAAGTTAATGCTTATCACTCAAATTTTATTATATGATAAACAAAGCACTAAACTAATAAGGCAAGGAATAAATAGTTAAACTTGCGTATATTTTCAACTCAAATTTTATACACAAAGTATCACGAAGAAATTCTCTTGGTAGTCAAATTCTCTTCTTATAAGATATAGTCAAAGGCCTTAATAATACAGTGGTGAAATAATTGTAGCCCCCTCAATTTTTTTGTTGGCTAGTCGATGTTTTACCGATATATTTCAAGCACTATATGATTGTACTAAGAATTCTATATTGTTTAAGATCTCTTTAAATATTCTGGGCAGTCAAAGCTTGCCAAAACCAATCTAGCAGCCATCGGATATAGTCAAAGGCCTTAAGAGCCCAATAGGTCACGCCATAGTTGGTCAGGGATTGCCAGAGCTCGATGAAGCAGAAATACACATAGTCAAAGTTCACTAGGGCAAGCATGGATCTTAATGAAGTTTGGTGAACTTTGCTGAAGCTAAAACAGCAGACGTGACTTGACATACCCTGCAACCCTCAAATCTATTTTCTTCCAACAATTTTCAGGTGAAACACACTGCATCTGAAAACTTTGCAGAGCATTTGATGGTTTTGGTTGATTTTATAATTCATCTTGACATCACATTATAACCAGTAAATTGTATGAACTATCAAATTTAACATTCCATTAAACTTTTTCTTCAAATTGTAAGCAATCAAATGCGTCCTAAAGCATATAAAGTATATAGAGCTGAAGCATCGGATTAAAGTTACACTTCTGCAACGGAATCTGTCAAAAGAACACTGCTTTTATAATAACCCAAAATGATTCTAACAATTTATAAAATTTACAAGATGTAAGCAAGAAAACTACGAAGGAATTTAGAATAAAAAGTAAAATATGCACCAAGCCACAACAGCCAACACCTTTCTCGCAGGAAACAATTAACAAAACCCTGCCGAAAACATACCAATAAGATAAATCAAAGCAGAGAGAATAAACTTAATCAACGAGATCCACGGGACCAGAAGGAACTTCTAATAAAAACAGACCGATGAGAAAAAACGAGTACCATTAAGTAAGAAAGATCTAATGAAATAATAGGAGCGCATGCCAACGGAAGTCCATGGCAAAATATAATCAAAGACAAACCATGAAAAAACAAACAAACGAAAACAATTTCAACACAAACACGTTGGAGTTTTAGAAATTTTTTTCACAGAAGAAATGATGCCTGCGCCACATAGAAATCTGAGGGAACGGATCCTAACCTTGCGGCAAATATCTTGAATCGGACACGCCAAAAACTGCAACGAAAAAAAAAACCCTCACCTCGGCGTCTTGGAGTGCGACTGCTGGAGGGGACGAAATCTTGGGTCAAATATATGGAGGGGATTATGAGCCGGCAGAGACGCTCAGAGGGATTCGAAGAACCTCGGAAGGCCAGCGTAAACCCTAAGTCGTTGGTGGTTAAAAAAACAAATGCTATAAATAGAACTTTTCGGCAAGTAGTTCAATTCGGGGATGTAGCTCAAACGGTAGAGCGCTCGCTTTGCATGCGAGAAGTACGGGGTTCGATACCCCGCATCTCCAGTTATTTTAATTAATTATAAGTCATTATTTTTATTTTATTTTTTAAAATAATGCTATGACTTATATTTTTATATATAATTTTATATCAGATAAATAATTAATCACAGCAACTTTATGCTATTTTCTGAATTTGCAATCTAATTTTATTTTTATATCTAGTTTATTTTTTGGAAAATTTACAAATCAATTATCTAATACATTAATTAATTATAAATCATTATTTTTATTTTATTTTTTAAAATAATGCTATGACTTATATTTTTATATATAATTTTATATCAGATAAATAATTAATCATAGCAACTTTATGCTATTTTCTGAATTTGCAATCTAATTTTATTTTTATATCTAGTTTATTTTTTGAAAAATTTACAAATCAACTATCTAATACATATGCATTTATAATTTAATAATCATCTTCATTTTTTAAACTATCAAATTCATATATTTATATGTGTCACAATCAAATTTTTTAAAATTTTATAAAAATGAAAAATATGGCTTGAGCTTCTATTATGAATTTTAATATTTTAAAGTCAATTTAAAAAATTAATATTAAAGTTGGTTAATTTATAAATATAAAAAAAATAGAGTGATTGTGTATGTAAAAGCCTCTCTTTTTTCTTATATGGTAGAAAATTTTGTCAATAATTTGGAATATATAATATATTTATTGAGAAAAGTATTTATAAATTTGTTTTGAGGAATATTTCATGTGAATTCCTTTTAAGCAAATATATCAAAAAAAATTTCAATCAATACTTTGAGTGTTTTTTTAGATATTTTATAATGATTTCAAGATTTTACTTCTAGCTCAAATAAATTGTTGCACATATAGTGTATAATTCTAAAATAATCAAGGTGATTTGAGTGCAATTTATTTTAAATGAGTATAATTTCAATTTATTTGATATTAATCACTCATGTGACATCAACACGCCGTTTAATTTAGTATTGAAAGTCATTTGATTTTAATAAAATTAACTCTCTTTATGTTGTCATCAGTGTAATTAATCACTCAGTTAGTATTTTAATAAAATTAACTCACTTTAATTAATTAAGCAATTATTGAATGTTTGTTTTTTTTTAATATTTTGATCCCTCTAGATTTACATTTTATATAATAAACCTCTCTCCAAAAAAATAAATCTAACCTATTACTCTCAAATAATTGCTTAATTAATTAAATAAAAATTTATAAATTTAATAATGTTGCCCACTCTTTTTTTCATATTAATTTTTTGATATTATTTTACTAATTATTAATATTTTTTATTAATTGTTAATTTTATATACATTTTATTTTAGTGCTTTGTTTATCAAAAATTTTGACTCAAAGCACCAAAAATTTCGACTCAAATTTCTTGTGATTCTACATGTAGTATAAGAAATTGCAACATATCAGGTAGTAATGTAAACAAAACCATACCTCTAAACTACAATCCTCCCAAACTACACAAAGATAATTTGATATAGCACAAACACAAGGTCCCATTACAAGAGATAAGGCAAGAAAGATAAAGGCTAATCATTGAGGTGTCATCAGAGTGTTAAGTGTTAGTTGTTATGCTTAAGTTGAATGGTTAATGTAGTTTATGTATTTCACGTAATTGTTGCATTACTATGTAAACATTGCTTAAATATCATATTTTGTGCCATATGATGTATGGATGGCACCTAATTATAATTAAATTCAATTTTAAAATGTTGTTTGAGACTTTGTTTCAGTGATTTCCAAAGCTCTATCACTGTAACAGAATTAGCGGTGACCAATTTTAGAAGAAAATCTTGAAATAAAATACTTAGACCTCTCCAAAATTTATGAAAATCTCTCGATTATAATTAGACTTCCCAATCTATAATTTGATTTTTTGTTACATGTATTTTGACATCTGGAGAGAGAGAGTTCAAATTGTTACAAGTTTGAGTTTTAGATTCCAAATGTATGTTTTTGTCTTCATATTGGCCAACCCTGAACCCTAACATATCTTCATCGCCAATTCAAATTGATCAAGTTATTATTTGGCCAAGTTCTACCAGCATCACACCAAGAGTCCAGCCAAACAACCAGCACTGAATGTCAAAATTAGGGTTTAGGGTTGGCCAAACAACCGGGCAAACAACTAGTTTTGGTTGTTAGTATAACTATTTCTGGTTTGTGTTTTTTGTCCAAGAGTCCAAGACCTATAATAATAAACCAACACTACCAAAAAAACTTTTAAAAAACTAATTGATTAGAAACATGAGACAAAAAAGAGACTAAAAGCAAAGGTAAAATTGTAAGGAAAAGAAAGGCTAAGGCTCAATAAAAAAATTACTAAGAGCAATAAAATATATAAGCATCCAAACTCCAGATATGAGGGTAATAATCACATATAATGCTATAAGCTGTAGTAAATAAAATATAACATTAAAGCAATCATAACTCAAAGCCCCAAATAATCAGCCATCACAGAAGTCACCCCTGAGCAGCCACCGGCCCACTAGGAAACAAATAAGAATAGACCCAGCTGACAAAACTTGAGGGAACCAACCAACCAACAAGCCAACCACACGAAACGGAAACCAGCCAATGGCTATAGGGAACCAACCAACTAGGCAACCATAACTAGCCACCCAAAAATAGAGGGAACCAACCAACCAACTGCCACCAACCGACTATAGACCTAAACCAACCAAGCCAGCAACTACCCACCCAAAACAGGGAACCAACCAAACAAGCGAAATGGAAAACCAACCACCGGTCCAGATTGGTGAAGATATATTAGGGTTTAGGGTTGGCCAATATGGAGACAAAAACATACATTTGGAATCTAGAACTCAAACTTGTAACAATTTGAACTCTCTCTCTCCAGATGTCAAAATTACATGTAACAAAAATCAAATTGTAGATTGGGAAGTATAATTATAATCGAGAGATTTTGATAAATTTTGGAGAGGTCTAAGTTTTTTTTTTTTTCAAGATTCTCTTCTAATATTGGTCATTGCGACTCTACATTTTACGTGTAGAGGCTAGAGCTTTGAAATCACAAACAAAATCCTAAACATCATTTTAAAATTGAAAATAATTACAATTAGGTGCCATCCATACATCATATGGCACAAAATATGATATTTAAGTAATGTTTATATAGCAATGCAACAATTACGTGAAATACATAAACTACATTAACCATTCAACTTGAGCATAACAACTAACACTTATCGCTCTTACTCCTTGTGATGGCACCTCAATGATTAGCCTTTATATTCCTTGCCTTATCTCTTGTAATGGGACCTTGTGTTTGTGATATATCAAATTCTCTTGGGGTGGATTGTGTAGTTTAGAAGTATGGTTTCTATAGTTTAGTGCTTTGTTTACATTACTACCTGATATGTTGCAGTTCGTATACTACATGTAGAATCACAAGAAATTTGAGTCAAAATTTTTGGTGCTTTGAGTTGAAATTTTTGATAAACAAAGCACTAAAATAAAATGTATATGAAATTAATAATTAATAAAAAATATTAATAATTAGTAAAATAATATTAAAAAGGTAAATTATTAAATTGCGAGATTGATTATAGTTAGGGACTATAAAGAATGTGATATTGGCATTATGATTGAAAGATCATTATTGATACAATGTATAAATGAAATTAATGTCGATTAATAATAAGAAAATAAAGAATAAAATTGGAAACACTAGTTTTTTTAGAAATATTAAGGGTGATATATATTTTTTACAATAGATATACCATATAATGTTGATTATCGTAATAATTTAGTGCACTTATTTAATCACTTAACTTACACCTCAAATGAACTGTATGTCTATATTCGAGCATCAAATTCATTGTGAATCTAATTGTAAACCAATACATATTTTATCCTAATACAAAATTAGTTTGGGTGCTATATTTATGCTTGGTTTAGTGATAACTTGTGATATTTCATGTTCATTAAGTTGTTAGACCTATCGCATTGTATCTTGTGATATGTGATGAATATTTTTATCCATGGTATGTTGTCATCTTCCTATATTTCAAAATTTGTTATTTTTCCATTTTATTTTGTATTTTATTATACTGTAATCTTAGTTCATATAATCTGCACCGCTATGTTCTGCTATTGTTTTTGTATAAAGCATAGGAAACTGGACTATATATATATATGTCTTGGGGAGTAAATAATGTACTTTTATCCTTTTTTTTGGGTTATGAATACTATATTGTATGTCTTACCATTCTCCTACCTTACTTTTTAATATTTTATTTATTTCATGTTGCTTCTTGTAGGAACATCATAGTTGATTAATGATTTGAGGCTTTATAAACTTTTATCAGATAATATTATATTTTATGAATTTTATATACTACCTGCAATCTTGTTAATTCATATTATATTTTATGAATTTATTATACCTTATAATTTAGTGTTTTGTTTATCAAAATCATTAAGACTCTAAGATTAGCTGCAACACTACATCACTTAATCAATTCTTAGTTCAATTGTTACTTGAATCTTCATAACATATGACAATTACTTATTTAAAGTTCAAATTCATTTTGCATGAGTGGTGATTATGCTATATGAATGGGTGAGAAATAGAAATGCGATGCCAAATGCATGGTATGATTTAAACTTTATTTTATTGTCAAGCATGTCTTTATATACTACATGAATTAGTTGTTTGAAAATAAGACATCTCAAGAGAAACAGAAATAAAGACATTCTCTTAGACCTATGTTCTTGTCATGTGATATTAAAAAGAAATGACAAAGAAAGTTAAGGATCTCCTTACATGCATGTATATGTCATATGATATTAGGAGAAAAAATATCAACAAAAAAAGTTAATCTCCAATTACATGCAAGTTCATGGCAAATGACATTAAAATATATGATTTATATAAACACTCAAGTTGAAGTATTCAGTAGTTTAAATGCAAGCTCCCCAACATTCAAATTTGTTCTTATCATAGCATATCAACTTACCTAGGTAGAGGGAAAGCAATCATGTCATAATTATATGCTTAGTGATAAGACAAAATGAGCTTATTTAAATATCCAAATGAATGAGATTCTACATATGCTTATGATACAGCATGAATCATGAACTATTCTTACATATGGTTTCATAGTTTTTGGGTTTCATGCTAAAATGCATAGTGAATTGATCTATTGTGCATATTCAAAGTGCTATTAAATTTCATTCAATTTGAATATCTTTAATATGCAAGTGAGAGTAATCTCATGCGTACTTCATAGAACAATGTTTTGCTCAATTATTTGATTCATGTAAACTTTTAAAAGAGCCTATATCATTAAGAATATACTTTTACTTGATCAATGCAAGTATAACAAAAAATTCATATGGTGAGTCAACTACCACAACGAACGATTTATGTGACCAATACCGCATCACCATATGAAAAGTGTTGTCATATCAGCGTTCATTTAGCGCTGACGGTTTAAAAGGCTAATTAGGCTTTAAATATATAATTAAATAGCTAGAACTTCAAAATATCATAACTAATTATAGAAAAATAAAAAAAAATAAATAAAGATACTTTGGAAAGGTTAGACACAGGAGAATTTAAGAAAAATAAAATCCCTAATTTATATCCAGTGAATAATGCTTAATTAAAGTTTGAAGCTTAGGCTAATTATCTTAATTAAAGCTAAATTATTTGGCTAATTAATTCCAAATTTGGTAGAATGATTCTATAGGAAGTCCTCTGCCTTTCATAATTTTTTTAGAATTATTTTTTATGTATTTTAAAATTAGAATTTTAATTCTAATTACTTTCATTAATTAATTAAATAATTATTAAAATTAATAAATAGTGAAAATTAAATAATTAATTATAATGAATCATTATAAATAGTGGGAATAGTGAGGAGAGCTAATTATGATCCATTTCTTAGTTATTTTTTTCAAATGTAATTCTTTATAATGATTATTTAACATATGTAATAATTAGGAAATAATTAGAGTTGCCTGAGAGGAAGGGAGAGCTTCGGTTGAGATAGTTGCCTGAGAGAGGAAGAGAGGAGCCTCGGTCGAGAGCGGTAGAAAAACGAGAGAGGAGGAGTTGCATATGAGAGCCGTGTGAGCAGAATGAGGGATTCAAGCCCTAGCTGCTCGATTTCTTCGAACATAGGGCTATTCGGCCTCCTCTAATTGGATGCCTAAACGACAACCAATTAGAAATAGCGGTTAGATACTATAATTGGGTAAGCATGCGGCTGGGATTAGGATAAAGATTAGGAGGAATTAAAAGATTAAACAACCACTTATTGTCTTAGTTATAAATTAATGTAATTTTGCATAAATATTTCATGAATTTACTTTGTGCGATAAACCTTGGCAATATGGATGTTGATTTTAGGTGTTTCTATTGTGTCGAATGCAACAACGTGATCGATTTCACGACCTCAGGTCGTTTAGACAACGTAGGCAACAGTCGAAGTGAAATGGAGCTTGAATTACACGACGTCGCATTCAAATCGCTCGACGTTTACGTAGACTTAGCCGAATTGACTGTGAAAAGCATCGTTTGATAGATTTCGACGTTTCAACGACAATGGCGCAGTCGATTTCATGAACAGAGGTCGTTCGGACATCATTGAGGCTTATCGACTTCGATATACGTGTAAATTTATTAAAAACTGAATTTGATTATTTGATCGACTATTAATTGATTTGATATTTTTCATTTAATTAATTTTAATATTTTTTACGCATTACAAAGTCAAATTTTCAAATCAAAGCGAGTTTGATCGAATCCAATCGTGGTTAGGATGCTTTAAACCTAATTTATATGATAGTTTATCTCGTCAATCATTTTTTTTTTAAATTATATGATTCATTTGACTTGTGAATCATATGTGGAGGTCAACAGCTACTTGGCTAGCCAGTGGGGTAATGGTGAAGAAAAACATTGATAAATGGTGAATGTATATGTATTATAATATTTACAAAGCCTGTCTAAAAGGCAGCTCTTCTTTTCTCCACATTGATCAACTTGACAAGCCGGGGCATTAAATGCATAATTTTTCATACTCTTTTATATTCTCATTTTTTCTCAAAACTCAAAATACTAAAAAAAAAAAGATCAAATACCCCCTTTTGTTTTCTAGACAAATTTACAAACTAGATAATTAACATAAGTTCATGATGTTATACTCGTTGAAACCCTATTGCCTATGAGAGACCTCATTGAATCTTTAGCTCAAACCTATTAAAATGGTGAACCAACTCCAACAATCTAACCACTCCTGTGTTGTCGACTTTGCCAACCTTGGAACCTCGTATAATTTGTCAAGTTGGAGTTCATGCAACCATTCTTTCTCTTGTTGTGCCCCCAACTATTTATCATCTTCATTACTATCAATGGTTAGTGGTGATTGTCCCTTCCCTCTAGGTGGGGTAGTATTTACTGCATCTTAAATAAAATCACAAAAATTTCATTTATAATTTTCCACTCACCTATTTTAACTCCTCTGCCTTTTCATTTTCTTATGTTGACTGTATAACCAATACTTAGCAATTTAGCATTTTTCTATTTCCTATGTTTACTTTTTCTCTTTGGCAGGAGCCAACCATCTTTTCTATTAGAGCTCGTTCTGCATCCTTTTCATGTTCCTAATTTATCAAAAGAAAATAACAACTTGATATTTATGCTATTATCATCTAGGAGATGAGTGCATGTGCACTTTTAATTTCCTTTTGTTCAGTTTATCTCCATCTTTATGGTTACTTCAGTTCTTGTTTTAGATTTTGCGCTGCAATTTTATATTTTTGCTGGTGATGGCTTGGAAAAACATTTACTTAGTAGCTTTGAGACGAATTATTGACCAATTTTGGGCCACTGGTCTCTTTTCAGTTGATAATTTTGTCTAAAGCTTGTGTGATGCTTGTAGAAGTATTGTGTATTAATATTATGTGATCTTATGTTTGTCCCATTGTTTGTTTGAGCTTAGCATAAATTTCATTTTTTCCTGAATTTTATTTCGTAAATGAAAAATGACAAGAAAACTAAGGTCATTGTTTGTGATCAATTTTGTTTTGTATATATATTTTATTATATTTTTATTTTTATATTATTTTTAAAAGTATATTTATTTAGTATATTTTTTAAGTGTTTTTATTTAAATAAAATTTAGATGTTTTGAGTGTTTTTAAAAAGAATTATTACCACAAAATATGTTTTATTTTGAAATAAAACATACGCAAAATAAATAAAAAATATAAAACAAAAAATGAAAAACAAAATTGATCCCAAATGGCCCCTAAATGTTTGCATTATATGTGCAAATCTTACTTATGCCTTAAAAGCAAGCCAATAAAATCAAATAACAATCGATAGTCAAATTACCCCTAAGTTTAATATATACTTATTTCAGCAAATAAAATCGAGGGATCATTTTAATTGTTTAATTTATACTTCTTTTAGTAATGCAAGCGGCAACAAATTTTGTATTTTATCCTTTTGCTCATGTACAGTGTTCCAAAATATGAGAATTTTATGGCATCCATTGAATCATAAATATATTGTAATTCATAACTCATTTTCATTGCTATTTGTTGCAATACACTCTATTTGGGCTGATGTTTTGTCTAATTTTTGCCACAATTCTCATGAATTCACAAATTATTAATTATTGACCACCACATACCAATATTCCTTCACTTATTTGGGTTTCTAAATGGATTTTCTCACTAAGCAAGTGGTGCATTTGGTGGAAATAGAGGAGCAAAACTTGTGCCTCCATAAAAGGGCATATTTCCCTTAGATCATCTCCATGAGTGTGACTTGGTAGATATTGAATATTTTTTCCATTTTTTAAATATATTTATATATTTTACATAACATTTCAGATCAAGTCTTTATTTCAGAATATTATTGCCTGATAATATTATATTCTTGATTATGTTAAGGCTTGGCTCTCTGCTTGGCGGAGATAAAGGAGTATGTTGCCTGCCCCAAGTCTTCTGGTTACCAGACAGCAAAATACAGACATTTGTCAAAGAAATACTTGCAGTGTCGAATGGAAAGGTTTGTTTGTATTTTCTTCATATATTTGATTTATGCAACAAGTTATATTGAAATTGCAAGTATTCAAGGAAAACAAAGTCTATAACATGCCTTGTCATTCACATAATTTCCTGAATTTAGGGTGAGAATAATCGTCTTAAACATATACATGAGCTAATTCGAATTCAAATTGAGTTAGCTCAAAATCATTTATTATTTGCCTTTTAAAAGAAAAATTATGCATGTATTTGTAATACTCATTTGCTCATAGAATCTATATTTATATATTAAATTGAAAAATGCATGCTTATATGTATCTCGAGCTGCCTCGGTTCTATTTAAGTTCAGCTCGAAATCTGTTTGAAGATTGTACCTGCCTAAATTGGGCCCATGGCTCAAATTGTTTTCTCTATTAAAGCTAAGATTAGATTCAATTTTTTGAGCTTTTTCGATCTTCAAGCTAAAATCTTACTTAAACCTTGTTGTATGCCAAGTGATTTTAACTTTTGGATTAGAGATTACTGTTTGGCACTCTGCATGCTTTATAACATATGGATTAGGATCAAGTTTACTAATAAGTATTGGATTTTCAAAGGAGAACTTGCCTTTGAAGAACATCTAAAAGTGTTATGTAAAACAATTTATGAGCAATTGCATTCAATCAAGTATACAATGCATCTATATAATTTAGATGACTACTGTTGACTAATACATATAGAATGTATTGTGTGCTTGGTTACTTGTATAAAGGCTTACTTGGCTCCAATATGAGCGTTGGCCTTATAATGTGGGTTGGGAGATCAATTGTCGATGTGATTTGTTTATATTTTTCTTTCTCAGCATTAGCTTGATGTTTGATGTTACTGAACTTATTTGTTATCTCATTATTGTTAATCTTCCTTGTGTGTATATTTTATTGATCAAAATTGTTAAAAGATATCTTAAGTGTGTTGTTGCTAGGCAATTGACATATGGGTTATGTACTTCTGTGCTTTATTTTTTTTGTGATGTCATATAAGTTTTTTGGTTCCCTCGGTAATTAGGATATAAATGTATTTGTTTTCTGTTGCGTGGTTGGGTCTGCCTGATTATTTGAGGCTTTTATTTTATGGGCTTGTGGCTGCTGGCTGGTTGTTTGGTTGGTTTCCTATGAATGATTGGTTGGTTCGTTAGTTCCCTCAGATTTCGGGTGGCAGTTTTATCACATATTCCTGTTTTTTGGTTGATTTCTCCTGGCTGTTGGTATCACTATTTCTGGTTTGTGTTTTATGTTGGGTGGTTGGGTCTAGTTGACTATTTGGGGATTTTGTTTTGTGGCCTTGTGTCTGCTGGCTGGTTGTTTGGCTGGTTTTCGTTTCTTATGGCTTTCTTGTTGGTTGATTGATTCCCTTGATTTTTGGGTGGATGGTTCTCGTTGCCTGGTTGGTTCCCTCAGTTTTTGGGTGGTAGTTTTATCATATTTTCCTATTTTTTGGCTGGTTTCTTTTGGCTGTTAGTATAATTATTTATGGTTTGTATTTCCTGTTGGGTGGATAGGTCTAGTTGACTATTTGGAGATTTTGTTTTGTGGCCCTATGTCTACTGGTTGGTTGTTTGGCTAGTTTCTATTTCTTGTGGCTGGTTGGTTGTTTGGTTGGTTTTCGTTTCCTGAGCTGGCTTGTTGGCTGGTTGATTCTCTCTATTTTGAGTGGTTGGTTCCCTATAGTTGCTGGCTGGTTGTTCACTTGTTTGGCTGGTTTACATTTCTTGTAGCTGGCTTGTTGGTTGGTTGGTTTCCGTTTCCTGTGGTTGGCTTATTGGTTGGTTGTTTCCTCAGTTTTTGTTGGCTGAGTCTATTCTTATTTGTTTCCTAGTGGGCCGGTGGCTGCTCTTGGGTGACTTATGTGACGGCTGGTTATTTGGGGCTTTGGGTTATGACTGCTTTAATATTATATTTTACTTACTACAGCTTGTAGCATTATATGTGATTATAACCCTCATATTTGGAGTTTGGATGATCACATATTTTATTGCTCTTAGTAATTTTTTTACTGAGCTTGAGCCTTTCTTTTCTTTATAATTTTATCTTTGCTTTTAGTCTCTCGTTTGTCTCATATTTCTAATCAATTAGTTTTTTTAAAAGTTTTTTTGGTAGTGCAGGTTTATTATTGCAAATCTTGGACTCTTGGAGCTTTCCAATCTATATTTTTTTCTCAAGCTTGATTTAGACATTCAATGTTGTTGCTACTTCAACCTTCAGATTTTTTTTTTTAATTTTTTTCATTGATTGTACATTTGTACTTATTATTGTTGCGTGCTAGAAAATCAGTCACGATAGAGTGAAAGTTTATGCCTTAGCCTTGTCGATTAGTCCAGCACACACACAGGTAATTAAAGAGCGAACAAGAGACATTCCGCAATTTTAACGGAAAACCTCAAAAGAGGGGAAAACTACGGGCCTAGCCCAAGAAAAGCTTCCACTATGTATCTGTTTCAGAGTACAAAGTCTTCCTGATACAAGATTACAGAATTGCATATGAGGGAGTACAGAATGAGGGAGGAAAAACAACTATGTAACAACGATCAGGTTGTAATGGTTGCTGATGGTGAAGATGTGGGGTAACTTTCGGTGGGAATACATGGTACAATTAGTGATGATGGTGGTTGATGACCGTCGAAAGGTGGGTGTGACCTTGCTTGAGGATCTTCAAGCTTGAACTTCTTCTTCCTCCTTTTAGCTTTCTTTTCTTCTTCCTTGTTTGAATTCTTCCTCTTCTTCCTTGCTCGGACTCTTCCTCTTCTTCACTTGTTTCAGCTCCTCTTCTTCTTTTACTTCACCCATCTGCTTGGCCTCCTTGTTCTTCTTCCCTTGGTCGTAGATTGATCAAGGGATACGATTGGCGTGGTGGTTCGACCGCCGAAACATGGCTCTCTTGTTCTTCCTTGCTTCATCCTCTTCTTCTTCCCCTGGCCCCCCTTTCATGTGAGGAATGAAGGCCTATTTATAGATGGGAGGAGGGACATTCTTGTAAATTCATGTAAAGCGCACTACCCCTCGATCGGACGCGTGATGATTCCTTCGATCATTTGATGTATTTTGAGCATTTGGATGCCCAAATGAAGTCGAATTATGAGATCTTAGGCTCGTTAGATCCGTCGAGACGCCGATTCGAATTATAAACTCTATATTTGAGAGTCGCTTTGAGATTTAATTGATGTCCCAAAGATTCCAAATGATATTTTAAGGCCGATCTCGACGGCTAATTCACTCAAAATCATATACTTCGACATCAAGATTGTGTTTTCACAAGCCAGATTTTGAGAGCCATATCAATTATAAATTGAAAAACTAACGAATTGTATATTTTTTGAATTATAATTGTTAATAATTGCTATATTATATATTAATGCAATAGATTGCTCGTTTAAATCATTATTTTTAGTAGCTTAATTTGCAGGCATTTAGAATTATTATAATCATAATATTGTTAGATCACTACTGCTCTTATATATAATTTGTAGGCATTTAAAATTATTATAATCAGTAATGAGGTAAATATGTACAAATTTTACAAGTTTATAATATTTTTTGAAAAATCTCTCATTAGAAATTGACTTTGTAAGCTCACATTATATACTTTTGATTTTTTTTAAACCAAACCGAAAATCAGAACTTTTTTTCGGATTGGATTGGTTCGTATTATATTAAATATTATATGGATCGAATTTTCGGATTCATAATTTCAAACCAAACAGATTAGCAAATTAGAAAACTGATCCGTCTAATCTGACCGAATGCACACTCCTAGCTGAGTAGTCATTACATATAAGTTGAGATGGTTGAGCAAGAGTATGCATGGTTGGGAGAGTGAGGCACAAAGACAAAAGGTTATCAATTTCTATAATTTAGGATACGAGATAAAAAAATAAATAAATAGGTATTTAGGGAATATATTAAATTTATAAATTAATATTTTAAATCACCTAACAAAAAAAAAAAAAAAAGAGAATTATCTCTCATATATAACAAATAAAAGCATGTTTTAGCCTTGTTGCAGTATGACCAACATGAGGCACGACCAATATGAGGCGTGTACTTTATAGTGATTTGTTAAAATTGTGAAGAGACGTGCCTCTTATTCCAAAATTTTAAGTACTCGTGGATAATGATAAATGACAATAAAGATGATGACATTATGAAAGTACGAGGAGAAGATAATAAGTTTTCAATGATAATAATATATAAAGAAAAATTAAATCAAAATATTCTAATATAATTTATATCAAAATGTGCTTTAAACTCATATAATTTATTTTAAAATTAGTGTTATATATATTGAGCCAATATTACACTAATCTTAAAGTAAATCAATTGTATTTAAAGCTCATATGAACTTGATATAAATTACACAATTTTTATTCAATACATCAATATAGTTGTTACAAGAAAACCAGAGTGAAAGTTACTTTAAATTCGATTAAAGACACACAGGTAATTAATGAGCTAACAAGAGACACCAGAATTTTAACGGAAAACCTCAAAAGAGAAAACCACTGCCAAAAAAGCTTCCACTATGTATTTGTTTCAGAGTACAAAGTCTTCCTGATTACATTAGCCAGATATGAGAGGACCAACCCCAGAACAACAATGAATTACAGTGGAGATGCGGACATTAGATTATGGTGTTGATCTTCGGATTCTTCTGAGCTTCCTCTTGAGCTTTTCCTTGTTTGGATTCTTCCTTCCTTGTTTGATTCTTCCTCTTCTGCCAGACAGATGATCGGCCAGGATCATGATCTACGCGGCGAGTTCTTCTCTTCACTGTTTCAGCCTCCTTCTTCTTCCTTCTCCTTCATGTGAGGGATAGAGTTCTATTTATAGATGGGAGGAGGGGCGCTTCGTAATTTATGCAAAGTCCACACCTCTCGACGGACGCTTAGAATGGTTCCTTCGATCATTTGATGTATTTGAGCATTTGGATGCCCAAATGAAGTCGAATTATGAGATCTTAGGCTCTAGATCCGCTCGCTGAGACGCCGATTTGACTATAAACACTCTATATTTAAGAGCTATTTTGGGATGTAATTGATATCCCAAAGATTCCAAGATATTTCAAGCTTAATCTCGACTCAAATCGTCGCTGATATTAAGATTCGGACTTTGATTAGTATTTTGAGCACTATATCTTCTATTTTTGGATGAGATTGTCTTAATCATCCAAAAATATATCGCCAACCCACTAATATATTTCAAATATTCATCCAAGATTACACATGGAAGCAAATCTACGGCATGAGATTCGAGGTTATGAATTTATTCGATGCTCACGTTTTTCATGAGCACAGCGCTTTTTTCACGAGCACGGCTCTGGCTGGCGCTGGCAGCGGCGGACCGCTGGTTGCTAGGGACAGAACCGATGGGTCCACGTCGACTCGCCACGCATGGGTCGCGGATCAATGCGCTCAACGCTGGAACGGCCGCCGGTGGTCGTGAACCGCGCGGTCATCTGCGACGGCCGCCAGATTACGGCGGTCATGGCGTCGCTGTCGGCGGCGGTCCGGCGACGGTCGGTCGATGACGCGCCGGGTCGCGGACGCCGTCGCTGACGAGTCGGGTCGCGACGGCTCGTCAGCGGTCCCGGTAACGATGCGGCCGCGTGCTCGGTCGCTGGATGCCCCGGGTCGGATGGTCAGGAGCTAATATTACATACACATCATGGCTCGCTACGCCAGCAGGCGTATACATGCTCACATGCATGCTGCCAAGGCCATGGTCGCCAGCGCCTACGCCCCGACCGGGAATTTTAAGGAATTTAATGCGAGGGTTTTACCCTTTTACCCTCAGGGCTATAAATACTCAAGGTGAGGGAGAAAGGCATACCTTTCCCTCCCTTTCTTCGAGTGAAAGTCCTTTGGTATGATCGAGAGGCGATCAGACTACATCATACGACAAGGCTCCAGCTCGAAGGGTGTAAACTAACCTACCGACCTCGATCAAGATCACATACGACAGGCTCCCCCTGTAAACTAACAGGACCGACCGGATTGAGGTCAAGACCTTACAAGCTCAGCTCTCCAGGGTAAACTAACCTACGACCGACCGGACGAAGTTATCACCCGTATATACGGCAGTCCGCCCGAAAACTAACCTACGGACCGACCGGGTTGGAGAGAGCGATCAAGACGCTCTGACAGGCTCCCCTCGGGGTGTAACCAACCTGACCGACCGGATCGGAGGCGATCACCAGAATCACGGCAGTTCGCTCCCCCGGTGTGTAACTACCACCGGATTGAGGGCGATCGCGCCCACAAGATCGTGGAACCCGCTTCCTCCGCCCCGGCATCGCCCCGTGACCGTCAGGTTGTCAAAGCACTGCAGACGTCGACCTCCGCACCAGCCTCCCCCGTCCGCTGACCGCCCACCGGTTTGAGGCGAGAGACGGTCGATATACGGGCGACATGGTGGCGAGATTACCGCCGACGATGGTGACCGCGAAATGGTGATGACCGAAGACCGGCGATGCCGAGGTGGACGGCCACAGCCGGCGGCGACCGACCGCGGGCGACGGCTTATGGTACACTATGGTGGATGGCAATACCCGACGGCGGTCGGTGTGGTCGGACCGTGAAGATGCCGGCGACGATAGTGACCGGCGAAGATTGCCGCTTCAACAGCTGATAAATGTTAACTTGCACGCGTATAATCAATCCAGGATTTTGACCCATCCGTTGTCGTGGTGGCTGACATTAACTGTAGAGTGGGTACAAAGTTTTGACCTTTCCGTTATTGGTGAATATTATTCGCCGACGCTAACCTGTGGAAGAGGCCGGGAAGTCCACCAAGGACCTTTTGACCTTTCCCCGAAGTTTTTTTGTCGAGTTTTGCTCGATGACATTAACCCGGGAAGAGGCCGCGAAGTCCACTGGACCTTTGACCTTTCTGGGTTGTTTAGTTTTACTCAATGACGTTAACCCGATGGAAGAGGTCGAAGTCCACCAAGGACGTTTGACCTATCTGGGTCCGAAGTTCGAAGTTTTACCGGCGACGCAACCCGTATGGAGGTCGGAAGTCCATGACGTTTTGACCTATCCCGTTGTTAGTCGAAGTTTTACCGCGATGGAAGCATGAAGAGGTCAAATTGAATCCGTGGTACGACGACGGCGATGGCGGGCGATGACCGGCGAAATGGCGACCGGAAGATGCCGCGATGGTGCTGCAGCGACCGGCGGTAAGTCGGCGCGATGAGCGATACGGCGGTGACGGCGATGATGAATGGTTTGCAGATGACGGCATGGTTTATGCGGAGCGATGATGAGTGACCATCCGGTTGTTTGTCGAGTTACATTAACCAGAGGTACAGGAGCCAATCCCGGCCGTTGGTCGAGTGTTTACCGATGACGCAACCCGTATGAAGAGGTCGAATAATATGAAGCTTGTAGCCGAGTTGACCATTGATCTTTGCTTTCGCTGGTGTTGCCGAATTTCTCTTTGAGATTAAGAGTTGCCCCCCCAGGTATGAAGAGTCAATTGATTCTTTCCAATCGACGGATATCTTTGTTGAATCCTTTCGATTTCTTCTTTGATGGACCGCCGGTTTGTGTTCCTTGGGGTGCTTTTATGTCTCTCAGATTATCCAAATTGTTTCATGATGTGCATTAATAGCCTCATCGCTGAAGATTTGTGCTTCCACACGATGAACTAAGCCATATGACCGACCGTGTCCATGAAGTGATGAGTAAAAGGCTCCTGACGAGCCCTCCAAGAAAAACTCCTCTAATAGTAGTTTACCTGTATTTGGCGAAGCTTCTAAGGAGAACCTGAAGTATTCTTTAAGTGATTCACCCTGCGTCAATAAAGATGGGAGGAATCTTTAATGATTCTCCGATTTGCAATGAACTGCTCCAAAGAATCGTGAGTTCAAAGGTGGATGGATCCCCTTGGAAGAGAGAACCAAGTGCGCTTGCCCTTTGAGGGTAACAGGAAAGACGACAAAGCAAAGGTGTGAGCCGATGATGCATGATAGAATGGTCGATGTGTTCGGTGGGTCCCCATCATAGAATCAATGCTCTAAGCTTGAAACCACGGAATTGGATGTTGAAGAATTGCTTCAAGGTGAGACTCCTCATAACCTGTGAAGATGATTTCTCTGAAGGTGAAATTCATCTTGTATTAAGCTACTTCGCGAATGTTATGTCGAAGGATTAACAAGCAAGAAGCTATCAACAACGACCGTGGATTAGTAACCGAGTCACGATGGATGAGGAACTAGCTTGTCAGAGATCGCGATCTTATGGTGAGAGAACTCTAACGCCGGGAAGATTAGCATTTTGACCTCCTCCACCGCACCGATCTTCATTTGTCGAAGTCGGGTTAGTCCTTGCAAAAGCGGATCATCTTATTTTGGGACTCTCCATTCGACACACATTAATCCTCCAAAGAGATTCCCGCCCGCCCGCAGTCATGCCTATCGAGGGATCGAGGCAAAACTGCGCTCGTCGGTGGACTGCTTGAGAGTGACTGAGTTGGAGCTGATTCTATAAGTGTCGCTTTATCCATGACGGGATATTCACCGGCATGATCAAGGGTTTTTCTTCCACGACGGCCAAACCGCGCGGAAAACCGCCAGAGTGAAAGTTTATGCCTTGTCGACAGTCCAAAGACACACAGTAATTAATGAGTGAACAAGAGACACCTGAATTTTAACGCGGAAAACCTCAAAAGAGGGGAAACCACTGGCCCAAGAAAAGCTTCCACTATGTATTTGAGCAAAGTCTTCCCGATTGTGATTTAATGAGAGAGACCAACAAGTAACAATGATCGCAGTAATGGACAGATGCGGACAATTGATGATGGTATTGATGTCCCGTCGAGGGTGTGACATGTTTGGAGGATCTTGAGCTTCTTCTTCCTCCGCCAGCTTTTCCTCTTCTTCCTTGTTTGGATTCTTCCTCTTCTTCCTTGTTTGGATTCTTCCTCTTCCTTGGCCGACACGGTGACGGATCACGCGCGATGAAGACGATCATTGAGTGGCTCTCTTCACTGCTTCAGCCTCCTCTTCTTCTTCTCCCTTCATGTGAGGGATAGAGTTCTATAGATGGGAGGAGGGCTGTAATTTATGCAAAGTCCTCTACTCTTGATCGGACGGCTTAGAATGGTTCCTTCGATCATTTGATGATTGAGCATTTGCCCATGAAGTCGAATTGAGATCTTAGCTTAGATCCCGTCGATTTCGATTTGACTATAAACACTCTATATTTAAGAGCTATTTTGGGATGTAATTGATATCCCAAAGATTCCAAAGATATTGCTGCTAATCTCGATTGGCCTTTAAATCGTACGCTTTTGATTAAGATTCTGATTTGATCAATGTATTTTGAAAACCATATCAATAGCAATGTATTTGATAATCACAAGATCAAAATAGATGTACAAATTAAACTTTTTAATATTATTTATATAAATCTCTATCTTTGTCACACACTTCTTGGGGCTCATATAGTGGCACTGCGGTAAAAATGGATAAATCGCCAAGAAGCGAGGCCAAAAAAGGCGCGCTTCGCCGATTCGAACGCCGCCTGGCCGTCTCTATAGGCTATATTCGTAAACCATAATTAGGAAAATATAAAAAAATAGAAAAATAATATATTTCTCACGTGCGACCCCACCACACGAAACATTACATATATAAATCCTTATAGAGTTGGAAATATCCAGTTTCTTTATTTAATTTCTAATATTCTCTCACTGCTTCCCTCCATTCTATCTGAACTATAATTTCCCTCGCTTCCCTCGTTTTCTGCTCTCCGCTTTTTTAACCTTCTGTCTTCTCTCCTCTCTCCCTCCTCCGCCCCTAAGAACCTACAGATCCTTAAGCGGAAACCCTACGCAGGCGGTCATCGGTTTGTTGATCGGCATCGGTTGATGCGGTTCTTGAGATTTTTCATAGATCGCCGCCGCCGCTCAGATCCCATTTGAAAACTACTGGAAACGAGGGTTTTGGCGTGGAGTTCGCCTTGGCTGGGATCTATAGATTTCTTTGTGTAGGATCGGGGTTTCCTGGTAGATTTGGCTGCAAATCTCTTCGGCACACATGTCCGGCGGCCGAGCAGCTGGAAACCGACCCACGCCGCCGCCGGGTCAGATCTTCCACCCACTGAAACACAACTTACCGTTCTCTTCATCGCGGCCTCCGTTCGTTTCGCCCGATGAGTACCACCGATTCTCGCCGGCGAGAAATCACCGGGAAGCAACTGCTGAAGCAGCGGAAGCCATCGTCATTAAGACTCCAGTGAGTTTTTTCGCGGGGTTTGTTGATGTTGAGTGAAGTGTTTTGCGCTGATTGCTTGCGCGGTTGCATTTATACTTTTACTTGCACTTTGTTTCGTTTCAGTTTGATCACGTGCGGAATTGAACGTTTTCACCTGATTCTTCTACTTTATTTACTAATTTTGGGATTGATTAGTACGAGGTGTGGCGTATTCTTACTCTAAAGGCTAGTGCCGGGTGGATCTGCTACTACTTTTGGTTAATGTAAAATTGTCTGCTGGAATGTCTCCCAGGTTTTGTGAATATGGGGGTTATCCTTGATGTTGAATCACGAATCCAAATTTTTATTTTTATTTTAATTTCTATCGAGCATTATACTTTTAACCGAAGGTAAGTTGCTTAAATTGCGATGGAGGAGTTGCTCTCGAATCAATTGGTTCCTCAGGATGATTAGATTTTTCAGAGATGTCTCTTTGGAGTTGAAAATTTTCTTATACCTATGGTGTCTTTGATCTTCTTATATTATGGTATCACAAAATCCAACAGACTTGTACTGATACTCACATCAAGGCACATCATAATATGCGTGAACAACAAGAAAGTGAATACGTTATGAACTTGATTAGCTGGCTATGTCTGTATGCTACTCTTGCTGAGGTGTTGGTTTTCATTTGATTATCTCTTTATTTACATGCATGACTGTTAGCAAGATTGAAGATCAAGCACTAAATCATGACATAGGTTAGCCTATGCAATACTGGTTACAATGATTGCTTCCAAGAGAAACTAATATAGAGTCAAAGAAGCTGAAGTCGTTCTTGATAGCATGAGTTTGTAGTTATATGTATGCTTTGATGGAAGCTCAATTGAGCAGACCTACTCTAGTCAAACTTGAAGAAAATATGTAATAAGATGTGTAGCTATCCCATCTAGCTTGCTTCACGCGGTAGAGATAGGTATTAGTGTATGATTTGATGATTATGATGCACTCTTTGGGTGGTGTAGTTGTAGGAATTGATAGATTGTTAAAATGGTGACAATGGTTGGATATATAATGTTTTCTTAACAATTATAGCTTTTGAGCCTATGGAGTAATGGACGGATTGATGGGAATTTATCTTGTTTAGGTGGATCACCTGCTCATTATATGAGAAGTTGAAGCCGTAAAAATAAGCACTTCTCGCTTGTGTCAACAAATCAATATTTGCATTTAAGCATCCTTCAACAACTAAAGAATCTCAAATCATGTTTGAGTAGGCGTCTATCTTGCTTAGTCTTCTTGAAAGCAACTTAGATAACCATTAGTCTTCATAATTAAACTTTTATTTTATCTCACCTACTCTTTCAACCCTCCTCTTTATAGCCCATACTACATCTCACACAATAATAAAATTATCCCTCCTTTTTTTGTCCTGCATCTTTTTTGGCTTGATTATTAGTTTGTTGTGATTTTGAGTAATTTTGTTGCTGTGATCTAACATGCATTTTTTTATTCCAACAATGGGAATATGAATAGTTAACAAATATTGTCATAATGGCTATTGTTCCTAGGAAAATGCAAAGGATTTACAAGTACAACCATCAACAAAGATTTTTGGTCAATGTGTATGTTTCTTCTCTTATCTTTCTCAGGCATAGAGGTTGTCATTTGATGTGACCATTTAGCATGTAGTGAGTTTGTGTATTCTTGTAAGAATTTAATATCATTAGCTAGCATTTAATTATTGTGCCAAAAAAAGGATCATTTGATTCTATTTGATTTATAAGTTTCTCGAACAAACATTGCTTATGTGGAAAAGTAGCATTTCTAGGAACTCTTGTCTTTAATAGACTTCACTTTCTATTGCCATCAATCTCCCACCTCTTCATTTTTAGAGTTCTGCATTCTAAATCCTTTGCGTGTTCTCTTCTCTTGATGGTAATGCAGCTAGCATTACCTCCAATCCTCTCTTTATCACTATCTCACTCTCTCTTCCTCTCTTGTTTTCCTTATTCTCTCTTCCACTTCATGGATCCATGGGATCATTATTACCACCTCACAAACCCATTGTCCTAATTGTTGTAATTAATAACATATTATTTTTCAACATCTAAAAATTATATATTTCTACTAGAGGTTATTCTACACTTTGCACAAATGACGAAATGAAGTATTTAAGCAATTCTATCATAATGATAATTAATCTTGTTTTAATGTTTAACCTCTAAATATTGTATACTCCTACTATAGGCTCTCATAGAACTGTATAAATTTTGCACAAATGATGTACACAACTAATTCTTTCTATTTGTTGTCAACTCATGATTGTCATATCTTATTATTAGATGTTTAAAAATAAGAAAAATATATTATCTCATGTTAATTAAGTTTTCTATTGTTTTTTTGAAAAATGATTTCTCACATTAGAATGATAGAGGTGTGGTCAATTGTTAAGCTACTAGACTAATTTTTTTTTTTGCTCTTTGGTTTTTTTTTTTTTAATATAAAGATATACTAGCTATTAATTAATTGTCTTAAAATAACAATAATACATGTCATGACATAATTTTTTTTTTTTATATTAGTTGCTTATTTTCTTAATCTTTTGGTATTTATGATGATGTTTTTGTTCATTAATTGTCTTAAGAAAGTTGTGTTAGCCTCCTCAAAACCAAATGTTGATAACTAGTGGCATTTTAATGTATATGACAATATAATCTCTTAGGTCTATTGAAATTTTTTTAGTTTGAGTGAACTTTAGAATGTATTTGTGTGCTTGCAGATGCATCCAACAAAAATTTGGACAAAAGATCTAGATCACTTGTGAATATGATATGTTAAAAGTGAATACCAAAGTTGAATTTTTTAGGTCTTTTTAAAGTAATTGGTTTTCTTTAAATCCATCTTATTTTATTTGTATTTTGATATCATGGTTCTTGTTTTACCAATAGAAATGTTAAGTTCAAGCATTTAGCATGTTTGTTGGAGTACATGTAGACTAAATTACTTTTAGTGATTTGATGGGTCATATATACCTCTTTGAAAAGTTTCATGGCTCTTGATGCGCCATAGTGGGCTGCGTTGATTTTATCTTGAAAAGTTTTCATTCACACACATGGCTATTTGAGAGGTACAAGGTGTCTGTTATGGTGGTCGTTCATGTGTCATTGCCAACAAGACATGCACATGACTTTTACATTTTGTGTTCATTATTAGTTGCATTCTATTCTATTCACTTGCATGTTTTAATTTATGAATTTGATTGCAATAATTAAGAGTTAAATTATATTATCTATTTTTCAAAGAGGCTTTATTTGCCTATATATGATTTGTATTTTACTTGGGTGGGCCTTGTAGAGGATTGCTATTCACCTATAAATAGAGGTGTTGCTTGGTTTATTTTCAAAGTCAATCTTATTTAGTTCATTGCATGCATGGTTTTGAGTGTTCAAGAGAGTTTTGAGCAGTAGCGGTTATGTTTTGTTCGCACTCGTATGCAAGTTACTAAGTCCATTAGAAGTCTCTTGTAAGTTCAATTATGTGTTCAAATTTGTGACACATTACATTTTGAATTTACTTTTTATTCTTATTTTGTAACTTTGCATTCTTTCAAAATTTTTTTAATTTTTTATTGCATTTGTGTTTAGAAAGTTCTTTTCATTATTGCTATTTTTCAAGTTCAGTCATTGAAAATTTTGTAAGCCTCTAGATTCTTCCCTTAAATAACTTCAGGGACTCTAAGCTTGCTCATCATATAAAAAATGGCGTATGACATTTTTAAGTAATGTTTAGGACATTACAACTGGGTCTTTTTTTCTATCATGTCATTCTTATAAGAAAACTTTACAAATATGTCTTCTTTATTGTATCAAGAAAGATGCACATGATATTTATTTTTGGGCAATTTGAGTTTTTTCTATCATTGCACTAAGATAGACACGTATGGGCATCTTCCTCTTTAAGAAAGGTATGTATTGGTCACTTGCACAAAAAAAATGCACAAGTGAAATATAACTTTCCCGTTGTGTTAGGAAAGCAACTTGCTTTGTATTATATCTTGTATGGGCAATTGTGATGGACTGATGGTGATAATGAGGTCACGAGGATTTTTGCGGAATCAAAATACACACTATGACATGTGTATAAACTTGAACCTATAATTTGACTATTTTATCAATTTTAAAGGTAAACTTGCATAGGGTCTTGATCTATTGATGATTTTATAACCAAATAAATTATTTCTACTAAGTTGTTTAATCAAGTGAACAAACCGATAATCTAACTCTCGATGAATTGTCTATTGAAGTATTCTTATATCTTTAATCAAATTGATATTGATATTATTTTTGTTTTGGATTTCGTTTACAAATTCACACTATTGATTTACATTGCTAGTCCTAAATCTTATGATCTCCGACATCTTATTATTATGTGTTGCTCGTCTTATTTTTTAAATGCTGGTTGCTATCATGTTTCTCGCCCTAGACTATTTGGACCTTCTTTCAAACTTTAAATCATTAGATTATGATGTCTTCGTGTGGGTTTGAAAGTTAGATAGCATTGTCAACTTAGCCCTATAGCAATTTATTAGAAATTTATTCAATTTGTTTTTTTAAAGTAAGAGCCTTTGGATTAGAATACAAATTGAGCAAAATACTTGCAATTTTAGCAAATGTGTTTTGATAACTATTTCATAATTCTTTAAGTTGTGGTACCTATGTGTGATATACATAAATATTCTATGTCGTTTTATTAATATGGATATAGATAATGATTGAAGTTTTTAGAGTTAAAAGTTGGTAATTTAAATAAAAGTACTTTAAGTGTACTACTTAACAAAAAATATCATTTAAAATTTTGATTGGATTGATTATCATTTATGGATGTACGCATTGGGTGACAAAAAGTTATTAAAAAACAGATTGATTGTTAGAAATGAGAATATTAGATAGGTGCATGTTAAAATTGGAAGCTATAGAGTTAAAAATGATAATATTATGGATATGTATAACATATTGTTGAAGATAAGGTTCTGAAAAATTAATTTAGGGGATTTGTGCATGTACAATTGAGTGTAAAAAATGTATGAATAGGGTGGTTGAATAAAATGATTGTGAAAGGAATAAAAAGGAAGAGTGATGGGGTTAGACATGGTTGGAAGTTGTGCTAAAAGAGAAAAAGCAATGGAATTGTATTATTATGGTTAAAAGTTGTGCAAAAAAGCTTACACAAACTAATGTTAATGCCTCTTGTAACCCTTGGAGTGGATGAATGGAGAAAAAAAGATTTATATAACCAACTTTAAATGGTTTGGATAAGGCTAATGATAGCGGTGATGACGCTTTTTTAGGTATTGCAAGTGATGTATGAATGATGCAATTGTGTCTCAAAATAACTCAAAATGTGTAACTTTAATTGCTATATTGACTAGTTGAAATGTGAATTTGGGATAGAGTTGTGGTGAACCGAGGAATGATATAGTAATTATTATATTAGAGAAATAATGAGTTGATCTTATTGAAGATAAAATAATGGAAAGTAGACTTAGTTTTTGTAGCATCAATAGATGCACCACCAAGAAGTAAGAGTGGTAGTTTAGCTAAAAAATCAAATCAAAATTTAAATTGGATCAAGATCGAACATATTGAGTCGAGCTACGAGCCAAAGGTTTGGATCAAACTTTTTTTAGGTCGATCTTGAGCTAGCCACAGATCAGATCGAACTAGTTCGATATCGAACCAAATTTATTTATTTAAAAATATATATATATATTTATATTTAATACTTGCATGTTTGTAATAACAAAATTATTTCTAAAATTAAGTGTATTTAGTTGTAACTTGTATTCTTTTAAAATAAATATACTATATTTATAAGTATGAATATTATCTCTTTGAAAATCATATTTTCTTTTATTTCATGTACTCAATTCAAATTTTTAAAATTTTTAATAATCATTTTTATTAAATTCAAGTTTGCTCGATCAAAATGAGCCAATTCCATTTGACTTTGAGCTAAAATAAAATGAAAAAGTTCATTTCGAGCTAGCTCAAAATCAAAATGCGTCGGCTTGAAATCGATCGGAAAATGAGCCGAGCTAGCTTGAAATCAAATAAGCCAAGAGTTGATCTTGGGCCACTCGAAAATTTTTCGAGCCGATCTTGAGCTGGTCTTGAATTAGCTCAAAATCGGCTCGTCAACAACCTCACCAAGAAATGTAAATAAATTGATGGAAAAGGGGTTGACATATGGTAACATGGATAGAAGTTGTATAGGAAGGCTTATGTAGGCTAGTGGTGCAACCTCATACAACTTTTTGACATGACATGACATGACGGATAGAGAAGGTGAATTTATATAGCAACCTCAAATACTTTGGATAGTTCTATGTTAGTGATGATTTTTTTAAATTTCATTTTGATTTATGTATGAATGGAATTATGTCTCAAACTAAAAGTAGTTTTTTTGTTGCTCTTTAGATTGCATTGTATTTTTTCCCCACATTTTCATTAATAGTCACTCATTTGTTTTATTGTGTCCAAATACCCCATAAATACATGCAGTCATGTGGAGAAAGTCTGAGCACTATGTGCAATATCATACAATATAATACACCACACAATGAAGTTTTAGTTACCATTTTAAGCCAGTAGGAAGGTGAAGAAAGATAGATCTCAAACAAGCATAAGACATAAAAGGGACACTCGCTTTTAATATTCACATCTTAGTCATCATCCATAGTCACTCATTCTTTTTAGTATTTGGAGGTTATTGCTTAGCTATTGAACATTTATATGATGCCATTTTCAGTTAAAAAGAAAGGCTGTTCATGATGATAATGATGTTGGTGAATCAAGCGAGTGGATTAATAGCCCTGGACATGCTGAGGTAGATAGCAATTCTCTCCTGACACCCGTCTCAGGCAAAGGAGGAAGGAACTGTGGTAGATCCAAAATTGCTAAGTACTTTAAATCTGGACCTCAGACTCCTATGTCAAATACTGGTAACAAAGTAACTCTTTTATGGTTTATGCCATGCCATTTGGTCATTGCTTGTCCTTGTCAGATATTTTCATCAGTTTTCAAGTTAAGTTGAATGTGCACTTGATATTCTAACAATCTTCATTGGATAATCTGGATTCTTGTGAGAGTGATCAGTCATTCACATTGATTATCTCTAAAATGTTATTAACTCTTATTCTTCATCTTGGCATGCCTTCTTGCAGGTTCTCCTAGCAATCTTCTAACTCCTGTTACTACTTGCCGCTATGACAGCTCTTTAGGTAATTAAAAATATTGCTAGATGTAAAAATGATTTTTCTCTTGTTTAAGTGAAAAAAAAAAAAAATCTTGTTTTTCACATAAGATTTTTTTAGATGCCATAATTTTATAGGGTGTTTTTTTTTCTGAGAAGTTTGGATTTGATCCCATTATGCTTTTCTATTTATCCTTTGTATGGAATGTACATATTTTCTTGGGAGCAATGTTGGGCAGCATAGGATAACGCTTGAGCAGTGTATTCGTAGTATTAAGTTTTGTGGGTTGAGGGGGATCGTTGACATGTTGTGTTACCATTTCAGGCCTGTTGACAAAGAAATTTATCAATTTGCTTAAGACTGCACAGGATGGTATTCTTGATCTTAACAAAGCTGCTGAAACTTTGGAGGTTAGATTGACAGTCCTTTTACTTTGCTTTTGAGAAAAATTATATTTTATGGTAATGGTGACGAGCTGTATTAAAAGGATTCCTATTGTGTAGGTGCAAAAGAGGCGCATATATGACATAACAAATGTTTTAGAGGGGATTGGCCTTATCGAGAAGAAACTTAAAAACAGAATACGTTGGAAGTATAATTATACTTGCTGGATTATCACTTTTCTTTGCTCATCTATCTCCTATATTGATCTAAGTTCTACCAAAATTTGAGCTTTTGATCTTTTTGCAGGGGAGTTGATGACTTGAGGTCAGGTGATTTTGAAGACGGTGTTTCTGTTTTACAAGTATGTTAAACAGTCTATTTCTTTTCTATGGCTGCGCTTGTCTTCCCTTTTTTTAACCAACTGTTTGTCACTGTTTGCAAATGCAATTCTCACTAATTTATCTGCTTTTTAGGAACTCAAAAATTTCATGTGTATTTATTTATTTTTACTTCTATGCTTCCTCAGTCTGAAGTGGAGAAGCTTGCTTTGCAAGAGCGCAACTTAGATGCTCATATCAGGTAGGTTGATGTTTACCATATTTAATTTATCTATAGTTGTTTTATCATTTATCCGGGTTTTTATGTCCTGTAACTTCTGTTGCAGTGAATTGCAACAACAAATAAGAGAGCTGAGTGAAAATGAAAATAGCTCAAAGTGAGTGCCCTAACTGCTCTGCTCATGTCATGCATATTACATCGATAATTTTCTCTATACTGGATTTTATATTTGTAGATGATAGTTCTCATCTTTAGTTCTTATTTTCTTCCATTCTTTCAACAAATTCAGGTGGCTTTATGTGACTGAAGATGACATCAAGGGCCTGCCATGTTTTCATGTTTGTATTGTCATTTAAGTTTACATTTGTTTTTTTTTTCTTGCTACTTTACCGTCAAAGCTCGTACATACTAGAATCACTGATGTTGTTCCTTGTGGGAGTTAATGATTTTTTGTTTTCTCCTTCTGCTTTTGCAGAACGAAACACTTATTGCAATAAAAGCTCCTCATGGAACTACACTTGAGGTTCCGGATCCTGATGAGGTCTGTAACTATCTTTGAACTAGGCATAACCTAGCATAGACAACATGCTGCTCTCTTAATGCACCCACCCTATTGCATATTCAGGCTGGTGAGTACCCCCAGAGAAGATATAGAATTGTCCTGAGAAGCACCATGGGAGCAATAGATGTTTACTTGGTCAGGTAATGGATACCCAAACAATCGGCTAAAAATCAGATTCCTCATCTGGAAGGATGGATCATGACATCTTTTTGTAGAAATCATGTCTGAGGTTTTGCATTGCATATTCCTTTCTTCATTTGTTTTACAGTCAATTTGAGGAGAAGTTTGAAGAGATGAATGCTGTTAATACAATGCCTCAGCTTCCAGCTGCATCAAATTTGGACTATCCAGATAATTCTGCATTGCAGATTGCGCCAGTGCTTAGGCAACACCATGAAATGGGGATTGAACTCCATGATTCCAATAGCATGAATACTGATTTAAATGCACAGCAAGATTGCATAGGTGGGATGATGAAGATTGTTCCATCTGATGTTGATGTAAGTCAATCATTCTTCCTCCTTCCATCTCCCTCATGAAATGGATTTTTCAATTTAATATGGTGTTAGTTATTCCATATAAGAAACTTATCCCGACTCATTGGGAGCTTATTCGATGCCAGCCAATGGTTTAGCACAGCCAAACAAGTGCATGCATGATTATTGTTCCATGATAATATATATAACTGTAACTCTTCTATTAAGAGTTTTTCCCGCACGAAACAATTCATCAGGAGTTGTGGTTATGGTAGTTTTGGTCGCATTTAATAATGCAATGTGATATGATTTTTGTTGATCATCATATTTAAGAAAAATATTTTCATGGATATGAAGGAATGTGTTTGACGTTTTAGCTAGGAAAAGTGACGAAAGATTGTAGCATAGAAGGCATTATGGATTAAGGTGATGGCTACTTGATGTGGTCATAGTATAAATAGAAAAAAATTAAATGTGGGAGATAGGAAATACATGAATCACATTCGTTGAAAAGAATTAGACTTATTCATTCACTTAACATGATATTTTAGAATAAATCTTTGAAACTTATTTTGAAAGTATGATCTTCCATAACAAACTAACAAAATTTTGACAGTCTAAATGCAAAAATATGACCTTAAAGCCTATAGGACATTAAATTTCAAAATATACGTGCCAACATTTAAAATGAACATCTTAAATGATATCGGCAACAGATTAGAGAGTGAACAAATTTAATAATACTTGTAATGGAGTGACAAACTAGAGAACCTTATCTTGAAAGTAGTAATGCAAGTTATAACGCTAGGGCTGCCTTTGGTACTAAAACATCTCTACTAGGTAATATATCCTTAATATAAAATGTAAGCGAGTATTTACATCTATATGCAACTATTGGATACTAGCATCACACACACACACACACACACACACACACAAATGAATGTCTCTATATAACTCGACATTTTTTATTATGAATCGCATAATTTAATATTTGTTCTTCAGAAAAAGAAATTATATGATGTGAATTTCATGCGTACAAAGTATTACCTTAGGTTATTGTATGCATGTGCTCAAGAAAGTTAATGGCTTCAACATTTATGAGTTGCTTCGATATCGCTTCATGCTTGAACCTAGGTTTAGTTTCATATGCAAGATTAAATTAATGCTAGGTTTAATCAGAGATTTAGGTTTATTTTACATCAAACAATTTTCAATTTAATTTCTTGTAGCGATATATATATATATGCCTAAATTGTAACTAATAAATATTAACAATAGACCGCTTGAATTTTTTTATTGACCATTATTTGTTCATCAATATGGATGAGGTGATTTCAAACTAATATCAAATGGCTTCTATGAAGTTCTTGAAACTTGGTCAACAAAACATGCATCACAATCATTAACTATTGAATTAGGTAATTTGTGTCATCTAGCAATTTATTTGAAAATCAACCTCTTTATAAGTGGGACATTAGTCATTATATATAAAAGTATTAAGTTTATCATCTTTAAAAGTATAACAACACATAATAAATGTTGAATAATGCCCACAATAAGTTCTAGGTGAAGTTAGATAAAATTCATGCTGAAATAAATTCATGAACATATCTTGTTGACAATGGTGATATTATACAACGTACATAATGTCTTATAACAAGACAGTAGAAACATTTTAACATTTGTATAATTCTTTGATACCACTCATTGTGTTCAATTGATCCATCATATCATTCATATTTAGATGTCACAAAGTGATGCATGGGGAATACATTGGAGCCCACCTTAAATATCCATCACTAACTCAAACATATTCATCATTAACTCTTAAAATACTAGATCTTAGGGTAATGGTTTGAACTTGTTCAATTGCTTGCTTGGCTTTTCTTTCTTTTTACTTGCCAAAGGAAGTTGTAGAGCTTGAAGCTGATAAATTTATCTTTTTTCAAAATTTTCTTTTGGGAGATTGGGCAAATCGATTGGTTTTGGGGAGGATGAGCTTTTGGTTCCAGACATGGAAGCTTTTGTTACGTGCTTTTTTGAAGTGAAAAGCATTAGTAGTTGTTGACTAATGACAGAAGAATTTCTAGATTTAGTCATTCTTCTTGAAAATAATGATTTTCTTTATATCAGATATTGCAGTGGCATATATTCTTGAGGATATTAAGGCACTTTTCTTGGATGTCTCAATGGCAATGATAGTTATAAGAGGCTTAGTTGGCAGGTGTCTTGGCTTCTTGGAAGTGATCCTATTTGACCCTTCTTTAAGTAGGTAAACAAGTGCATGGAGGAACAATTAAAATAATTGATGTTTCGACCTTTCAGTTCTGAAATTGAGAAGTTGCACTCTTTAAATTTGCTAATGCCCATTTTGTGTCGGGCATCTGTTGGGGTGTTGCAAATAGGTTACTATCCAATACCCTTGTGGCAAGCATCTTTAAAGTTGGTTGAGAGACAAAGTGGAAGTAGATCATTGCTCCAATAGCATTGGTGTTGATGACATGATGGTACAAGTACAGATATTGTCTGAATAGTTAGTATAAAATGGAAAGATATTCCTTTTTCATTAGTGTTACCTCAGAAAAACATTAAGTGTAGACGGGGGCAGCTTCGTGTAAGTTATGAATAATGTTATTTGAATATTGTTTAATTGATTTTGATAACTTTCTTTTGATAAGTTTGGTACATTATATGCCAACCATCACATGCCTACTAAAGAATTCATGTTTTGTATTTTTAGTTTATGTTAATATCTACGTAATGGAGACTCTCACATGTGGGCGCAATGACCATCCTTTGAGTAGGATTGTGATTATCATCAGAGGGATCATTTTGGCTGAGCGGCTGGTCTTGACTGATCTAATCCTTGGTGGGGGTTATTCATATTGACAGTATTTTTTTAGCACAACATTAGGTAGTCAGGATGTGCTTTTTAGTTTGTGCAGGATATGTTGGTTGTGTAGACTTGTTTAAATCCTTAAATGAGTTATCAGGGCTGTTAATGTCAGGAGTTTATGGTATGATTATTGGTCTACTAGTTGATGGTTTATTGAAACCTATTTGTGCAATAGAAATTTTTTGCCATTTGTTACAATGTGGGCATGCTAGTCTATAACTTATTGGCGCTCCATTTAACTTCTAATGATGTTTTCTTTCTAGAAGGATATAGACGAATCTCATATATCTTATTTAATATAAAATGGGCACAAAGTTAACTATAGATTTTAAACCCACATGGGGGCAATATAATTCCATTTCGCATGTTTGTCATATCTCGAAGCCGAAATCGATACCTTGGGAATTAAAGAGTATATCACTTCTGCTAAGATTCTTTGCCTAGCTTTTAAAGATGTAAATCCTTTTTCATTTTCAATTAGGCTATTTGTGATTTGTTTTTAAATTGATTTTTTTTGGGCAAAATACTCATTAAAAATCATTTTGAACTTGTTTTCAAGTGGGTCTCAAGATTACATATGACAATGATACAGCATATATGCGCAACATAAAATATAATCATTTTTATTGTGCTTTAAGTCAAGTTTAATGACCTTAAATATATTGGAAATAACTCAACTTAGATAATGTTATAGTTAGCATGATAATTTTTAGCGAAGCACTTAGTTTATTGTATGTAATTCTCATTAATTGGGCTAATTTTTGTGGAGCTTAACTATTCGATTGTTTATGTAAGTTCTAAGATTTTTCATAGATATATAATTTTTCTAACTAAATAGAGATTATATCTTATTGCATTTTGATCACATGTTAAAAAAGTATGATTTTATGCTATACAATTTATCTATATTTTTAGTAGTTGTGGAGGTACATAGAGAATGGACAGTGATAGAGTCAAGTGATGTAGATGCTATAATTGAGATGTTGGTCGAAGGAATATCCATTTTTAAGACAATATTACCACATCGCTATGATGACATGTAGAAAATATTAGAAAAATAATATGATTTCTTTATGCATCAAATGAATATCCATAGTTGAGAAGGATTTCACTTCTATGGCAAATAATATGATTTCTTCATTATTCATAGTATAACATGACCCAATATAATGAACTCCCTCTTTATATTATAGGGTCTTCAAATTAATTAAAAAATAAATAATAAAGTGTCTAACATAGTGATGATAAATGTACATAAAGTTAGGCATCTCCATCATTCAATCTTTAAAATTATTATTTGAGCTTCAAGTTAATATAACATTTAATTAAATTTTATGTTCGAATGATTATAATATCAATATTCAACCAACATCTCAAATAACTTATCATTCTCACAAGAGAAAAATCTAGGCAAGATAAATTTAAAACATTGAATTTGCTTTAAAGATTAGTTCAATATAAATAATTAATCGATCAACTTCTATATTTCGCTCATCTCAAAATAAATTTTACAATTTGAAAATTCTTCATAATCAAATTATTATATTGAACACTCAGTTTTTATGTTTGCATGACAGATGCCGACTATTTCTATCGCATGAGTAGTGACATGTGGAGCATGCCATGTATCCTTATCATATTCACATCACTCCTTTCTCTCTAATATTTTTTTTCTCTTCATTCCCATATCTTATATTTTCATTTTCTTTCAGGAAAATTTACATACATAGCACCCAATTCTTATGCATTTACATATCAACACCTAAAGTCTGATATTTACAAATACAACCCTCTCCCTATGCATGAGAAGATGCATTTCACTCTAAAAAAATTAATGATGATGCTGTTTTGTATTTAATTTTAAAGATTTGAGTATTATTCATATAAATATGAAAATTTAGATGTTAGATAACGTAAATATATAAGACTCTTGTGCTATGTTTGTAAATTCCCCTTTATTTTATTAATGATTTTGATTTCTTAATCATAATTGAAGCCGAACAATGGGATGGAAGTCCCGACGATTTCATAAACTCCAGCATTATCAGCACACCCCGCCCAGAAACACCTGCTGGTGTTACTGAACCACCTGACTCCAACGATCAAAGATGAACTTGGGTCACGAGCTTAATTGTTTTTTTTTGCTAAGATAATTATCTTTTTAGGGTTTAAGAAAGCAGAAAAGATCAGATAGAACCTTCCCTGCAGCCAAATTCATCCTTCTGGAGAAGGAAAAAAAAACACAGAAAGGTATTCCAGAATCTTCCAGAAAGGTAATTCGAAGGTATGAATCAGATATAATGGTGAAATGCAGGTTAAAAAAAGATATTTAATTTACTCTCTTGTTTGAGTTCCATATCTCTGCACCTGGAGCTCTCATGATGCCAATTTTATTCCATTTTACTAGCGTTCAATATTTTTCTTATTTACATTATTTAAGCAAATTTTATGTTCTTCCAATTCTGTTAGTGGGAGAGATTTTGGCTTTTTAAAACCTGCGGTGGCGGTGGGTGGTGGGGGGTGGTGACCGTGATGATTATATGTATATTAAAACTATTAATTTGGGGGGCTAAACTTAGTTTATAGATTGTTTTTTCAATATCTAGTGCAATATTGTTACTTTGTAGAACTCAACCTGCAATGTATACCATCAATTTTTCTTTTTTAATCAGGCATCCCTTTTATTCTTACTGTTATACAGTGTAGGATTTTGTCGCAATTTAGTAGTCAGTCTCTTCGAGGGGACCAGAAGACAAGGTTAATTTTGTCATTTTTTTACTTTAATTCATCATCCTAAGATTTGTCCTCTTAATATATATATATATATATGATAAATTGCATATAACAATTTTTATAAAAATAACATTTTTGTTATGCATAAAAAAGTGTTTTATTTTTAAGGAATAAGGATGGTGTTATTTTTGATGTAATAATGAAGATTTAGGTGTTGTTTAAGTCAATATAAAAATTTGTGTGGATATGAAAATATATAAGGATAATGTGTTATGTATGTAAATGCTCATATTTATATGTATATATATTTATAAAGAGAAGTTTATGCACAAGACGCATTTATTAATTCAATAAGATGTCATCTTAGTAATTTTATGTTTGCCTAATTATCAACTGAATGATTTTTTTATATCAAATTAATTTTTAAAAAATAAAAACTAATGATTATGGGTAATAAATATTTAATTATTTATGTTATATGCATATTTTCCTTGATCCGATTTTCTTTAAGAATATGAGAACTGCATATATCGGCACGTTGTCGTAAATTAATCTTTTCCAACGTTATTGAAACAGGAGTAACAATTGGTTATTTATCAAAAATATTAGAGAAAAAGGTATCTTTAGGGGAAAAAAAGATGCTTTTTAGTTGAAAATTAATTTCTCTGATAGGTTTATATCAAGTGTTCATCTGTTGGTTCATAGCTTGCAAAAAACGATAATTGTTGATCCAAAAATACAGTAATAAATAGGTTTCTAATGAATTATATTATTAGTGTTAATTTAGTAAAAGGGAAATTTACATGTTTAGCATATAATTCTATCTTATGTATTTATGTATCTAATATTTAAAATTTTATATTTATAAAGATAGTATTTTTGTATGCATAAAAATATATATTTTATTTAGAAAAATTAATGATGATGTTATTTTTGATGTAATATTATTGATTTGAATGTTTTTTATGTAAATATAAAAGTCTAGGTGTTAGATATGTAAATATTTTAGATTTTATAGTGGAGTAGAGAGAGGAAGGGTTTGAAACGGTATAGTGATAAGAATATTAAGATTAATTTTAATTAAGTTAGAAGTGGATTATTTATATCTATTAAAATCTTCTTTCAAAATATAAGAGTCAAAATATATAGGAAATGTAGGTGGTAACATTAATTGAATGTATTATGTTGTCTTATTACTTTATATAATTTATTCATTTTATATGTTATTATTTTGTGTAAATTCATCACTCTACCTGCAATTTATTACATGCTTAAATTTTAAAACTGAAGTTCGAAAGTTCCAAATTTATAGAGAGAAATTTAAGATTGCATAATTTAAAATAAAATTATAATTTATTCTTTGGTGAGCTAAGTTTCATTCAATCTTTGATTATCTTATGTGTTAGTTTGAAAAATAGCAAATTATTTTTCTTCAATTTTATAATTTTTGTTATATGAGATAATTAATTTAATCATTTATCTCTCTTAAAAATTATTTTTATCTTAACATATATATTTGCTCATACTTAAAATTGATGTTGATTCTACGCTCCTTTTAGCAAATTTTGAAATAATTTTAAATGACTTATAATAATAATAAACTATCTATAATTAAAAAGAGGTTGTTCTTCATTATGTATAATTTCTTTAAAATTGAATTTTCATGCATCTTTTTCAAATAATTACATAACAATGATTTTCAATTAATTATATGCATCATTAAAATTGTCTTAAATTATTGTGGTATATGAAGTTTGTTTTGAATTAATAAATAAATTTAATGATTTTGAAGACTATTATGATTTTCTCAAATTATATATTTATATATAACAAAATTTGCATGCCAGCCCACGGGTCCTGACTCCTGATATTCTAAATAAAAATTAATATTAAATAACTAAAATTTTTAAAAGTTCAGATTTGCATATTATATATATATATATAAAATTAAAATTTAAATATTAGATATATAAATACATAAGAGTTATGATATGAATGTAAATCCTCCTTTAATTTATCACCTATTTTTAATCAAACAGCTGGAGCCTTTTCCTCTCCCTTCCTCTTTTCTTCCCACCTCTGTCTCTCTCTCTCATCTTCAACCTTCCTTTATGGATCTAAATGAAGCTCTTCACCCATACTCTCAATTCCCTCCTCCTCCTCCTTTCTCTCCTCACCATTCTCTATTACTCCGCCTCCATTAATCAAACCTTCTCATTTCTCTCTTTCTCCTTCCCTCTGCTCTCTAATGGCCGCTCGGAGGACTGCGATTACTCAGATGGAAAATGGATTTATGATGAAGGTTCTGATCATCAGTATTATTCAGAGGAATGCCCGTTTCTTGATCCTGGCTTTTATGTCGCTTTAATGGAAGGAAGGATTTTAGCTATCTCCAATGGCGGTGGAAGCCTCGCGGCTGCGACTTGCTCAGGTGCTTCTTTTATATAACAATTATTTAATTTGATATTTTTAGCCTATTAGAAATCTATCTATATATATATATATATATATAATTAAATCACGATAATTTAATTTCTGATTTAACTTTTGCTATGAAATTCATGTGCTTTTTTTATTATTTTTAAATGATATGACATTATATGATTATTGAAAGTAAAATATTTTTTTTTACAATAATATCAATTTCAAAAATATATTTATTATAAAATTTATGATGAAATAATAAAATATTACTAATATATATATATTCTAAATTATATCTTCCAATCCTAAGGTAAATTGTATTTAGATAATTTAATTCATTTTTTTTCATTTTCATCTCCATTTGTATATCTAACATTTCATGTAAAATACACTTTTTAATTAAAAAAAAATTATAGGTTTAATGCTAGCATGATGCTAGAGAAGAGCAAAAATAAGAGGATTTTATTTGTGGGTGACTCCATAGGGAGAAATCAATGGGAATCTCTAGTTTGCATGTTATGGATAGCCGTTACAAATCAAAGTAGGGTTTATGAGAAGAATGGGAATCCAATCTCAAAACACAAAGGATATCTTATCATTCTCTTTGAGGACTATAACCTCACCATTGAGTACTATAGAGCTCCTTTCCTTGTGGCTATTGGTAGGCCTTTGCCAAACTCTCCTCCCATTGTTCGCAAAGTCATTCACGTCGATATGCCTCATTGGGTATCGAAGAACTTGGTCGGTGCCGACGTTATTGTCTTCAATGTTGGGCATTGGTGGAATGAAGACCCTCAGAAAGTACGTAAATTTCTTTTTTCTCGCATGTTTATTGTTGGTATAATGATACTTTGCAAAAGATTTAGTATTTATTTGTTAATTTTCATTTAGTATTGGATTTATTTGAATTTGTTACAATCTTTTTTTATAAGTTGGTATAGAATTCTTGTAATGTGAATGAATTTTAAGAAGTTGTTATAAGTATTATAGACTTTGTTCTTTCTCACATTTTAGCAAATCAAATTATAAAAAGTTTGTTCACATCATAAAAAATTTTAAAATACAATAAAAAAGTTGTAGTCAAATAGATTGATGATAACTTCCTAGAATAAAAAAAAAACCTCAAATCAATCCCTTAGAAAAAGAATGGCTTGAGATATTATATATATGATAAATTTCAATGATCTTCAATGATGATTTTATCCCTCCTATTAAGTGTTTTATCAAGACACTCTAAGCTATATATATATATTTTTCAATTATATAGTATGTTTTGCTTTAATGGAATAGAAGGAATTTATATTTCATATTTTCCAAATTTGAATATTTATAATAGCACTTTTATGGAAAAGATGCATTTCACTTGGAAAAAGTAACCAGCGTGATATTTTTGTTGTAATAATAAAGATTTAAGTGCTATTTAAGTAAAAATTAAAGTTTGGATGTAAAATATATAAATGCATAAGAATTGTGTGGTATGTATGTAAATCCCCCTAAAGTTTATTTGGTTAGTTCAAACGTACTTAATAGATTGTTTAATTTTCTCAAAGAATATCTTCAAATGTATTAATAGGAAGAGTTATACTAATCAAAGAGAGAAAAATTAGAAAACATAAGAGAGAATGTGTTAGAGATTCTAACGAAGACTTAGATACTATCTCAACAACAATTATAAGTTTATGACATACAAATATATGAGAATTACATAATAAGACTCCATAGGTGACTACCCTTGATGAGTTCATCTGTTGAGAACTACGAATTCACAAATGTGTTCTTCAAATGATTTGCTAAGTTATTCAAACAAGTAGCTTGGCTGAGTAAACGACTTCAGAAGTCCCTAGTACTAAGGGCTGTTTGATTCTGCGTTGGAATCTGATGTAAAAGAATCGAGTAAAAGAAATTGATATAAAGGATTACTTTATAATTGTTTGGTTGAGAGCTTTACAAATTCATGACTTTGCTTTTTTTTTTTGGTTGACAAAATGTAATGTAAAATAAAGGTTTTTTCGGCTGGCACGGTATGGCCAGTCTGTGGCGAAATGGCTATGGTAAAATTTGGCGGCGAATCCAATCGGTCAAAAGATAGCGCGATGGTAGCGGCGGCAGCAAGCGGCGACGGTCAGCGGTGGCTTTGGTGGCGGGTAAAGCGGTGAATAAGCAATGTAGCGGCGGTCCATCAGCATTTATTATATATTTGAAATTACAATCATTATTCTATATACGCAGTGTATTTGAAATCTATTAATTTACTTTCTTAACCAAATGCTTGAAATGTTAAAAGCGGATTTGAATCATTCATCTGAGAACATTGACTTAAGGGTGTTTGAGATAACTTTCTTTTAAAAAATTGGTTGTTAAAACAGAAGAAAATAACTTTTAAAAATTGTTGTGTTTATAAATATTTTTCTTTTAAAATTCAAAAAATCTTTCGAAAACATTACATTAACATTATGATTCAAAATAATTCTAACAGTTATGATTCTCAAAATAGTTTTTTCACTACAAATATTTTGAAAAAATTGTCAAAAAATTGGTAGCCAAACAAAATTGCATTTCTTTCTGTTTGCTTTCTAAAAAAATAAAATAACTAGAAAGCTATCCCAAACAAATCTTAAGAACTTCATTTAAAACTTTATTCGAAAAAATTCTTTAAAAGTATTTCTATTTATCTTTTTTTTTTTGAAAAAAATTTCAGAAATTGAAATTAATGCGTTTCAAAAAGCACTATTCTTAGTATCAAAATTAAAAATTCACGCTCTTAAAAGTAAAACGCACTAAAAAACCTTAGTAAAACGAAACTTAAGTCTCAGTAAATTAATAATCTGTGTATGCAAATGAGTTCATTAATTGTTTCATCTTGTCCGTGCATTCATGTGATATTCTTTCATTTTATCGAAATGCTTGCTTATGGAGCTTTCTATCATATTCTTTCAAAATAAATAAATGATAAAAAAGAAATTTTATTGATTACTTTATTTCATTAACCAACAAATCATCTCAAAAGTAATTTTTTTTCTCCAATATAATGCATATTTCAGTGGGAATTATTTCCAAATGGGCAACACAATAAACACGACGATGGACGTTAAGGAAGCTTATCGTAGAGCAATTCGAACCATAATGCATTGGGCAGATGAGAAACTCCTTCCCGGAAAGAGCTTTGTCTTCTTCAGAAGCTACTCTCATGCACACTACAGGTAAGTGCTTCTATTTATTTCTACTTTCTTTTTTTAATTTATAATTTTTGCTTAAAAATTAATGATTTTATTATTATTATTATTATATATATATATATATATATATATATATATATATATATATATAAATCTAAAAATGTAAAAGAATATTATTTAAGTCTTCATGGCTGCATTTTAGTTATGTTTTTTAATTTAACTTACTTCCATGTGATAATGGCTGGAAAGTTTTAGGATGCATTTGAGACAGTTTTCTAGCTGTTTTATTTTTTTAGAAACTGATCAGAAAGTAAAACAGTTACGTTTGACTCTCAACTTTTTGATTAGTTTTTATAATAATCAGTGCTGTTATAGTATGATGTCATGAAGTTATAAAAACTATTTATAACATAATAATTTTTTCAAAAAAATTATTTTCTCTGAAGTAATTTTACAATCAACTTTTCAAAAAAAATACAACTGCTCCAAACAGATACTTAGTTTGACTTTTTTTTTTTAAAAATACTTCTTCTAAAAAATTTCTACAACTAAAGAATTTCTAGCACTATACAGCTATCTCAAACAAATCTTAAATATTTCTTATCACGTATCATATATTTTTGCGTTACATGACAATATATTTCATAATACATTCTTTTCTTATTTTATGAACGCAGCAATGGCACCTGGAACACAGGGGGCAACTGCGACGATAAAACCATTCCCAGCGCCGGAGGCCATAATAACCTACGCCCGGAGCCATGGAGCAGCCAAGTTATATCAGAGGTCCTGAAGGAGCGAACGAAGAAGGAAGGCGAGAGGAAGAAGGTGAGCTTCTTGAACGTAACTCATCTCACCGAGCAAAGATCGGACGGCCATCCTTCCAAGCACAGAGAGCAAGGGACACGCGTCGACGCGCCGCAAGATTGCAGCCACTGGTGCCTTCCTGGTGTGCCCGACACGTGGAACGAGATCTTGTCGGCCAATCTCCTCTCCATGGGTTATGGGGCGTGAAAGAAGTGTTCATGGAAGAAGATATTACTTAGGGTTTTTGTTTTCTCGGTTCAAATATGTGTAATAGGGTTGACGTTTGATCTTTATATTGTAGGTTAGTGTTAGTATGTTTCACATTATATATATATATATATATCTTTTACAAAGTTAGGGGGTGTTTGGCAAACGGATTTACTTCCTGTCAAACATAAAAAATAGATTTACTTAATCCTGTAAATCCATAGAGAAACTGCGAGAGAGAGAGAGAGAGAGAGATAGAGAGAGAGAGACCGAGAATAAATTTGAGCTATCATTTTTTAGGAAAATTTAAGTATATAGCATACAAATCTTATGCATTTACATATTAATATCTAAAGTTTAGTATTTATAAATATAACATATTTCCTATTCTTCAAAAGTTAAATTTTATTTTAAAAAATTAAGAAAAAGATTATTTTTATTGTAATAATAAAGATTTAAGTGCTATATATATAAATATTTATATTTAAGTATTAGATATATAAGAAGAATTATGTATGTATATAAATGTTTTTCTTTAATCCTTTTAAAAATCTATTTATTAATATGTATAAGTTTATTAAGTTAAATTAATTTATATTGATTTAATAAAATATTATTTAAATTAACTTATAAGTTATTAAAATTAAATTATAATTTAATAAATATAATTATAATTATTATAAGTTTGATAGTTAACTAATTGATAATTTGGTAATTGTGTATTACTAATAATTTGTTAATTAAAAAAAACTTTTTTAAATCCTAATAAATTTATAAATCCTTAAATAACTTCCAAACATCTCTAGATTTATTTAATCATACTAAATACTTTTCGAGATTTACTAAATTTACTAAATCATTCACGATTTACTAAATCCTACTTGAAATAAATCAAATATGTTACCAAACACCCCCTTAGTATACTATGTAGATTTAAAAAAAAAAAAAAAAACAAGGTCATTTTGATGAATTAAATTGGAGTTTGATTTGACCTAACTCAAGTAAATAGTGTACATCGAACAAAATGACACGATAAAAACAAATTTCATTGGATTGCATAGAGTAATGAATGCTCGAACAACTTGAGCAAGAGTTTGGATTTTGAGTGTTCAAGATATGAAATCCATTTACTATAATGAAGTGAAACTTTTAAACATTGAGGGATCTTTTGGTATGAATGTTAGGGTTTTATTAGAAATTTCAAAGTTAAGTGTACTCATATGGAGCATTCTAAGGATGGGTGACCTTCTAAAAAATTATACTAATGGGGATAAAGTTGTGTAGCCATTAGGTCAAAGCGGATAATATCTCGATGATTAAGAGTTTGACATACAACAAATGGTATCAGAGAGTTACAAAAACTTGAAAATGAGAACTAAGTGTCATGTAAGACAGTGTGTTATGCTATGAGATCTATCTCTTGTACTCAAAATGAGATCTATCTCTAGAATCCTATATACTTAGTGATTGATTTTGAGTTAAGTAAATTGATGAGGATGCCAGTTATTTAAGTAGGAGAGATTATGAAATCTCTTAAGTATGATAAAGCTAAACTCTTAAACATGAATGCATCTTTTAATTTAATTGTTAGAATTTCATCAAAACTTAAGTTAAGTATGCTCGCATGGAGACACTCTTATGATGAGTGACTTCCTTGAAAGTTACACTAATGTGACAATCATACGGCCATTAGGCGATAATTAAAAATTTTAGGATTGTAACATAAGATTTGACTATATATATATTTATTAAGGAGTACATTATACAATTAATTAATGATACTAAGAATAAATTGAACAAAATATTCAAATTAAATTAACATTAAATTTAATTCAAATTAAACTCATTTTAATATTTGTTCAAATTTTTTATTATTTTCTTTTTAAAAAATTATCCTTATGATAATATTTTTTAAATACATAATATGTAATATTATTCAAGTTTTATATATTTATCTATCTAATACTTAAAATTAGATATTTATTTTTCTAATATTTTGATATATTTTAAAAAGAGCATTTTTTTTAAATGAGTGATGATGAAATTTTTGATGTGATATTAAAAATTAGAGTATTGTATATATATAAAAAAAAAATTAAATTTTAAATATTAGATATGTAAATAAATAAAAATAATGGGATTATTTTTAAAATAAGCATAGTGCTAATGATAATTAGTTGTTTAGGGAAAAATATAATTAGCAAAAAGTAATTAGTCAACGGACGTCGACGTGTTCACGTCGGACGCTACCTTTTTTTTTTTTTTTTTTGGTGGTTTTACAAACGGCGAGAGAGAGAGAAGAGAGAGAAAGGGATTTTATTTTTATTAATTTTTTTAAATAATATAATTATTTAAACTATATAATTTAAAAATATTTTTATAAAATATTTAATAACTAAATATTTATATATTTAGTTATTAATTTATTTATTATATATATAATTAAATATATAATTTAAAAATATTTTTAATTATATATATAAATTTATAAATTTATTTAATATTTTTTTATTAATTAATATAATTATGTATAATATATAATTTTTTATTAATTTTTGTTAATATATAATATAAAAATATTTAAAATATATAAATAAATAAATAAAGAAAGGAATAAATTATATAAATATTTTATAAACTATATAAATAAAGTAATTATATATATATATATATATATATATATATATATATTTATAAATTTGTTTAGTTATTTATATGTTTAAATTTATATAAATATTTTTAAGTTATATAAATAATTTAAAATATTTAAAATATATAAATAAATAAATAGTTATATATATATATATATATATATATATATTCATTTATTTATTAAAATTATTTATTTATTTATTTTTTATATTTTTATATTTTTTATATTTTTTGTTATTATTATTATTAAAGACTTATATTAATATATATATATATATTTATATATAATTAAAAATATTCTATAAAATTATTTTAAATTATTTATATAACTTAAAATATTTATATAATTTAAACATATAAATAACTAAATAAATTTATAAATATATATATATATATATAATTACTTTATTTATATAGTTTATAAAATATTTATATAATTTATTCCTTTCTTTATTTATTTATTTATATATTTTAAATATTTTTATATTATATATTAACAAAAATTAATAATTATATATACATAATTATATTAATTAATAAAAAATATTAAATAAATTTATGAATTTATATATATAATTAAAAATATTTTAAAATATATATTTAATTATATATATAAATAAAAAATTAATAACTAAATATATAAATATTTATTTATTAAATATTTTATAAAAAATATTTTTAAATTATATAGTTTAAATAATTATATTATTTAAAAAAATTAATAAAAATAAAATCCATTTCTCTCTCTTTGTCTGTCTCTCTCTCTTTCTCTCTCTCTCTCTCCCCCGCCATTTTGTAAAATCACCACAAAAAAAAAAAAAAAAAAGAGGTAGCCAGTCGTCCGTCAAACCGACGACCTGTGGATGAACACGTCCATTTGACGGACGATTGCTATTCTTGCTATATTTTTTCGTCTTCTTTATATCGTTAAGCTATTTTAAAATAATCCCTAAAAATAATATGTTATGTATATAAATCCTCCTATTACACAAGTAAGACCGGAATACGCGGAAGATGAATGCGGCCATCGCCGCCGTCAGCGCGCGCTTCGCCGCCTGGCTACCCGGCAGCAGCCCAAAGGCGGGCCCCTTCTTGCCTCAATTTTTGAAGTTTTCTTTTCCAATTTCATCCCCTCCGATCTCTCGAGGTATTCCTTTCTCTTTCTTGGTGCCCTAAAAATCGAATTTTCAGTACGAAGTCAATAAAGTGTCTTGTGGGTGTTACTGCAGGGAGGTGCGGGGAAGCCCTGGGTCAGAGAGTGGGAAGCGGGAGCTTTAGCGATGCAGTTGTGCAAAGGATCGGGGACAAGAATGTGGCTGAGGCAGTTAAAAACATTCTCGAGATGGTACCTTCCTTGATTCTTTTGGCTATATCGGTTTTAGGGGGGTGTTTGATAACGGATTGGATTTATTTCAAGTAGAATTTATTAATTTAGTATATCTGGATTTAGTAAATTTTAAGCTGTTAAATTCTAAAAAGTGTTTGATAACTGATTTATTAAATCCTGCTAAATCAAGAAAGATGTTTGATAAATTATTTGAGGATTTAAGTCTGTTATAATTAAATAATAATATTTTAAAAAATATAAAAATAAATCAACAAAAGAATGTAATATTGAAATCTAAATTCATCATTTAAACAAATATATCATGTTCATTACAAAATATAAATAAACGTTACATTATTTAGATCTAATAAAATTTTTTATGATAATACAATTTCATTTTTCAACTCCTTTGATAACGTTAAGTGTTGTGATGACTCCGCCCCAATTCCTATATATGTGAAGAAATTGTATTAGTACTATATAATCAAATATTATGTTTTCTTAATTTATAAAATACTTTCTTACCCGTATTTTTCACGTTAGTAGGATTATATCCTTAAACCATCTCCTTAAACTCTTTCGCCAAAGTTAAATCGTGGTCGTCGTCATCTACCACCTCTCATAATTCTATCTATTGTTTTTTGTTTGACATATTAAAGTAATAATATCTCCGTGATACAAAATATATAGTACAAGCGTAATTACAATGTCATCGCATAGTCGAAGAAAATTTCGCATGTAATTCGATACAAATCTTTCTTTCCAGGATCCCAAAAGTTTTCTCCACTATATTAGTATTGTGCGTGGCGATGGTTAACTCTTATGGTCAGTATATCTACGAGTTGTACCTCAACGATAGTCGCTTATGTGATAACGAAAGCCTCTAAACGGTGCAATAAATTTCTCTGTATTGGCATAACCTGAATCAACTAAGTAATACTTCTCTTATGTAACACGAAAATCTTTTTTCTCAATTGACCAATGTAAAATTCTCATATCTGCTGCAGCTCCTTCCCAACCTGAAGCTAGATAAATAAATTGACGATCGAATGAAATAGCAGTCATAACATTTTGTGAAGTGAATGCTTTTTTGTTACGATATCTGTTATCTGATGTGAATTGACAAAATTACGTGTTTTCGATTACTATGACATTCGAAAAATGGATAAAATTGAATTGCGCACAAATGAATGATCGCGTTGTCTGGCGGTAGGTTGATATCATCGATAATGAACGATGACTTTGCACTTGATTGAAGTAACATTGCGCGATGAACATTGAAAAATTCACAAAGTTATGCGTAATTATGAGCGTAATGCAACCTCTTAAAAAATGCATAATTATTCGCCTCATCCGCATGGGTTAATACTCCGACCAAAAGATCTTTGAGATATCACTCAATATCTAAAAGCAAATGTAAGACGTCGTGGATGTCAGTTAAGAATATATGTATTGATGCAGGTGTATTTATCAAACATGGTCTCTGAATGCAATTTTATTCATCGGTTGCTTGAGCATCACCATCTATAATAGATGAGAGCAAGACATTAATAGCGCCAGTCATTTCCAGGAAATTGTCAATTAAAGAACAAACTAGCTCAAACAGCCCTCTTCTAGCATTATATGTCATTTTTGTGATATAATCAAAGTATAAGACGTCAAATCACGTGAAATACAGATCATATAGACTTCAACACAGTTCAAGTTCTTAAAGAATTGCATCAAGAATACAAATTACATGAAATATAGATTACATAAACAGAACATCAAATTTAACTAAGAAAATAGCAAAATAATACTAAGTAAAGGAGCACAACATTTACGATTTGACATAAAAAAGTACAACAACTTACTGCGTCTAATAAGAAAGCCTAAAAATAAAATTGATTATTCCAAATTCAACCTAAAGCTATCGCGGCGATCCATAGATGCGTGGATGTGTTCTTCTGATAAATTCTATTACGTAGAAATCACCTTCCCACCTCATTAGTATAACTTTTATTGTCCAAATTCTTGATCATCTATCACAACAAGTATATCCCGGTTGAGATGTTAGACACTAAATAAATGGTGAGATAATCATCCATTTGTGTATGACAATATTTATTCATGTAATTTCTTCGTATCAACATTTTTATTAAGCATTATACATCGATGCGTCGTGTTTTGATGGTTTCTTCGCTCTTGGCGATTTCTTTGATTGTCACGATGATCGCTTTGGCTTGATCGAGGAAGCGGTCGTCTAAGTGAATCATAAAGTCTCTGTTTCTTCCCTGCCTCACAAAATTAATTCGTGGGTGACGAAATTATCGATAACCAGGTCTACATCATGGTTATCTGTTAATTCGATTTCAGTACCTCCTCTTGATGTATTGCTTTATGTTGAGCGTGCTTGTGAATCTGTTGCAACTTATCACCACAAATTTTTTCAAATATATGGTACTGTTGAAAGGTGTTTCATCTAAATCGTCATATTTTGGAATTTTTCTGTTTTGTTAAGATAAAATTCATCATTAGATTTATAGGTTTAATAAAATAAATCTTTAAATCTTGAGTAAATAAACTAACTTTCTTTCGAATTCTTAAATATTGCAGTGCGGTATATCGTCGTCTCTTCCCAATATCCACTATGATTAGTTAATTGATATAATATCTAGTCTACTTTGTTCTTATAGCATGTCATAACTATGGTGATTGTATATTTTGTTCCTAATTTTCTATTTAATGTGACAACTATCTCACGTATCGTTTATTCCTTGTCAAATATTGCGAATAATCATACCTGGCAGTATATGTCCAAACAACGTTATGATGTTCTGGCCATTTTGGAATTCTACTAGTGGTTCGTGTATTATTTTCATGAGTTGGTAAATCATCTCCTACATTAATGTGCGAATTTGTTGAAGCGTGGTATTTGGATTTCCCCTTTAAAAATCTTTTCATATCTACAAATAGAATTGAAATTTTTGTATGAATAAAATAAACTCAGTTATATTGATAAAATAATGTTATTGAAATTAATTTGCCTCACATTAATAACAAAGATCTTGTTTTCGATGTATTTGTTTACGACAAATATACTTGTTATTTATTAACTCCTGATCAGCTGCAGTATCACCAATATTGATAATTTCTAAGACCTTTACGCGATATCGTACAGTTCATTTTTTTCAATTGTATTTTTTAAATTTTTTCAGGGCAATCTAAATTTCTAAGCTTGCTTCTAAATGTTGTGACGACATTCTAAATGTATTTTAAAGTCAAAAAATTTATTCAGGAAATAATATATTGAGAAAATATGTATGATTTGAAGATTGTGAATTTTGTGTGTGAAAATTTGGAGCAAAATACAATCTAAGATTAACACTATTGTCAAGAATTAATAAGAAAATGTACAGAAGGTTCATATGATCTAAAAAAAATGTTGCATTACCCAAAGATAATACTTGCAAGAAGGCTAAGAAAGATGTGTAGTCTAAGAAATCTATTTGGAAATATCTAAAAGAGACACATTTGCTGCGACTGTTGAACATAATGGATCTATAGGTAAATGTTCAATAACATTGATAACATGAACAAACTATGTATATCTTAAAAAAGTCAACTAAAGTTTTAAGTATAATAAGAAAACAAACTCAAGAAAGATTTAATATCACAAATTTTGAAGTATTAACATAATTAATTTTAAATTTTTAGCAACAAGGTAATGACCCAATACTCATGAAACTAACAAAGTAAAATTCTTTTGATTCATAGTTCATTCTCCAGATATCAACAAAGTGCGGACAATTCCACCATATTTACCTTGCAAGGAGTCAAACTGTGTGAAATTTGTCTTCATCAATTCAAACAACATCTTGATCACATAGCCACATGTATACGAGTTAAGATATATACATAATTGACAAACATATCAATCATTTGATAATCGAAAGCTCATCGGCGGATCGAGGATCATCCGAAATTAAAAGCTCCAACATATCTTTATCTGAGTCATAAATTTTTTTTTTTCATGGCAAGGAAATAGCAATAAATCCAAAATTCTGATTTTTTTTTCTGGCGAAAAAGACAAATATCACTAAAATTTCGTTTGCATTATTCACTAAAAGGTAAAAAAAAAAGTGGAAATAAGCCATTTATGATACATCGAAATAAATGACTAGCACTCACAAAAAAAATAATTACAAATACATGGTATGGTCTTATTAAACATCAAATTTGATTTCATGTCAGAAGAAGGTTTATATTGTAGCTAAAGAGTTATAAAAAAATTTACTTAAGATAGTAGTCTCTTTAAACACTAAAAATTGCTCGTAGAAATATCTGAGGATCCTTCAAAACCGCTTACGATCGAGTCGACGAATCGGCAGATAATATGATGTAGAGTCGATTATCGATAATCCACAGAATTAATTTTGTAGAAGATCTGAGAAAAAGCAGAGACTTTATGACTCACTTAGATCGCCCGCCTGAAAGCGATCGTGAATGATCGGCGTCGTTGAAGCGAAGAAACCATTAGATGTGACATATTACGCTTAATAAAATATTAATAACGCAAGAAATTTGTAAAACTAAACAAATATTGCCCATACCTTGATGGATGATTATCATTAAAATTTATCTCAGTATTCTGTCTGGCGAGGTATCACTGTATGATAGGATCTTTGTCAGATTACGATGACAATAAAGTTATCTTAATAAGGTGGGAATGTGATTTCTTCGTAGTTGGATAAAAGCATGTAGCATACACATCTAACACATGGATGTAGGCTTTAAGTTGAATTTGGAGTAATCAATTTTGTTTTTAAGCTTTCTTATTGGACTAGTAAGTTGTTGTACTTTTTTATGTCAAATCGTGAATGTTGTGCTCATTTACTTAGTGTTATTTTGCTATTTTTTTAGTTAAATTTGATGTTCTGTTTATGTAATCTATATTTCATGTGATTTGTATTCTTGATGCAATTTCTCGAGAACTTGAACTACGTTGAAGTCTATCTGATTTGTATTTCATGTGATTTGACGTCTTATACTCTGATTATATAAAAAAATGGCATATAATGCTAGAAGAGGGTTTATGCGGCGGTTTGTTCTTTTTGATTCTTGGAGATAAGCGGCTAATGCGCTTGCTCATCTATTATCGATGATGATGCGCATCCAGATGAACAAAATTGCATTCGAGACTTATGTTTGATAGACAATACCTGGGCGTCAATACGTAGTGATATTCTTGGGTCCGGCGTTACATTTCTTTAGATTGCCGTAAGCATTCATACATCTCGAGAGATCTTTTTTTGTCGTGGATTATTAAGCGACAGGAACATGATATGACAAACAATTAAGTATTTTTTTAAAGAGGTGTTACACGTGCTCATAATTACGTATTAATTTGAATTTTTCAACATTCATCGGAAACAAGCTACGCTACTTCAATCTGCCAGAAATCATCATTTTATTATTCACGAATTCATCAACCTATCGCCAAAGACAAGCTGATTGCATTCATTCTATGCGCAATCCTCAATTTATCTATTTTTCAAGAATGCCATAGTGCACGATGAAATATATGTACCATTCAACGACAGTAACGTGATATCGCAATGTAAAAGATTCACTTCACAAAATGTTCGCCGCTTCATTCGATCATCAATTTGTTATATCTTTAGCCGAATGACCGCAGCAGATATGAGAGTTTTACGCCAATCAAAAGAGGTTTTCCTGTTCCATAAGAGAAATATTACTTAATTGATTCAAGTTATGTCAATACTGACAAATTTATTCCACTGTTTAGAGGCTTTCATTATCACCTAAGCGACTATCGCATACAACCTAGAGATATACTGCCATGAGTTATTTAATCATCGCCATGCATAACCACGGAATGTAGTGGAGAAAATTTTTGGATTCGGAAAGAAAGATTTCTCGTGTAATGGCTCACATGCTAAATTTCCTTCACTATACAGGGTGACATCAGAATTGCGCATGATAATACACAATTATATCGGTCGTTATCACGAGACGACTATTACTTTAATACGCCCTCAAACAAACGAATAAAGGGAATTGAGAGGATCAGATGACGACCTAATCGCGCATACAACTATCGCAAAAAAGAAATGATTTGGCGATATACCCTACTATAATGCGAAGACGTAAAGAAAAGTAGTTTTATAAATTAAGAAAGCAGAATATTTGATTATATAGTACTAATACAATTTCTTCGTATATACAAGAATTAGGGCGGAGTTATCGCAACACTTGACGTTATCGAAGGAGTTGAAAAATGAAATTGTATTATCATAAAAATTTTTATTAGATCTAAAGAATGTAATATTTATTTATATTTTGTCAGAATTTAAATCACATCTTAAACGAATTTAATTTAAATTTCAATATTACATTCTTTTGTTGAATTATTTTCATATTATTTAAAATATTATTATTTAATTATACAGATTTAAATCCTCAAATAACTTACCAAACATCTTTTTGGATTTAACAAGATTTAATAAATATATTACCAAACACTTTTCAGGATTTAACAGCTCTGGATTTAGTAAATCCTACTTGAAATAAATCTAATCTGTTGCCAAACACCCCCTAAAGGTCTTGCGAGATGGATGTCTACTGATATAATTATTATTTTCTGCAGTGGAAGTTGTGTTTTCTGATTCTAATCAGCCATAGTTTTTCAGTTTTGAGCTTTTACTTGAGATAACTCAGTTTTATTGTTAAGGGCTTGTTTGGCTCCAATTAGAATGTAGTAAATCTTGTAAATCGAGGATGTACCGGAAATCACTTAAAAGATTAAGGATAAAATCTTGAAGCTCTAAGGAGAGGCCTCTGCCATGCTATGTGTTTATTCCTTATATTGTAAAACTTGAGTTTTAAAACTAATACAGGTGTTACATTTTGAAAATGATTAGTATCAAAAGCAGAATTTTTTTATGTGATGTAAACATTGAATTAATTGTGATTTACTTTTTGGTTCTCCTTAACCATTGTTTAAACTACTTTCACAAACTAATAGATCTGAAAGGCTTCAAAAATCTGCAAATCTGGAAGGAGAACAAGAAGTATATGAAGTAACTGGATGTCCTTGTTCTTAACACAGAGCTTTAAATCAACAGGATAATAGTGGACATGAATTGTAGCAAGTAACTATTACCTAAAATTTTACATCAAATGCTTCATTTTAGATTGGTCATCCGAGCCATGTTTGTCATATGCTTCATAGTTTTGTTCAGTCAAGTGTGGTTCATTGCTCTAGAAATGGTGGTGATATTGAGACACTTGATTCATTTTAATAGGTGTTATCTTCGTTAACCACTATCTAGACAAATTTAAAATTTGTTGTTTATGAAGAATAGTCATGTTTGGCTTTTTAAAAATAAACAGAGGTCTTAGAGATTTTGCATTTTTCATCTTAATTTTTTGCTTTCACATGTCTTCATTCAACCTTTTTTACTTCTTATGCTGTCCTTTTTGGAAAGGCAAACAGAGCTTCATCAAGGAGAGAGATCCTTCACACAGACTTTCTAACTCCACCAGTACTGAAAGCGTCAATGTCTGCTCTAGAGAAATTAGCTGATGTCAAAACATTAGTTCGGGGAGGATACCCAGAGGTTATACTCAAACAATTATACTCCCATAAAAAAATAAACTAAAATAAGAATAATAAGAATTTGAACATCTTGTGATATCACTATTCATGGCTTATCTCTTTTGGTCTTCTCTTCCAACCCTCCCCCTCTAGCTGCTGCTGAGATTGGCTACCATACTTACTATTATAAGCGCCATTGTTATTTTATAGGCTGAACGTTGTCGTATTTCTGTTGGCAATCCAGAAGTCTTTACTACAAACGATCCAGATGTGGTTGCTGCACTGAGGTCTTCAGAACTCTAGCTGTATTTACTCTTTTCATCCTTACATTAGTTTTGCTAAACGTTCATCATGTTCAGTATCTCTGGTAACTTCGGGTTTGAGCACTGTTCTCATGGAGATTTCCTTGGCGCTATAATCAACACAGGGATTGTCAGAGAAAAGGTTGGAGATATATTACTGCAGGTATTTGTTATAAGCTAGCTAAATTTGTGGACAAATTGGATGTTTAAAGTACTAGTTTTTTCCAAAGTGTTCTGTTGATTCGACAAGCTTGACGATTTCTTATTGTTCTTACACAGGGGAAAGAGGGAGCACAAGTGCTCGTTGTTCCTGAACTTGTAGAATTTCTTATATCAGCCTTGACTAAGGTGCCATTTTTTTCAATTTCAAAAAATAAGATAGTAGTAGTCAATCAGTTAATGGTGTTCATCTACCACAGTAGTGATTAAAAACAGCTTTTTTTCAAGCTTATTTGTGTATTTATTCTGATATTGTAGTAACTCCTTACTAATGTGAATAGTTTGGGTTGATTAATTTGCTGCTAAAGATGAAATTTTGATGACTTAACCTGCAGAAGAAAAGTTTGACTTGATTAATTTCATCATGTATAACACTAGTAGTAGTTCTCTTATAAGAATTTGCAAGTAGGGGTGTATGGCAAGCAAAGCTGGCAAATAACTTCGAAGCCAGACTCTCATATGATCTAAATGAGCTCAGGGCCCAAATATCTCAATTCGACATTTGATTTTTGGAACTCATCAACCCACATTTTAAGCTGATTCGTATCTTCGTATGAATTTATCTTAGTATGTTTGAAACACAAGTATTGTTTTGTTTTTTTTACTTTGTTGTGAGATTATTTTTCATTTTCATGCATATCCGAGCAGTCTCCCCCTCGTTCGAGAATCCTTCACATTGGCGTTCTACTCAAATGTAAACTTTTTAGTATCATCTAATGCCATGCAGATGAGTCCGTTGAACCACGTGCAACTACCAAGGGAGTTACTTAACCATTGAACCTCATTCAACCATGGTAAAACTCATCATGTTGAACATTTGATTCCATGAATCTTGCTTGACTATGATAGAACTTGCCAAAGATTTATGCGAGCCACAAATCATATTGAATGCTCAAATTGAACCTAATATGTTAACCAGACGAATGCTCATCAATGCAAAAGTTTTATGCCAGGATAAGGATCACTATTGATGTAGTTAGGAACTCATCTCTTAGTTTCACTTCAAATGGTTTTTTCCGCTTTTATGCTTATCTTAACATGGCATAGGTCGAGAGAAGAGAGATCGCCAAGTTAGTCTAAAACTTCTACTCGTTGTGCCAAACAAAATATCATACTTATCCCATTTTCTTTCACAGGTTCTTCCTGCAACTCTAGTTTTTCTGCCTGCTGCATTGATCCCAACCTCCAAATGTTGAATCTGTTCTAGCAAACCCTCTCTCTCTCACACATACTGGGGCTTTCAGCTATCTCAGATTCTAAAACTGTGTTTTTAAGGTTCAGGCTAGTTCTTTTTAGAGCACTTTCTTGATTTCCATGTTTTCCCCATGCTCATCATTGTTGAAATTTTTACTCGTTAGCAGAACTGCCCTATTCCATTGTGGCACATGCATGCATTTGCTCTGCAATCATGAATTAACAGATACCACAGGATCAGCGCTAAATTATATTAAAGAGCCTGCTAGCCTCTCACCTCTAAGATATATTAGTATAGAGTTGTTCCTGTTCCTAGACCAAAAAAAAAAAAAAATATTTTTCACCATTCTTATTTCTTTTCTTTCCTTACAGGTAGCTCATGTTCCTGTCTCATGCCGACAGATTCCTTTGCTTGCATTAGAGTATGAACCGCCAAGGTCAGCGATATTTATCTTGGTAATCCACTGATTCTTCCGCTCTGCTCTCCTGTTCCTTTTTGCTTCAGTTTCTGATCTTTTTTGTATGTTTTTAACCTTCCTGATTGTAGAACTAAATCATTTACAACGGTTGAAGCTTCATTACGGGTCGATGCATTAGCCAGTGCTGGATTTAGTATATCAAGATCAAAACTTGTCAGCTTAATCAGGTATTCATCCAAAGCTGAATCAAGCTGGCCATCATACCTTTATTCTAATATTTGACATATTGATTATATATCCTTCTATTTTATTAAGGACCTGTTTGGAATCGATTTTGTTTTGTGTTTTTTTTTGTTATTATTTTATATTATTTTTTAATAATTTGTTTGTTTAGTGTAATTCATATTGTCTTCTTATGTTTTAAATGAGGAACTGTGAATCTCAACGGTCTTCTGAAATTTAAAATTTTCGACCGTTAGTTCCATCAATATTTCAACATTTCCTGAAACATTTTTTTTCATTATTTTGAATAAAAAAAATTTAATTTTTTTTTTTTGTTCAGTAATGGAGACGTGCGACTAAATTGGTCTCCAGTGATGAAAAATGGCACCACACTAAAGACTGGAGACATAGTTTCTGTAAGTGGGAAAGGAAGGTTGAAGGTAAGGCTCTCAGTTCTTCTTGTCACAGATTTCTTCATAATTATGTCACTTATAAACATAATTGATTTAATTATTTCTCCATTAGTGCTAAGCTATCATATTAAGCATCTTTACGTAATATTAAAGATTTAGATGTTAAATATGTAAAATTTAGATATTAGATATGTAAAAATATAAAAATTGTGTGCTATTAATGTAAATTCTCATTTAATTATTGCATTTTTTATACATTTTAATCAAGTATTTTTATTGTAAGTATCATATTAAATATCTTCATGAATTATTGGGAAAATTTTCATTTTATTTTTTATAATAATTATTCAGTTGATTATATGTAAATAATTTAATATTTTGTTATTTTATCATAAATTTACAGCAAATATATATATATTTTTGTATTATATATAAAACAAAATGAATTGTAGAATGATAAAGTGTCAATTTTTATAGTTTATTCTAATTAAAATTGTAAAAATTGTTATATGGGAGTCCGGATATAATTTATATATTTTTGAATTTCAATAATATAACGTAATATGATTCTCAATCAATACATAATTATTGTATATTGATGTCGAGTATCATAACAGTATTTTACTGTAAATATATAGCGATGTTAAGATCACACGACGTATATTAGTCCGTGACATGTATATATATCTATGTTCTGATTCGCATAATAACTTCTCTTAAAACTGGGTTAGAATTTTCTGATCATTTATTTTTCATTTATTAATCTAATATTTCTAACAAAAGAATATTATTTTATTTTTCTGCAGATTGGGGAAATTAAAACCACAAGAAAAGGAAAATTCTCAGTAGAGCTGATCAGATATTTGTAGAATGTGTTTCCTTTATGAAATCAAAAATGTTTTGATAACATTCAAAAGCTGTGAATTGAAGCAGAAATGAAGGGAGTATGAAACAGAGCGTTTGGCTGAGGAGGTTAAGGAGTTTCTGCTTACTATATGTATATTATGTATTGGCAAAATAATAATAATAAATTATATGAATTGAATGAAAATGAAATAAATTAATAATAATAATGAGTTAATCATGAATATTTAGTCATTGATTTATTTATTTAAATAATTAAAATATTTTAAGTTGGTTTTTAATATTTTAAAAATAAGTTGATTTTTTGAAAAAAAATAAAAAATAAAAATGATCTTAAATAACTCCTTAATGAGATTGTGGTTGTAAAACAAAAATGTAGATATTCTGTTTCATTATTATTTAATAAAATAATATTTAAATTATTTTATAAATTAAAGTTAATTAAATTTATTAGACACTAACTTTTAAAAAATATGATAAAACTTGATTAATTTTTGGTTAAGCTTTTAAAGCTATTTTAACATTATATAATTATTTTATAAGATATAATACTTTTAACAAAATTAACCATTAAATGTAAGCTTAAGAAATCATTTAAATATTTAATTATTTTTATCAAATATTGTATTAGCACTCATATCTTGTTGATGTTATCAGCGTTTTATATTATCAGTGATAAAAAATAAAATTACTGAGAGAGCATATATAGATCTTATTCAAAAAATATATATCTATATAAATTAATATTAAAATAATTATACTAATTAATTAATTAATTAATTAGTTAATTAATATAAAAATATTAAATATAATTTTTTTAGAATATACTAACCCAACATAAGCAGCGTTTTCCGCCTCAAACGACCTCTGGCTCTGTGCCCTTTTCCTCGTCTTTTCACGGCTTTCACGATTCAATCTCAACCTCTCCGGTGGACGCCGATTTCCATTGCCGGCGGCGGTAAGATAGTCTCTCTTCTCTCTCTGTAGTAGTGCTTCTCTCGCTGGATGGTTCTAATTTGTTCGTCCCTTAGACCTTCTTCCGTCCCCCATTTTGCAGGCGGTACGGCTTATTTTGGCACCCATATTATCGATCTTCGCCTCTTCGGTCTTCCGAGAACAGAAGTTTTCTTATGAAGTTTTTATTGTTGTTGTGATGCGGATGCGATTTTGGTATCAGTTTATACTAATTCAATGCTAATGCCCTATTTGGCAATTTCGTTAATTGATTTCGGATTTAGCATTGTTATATTGGAGTCGAAAATTAGTGAAATCGGAGAAACTTATTATGTTTTGTGGCGTTTCTATGAAAATCATCCTCCCACTCTCCTATCTCTATCAATTTATTCTTCTTCTGTTCATCAACCGGTTTTTGAGGCACCTAAACCCTACTAAATTCTTAAATCCCCTTTTCCTTCCCAATTTAGGCTAAATCCCAGATTAACTGAATCCTAGATATGTAGGATTTCAGAGATTAACGCTATCTTTTCTTACTGTGCCTGTTCTTCTTCTCCTTCTTCATTTAATTTTAAATCTTGAAATCATCTGCCAAAATGTTTTTTAGGATTTGGCTCAGTTTAATATCTATCATGTCAAACAATTTTACATCGCTGAAGATTTAGAAGATTTATTTTACATGTTGAAAAAATCTGCCAAAATCTTGTTTTGCTTATTGCATGTTATATGATTTTGAAGGGTTGCCATAGTGCCCAACACGCAGTTTCTTCTAATGTGTAGAAATTGAAGTCTTCCATTGTGCCACAATGCATCCTCCTCTAACGCTGCACCGGCATCCAATGTGTGTTGAAGTATGTATAAATCCAGCAATATTAATGTTTATTTAACTGTTATATCCATTTTTATGCTCTGTATGTCACTCAAAGACCACGTTGAGTCATTGTTGACATCAGAAGGTTCAAATGCCTGTGAGTTACTTAAAATTTAGAAGACTGAAAGAGATTCTTTCAGGGTGGAAAAGGAGGGAGGGTAGGAGAAATAGACATATAGATAGAGAGAAAGGGATGGATGCAAGAGCAACAGCGTGAGAATGAGGACTAGAGAGAGAGAGAGAGGGAGAGAGAGGGAGAATAGTAGGATTTAGGATGAAACATTGGCTCCTATACTTATGATTATTCACTGGTATCTTAATAGTTGTTAGGATCCTTAAGGTGGCCAAAAAGTTCTTTATATGACACTATTAAGAGGCATTTATAAGGGATTTAAGTTTTCATTATAGATGAGGTTTTTCAGTTATGTGAAAGCTTTGAACGCTTTCCTCTGGAAATGTCTTCTCCGCCTCTCTTGGAACGCCAGATTGGTAGAAGATGTGGAGACGTACCTACCACTACCGACGGTGGATGCACGAAGCTGAGGCGGCCACATGGCACGTGTTGACCAGTTGGCTAAGAGAGTTGGTTCTTGACTAAGCACCAGCAATGATAAGAGGAATGTCTTTTATGCTTCCTCCTAATGGTGCCATGGTAGAGATGCTTGTGTGAAGCAATGAGGGCTTGCAATTATTTCCCAAGCTGTGATCTATGGGAGTTACTGGTGGGATGCTATTAGAATAATTGGCTCTGCCAGGAAGACAGTCATAAACTATTTAGATAGTTTGTGCCATACTTAACCTCTGCTTCCTTTCACTGATGGCATGTTTGGGTCTGATGCACTGTGACCGTGGAGACCTTGATAGATTGCTTTTGGTGCTCTCTGGATCTCCGACGCCTCGGAGTCCTAGGGTCTGTTTGGGGCGGTTGCAGCAGTATGAAAATACAATGATGAAATTTTTGTCTAAAAACTACGACAGATATTATAATTTTTTTTAGTTAAAAAATAATAATAACTATTTAGTAGCCACCACATTCTATTAAGTCAGGATAGAAAATACTGCTTTTCCATCATAAATTTTTCAAAACAGTTTCCGAAATGGCACTTGTGGTGAGTTTTTGCACTGCACCGCCGACCCAATCATATTCTTAGTCGCTAATGCTATTGAACGGCTCGACAACCGTGCGTCAATGCTCTTATGCATGTAGCTTATCAATTCAATGGCACTTTGTGTATCTTAAAAGGGTCTAATTCTATTGTTGACTCGCTACAATCGAGCTTGATGTGGACCAAATCGCCACTTTTCACCATTTAGATATAATGACTTTGTGAAGAGGGTGAAAAGTAAAATATTCGTATAGATTTAATTTGTATCTGTTCAACCTAATGCATGAACAATGATTAGTAGCTTTTCTTACTTTGTTTGAGTTGAAGCTTTCAACTTTCTAAGGCATCTAAGGCCCGTTTGGGGTATCTTTTTAAATGCTTTATTTTTATTTTTCAGAAAGCAATTATAAATATATTTGACTACTTTTGATTATTTTTAAAAAATTTTATAGTGAAAAATAATTTTTGAGAATCAAGAGTTGTTAAAATGTGGTGGTTTTTAGAAAATTGCTGACTTTTTTTTAAAAAAATATTTATAATATACACAATAATTTATCAAAAATTATTTTTTCATAGTAATTTTATAATCATCTTTATAAAGAGCTACAACTGTCCCAAATAGATTTTTATTTTGTATCTATTCTCTTCAGTGTTTCTTCCTTTGTGTGATTTTGATTGCTAATTTATAATTTCCATACCAACATTTCAGATCATTGAGCTATTCCAAAGATGCCATCAGGACCATCCTATTGGAAAATTTTTTGGGGAGTGCACTGAGCTCAAGCTGAAGCTCGATCGCTGTTTCAGGGAAGAAGTAAGTTCAAGCTTCTTTGTTTTTTTTTTCAAATAATTTTTACATCATACTCAACGCAAAGTAAATCTAAAGGTAATTTTTTTATGAAGTTATGAACCAAATTTTGTCCAATTTGGGTCTCAAAGCCGTTGAATTTACTTTAAGATGAGTGCCACATATAGAGCATCAATTAAATTTTATATTATATTCATATCAAAATAAATCCAACAGCTTTTGACTTATTATTAATCAAATTTTGATAATCATATTCTCTCTCTCAATATATATATATATATATATATATATATATATATCCTATAGTGATTCTAGTGTTACTGAAAGTTCCATTCCATCCATGGCTTTGTTCAGAAAGCTTTGAGGAGAAAGGCTAATTTTGAAGAAAGTAAGAAGTTTAAGGAAAGACTGAAGGCTCACAGGAAAGAGATGGCAGATGATAATGGTTCTGAGGAATTGATGCATAAATAGAACATAAAAATATTTCATTGAGCTGTATTTTTCATCATTATTATGTAAACGTTCAACAGAAGTGAAATTATTCACTTTTTTAATTTGTTTATATTGAAAAATGAAAGGAGTTGCTCATTATTGATTCTGATGACAGTTTGATCAAAAAAAAAATTAAAAATAATAATAATTGCTTTTAGTGCTTATTTAGATTACTATTATATTTATTTAGGGATATTTATGCACATATCATTGTTTTTTTTTTTTTGAAAATTTACATAGATATCACACAATTTTTATATATTTATATAATATTTTTTTATATTTTAAAATATATATTTTATTTAAAAAAATATGAATAATGATGATATTTTGATTTAAAAATATAAAGAATAGTCGTTATTATTCATTGTTTTGTAGTTATTATATCAATTGTTGTTGTTGACTACTAAAAATGAAACAGAAGGCAAAATTATCAAGATCTTATCTCTATAAAAAATAATGATAAACCTTAATTAGCCTTGAAAAAATAAGTTCTGATCCATAAATTATAAAGGAATTTATTACTGTAATTAAACAATTTAATTATAGTAATAGTATATTTCAAATAATCGCTGATAATCTTTTTAGCTTAAAATATCGATGTTTAAACAAAAGTTTCTCGAAATTAGCAAAGCAGAAAGCTACTAAGATAAACTCATTCATAAACCTTTTATCCAACCACCTAAATCACTCTTAAGAGACCTCTTATGAAGACATTCATAATTTGATTCTAAATTTAGAAAAGTATGTAGGAGCTCAAGATATCGGCCAATCGGATGAAGATTCAATTGAATCATCAACCGAAACTAATACTGATCAACAAAATAATGTTGAAAAAAATTCAAAACCTTTTTCAAGAATTATAAGATCTTCATCCTCCTTTTGATATCCAAAAACTTTCTTATCCCAAGAAAAATTTGGAAAAATATTATTATAAAAACCAACACCTCCTGATTTATTATTTAAAAGCTCATTTCGTAGGAAATTCATGATGGAGATTCTTTGTATGAATGAATATTGATGGATTCAACATCAAATCATTCATACCCTTCATCGATGTTACACGCTCAATCGACATCAAGGAAAATCTCACATTATTGCTCCATCATTTCGTGGATTCTGAACTCAAAAGGATGAGATAATTTTCTCATTGTTCCTCAAAGGAAGACCTCCTTAGCAAATTGACTTAAGACTAAGGATCTTCAAAAGAATAACAAAAAATCTAATGAAAATTGATAATATTCTTCAAACAATTATAGATCATTTTGGATCCATTGGAGATCAAAAAAAAAATCCTTACTCCAAAAATTAAGATGTCTATCCTTAACCCATTTTCGATGGTATAAGGATATTTTTCTGGCACACGTTATGGCGCTCTATGATGCCGACAGTCTTCACTAGAAACAAAAATTCATTGAAGGTCATCCTAATCTATTTAATGAAAAGGTTAAGGTTTCTCTTCGCCTCTACGATGGAACCATCCCATATGAAACCCTACATATGAAATCTTATGTAAAAAATCAAATTAGTTATCTGCGATCTTAAATTAAAAGATCAAATGAGAACGTATACTGAGTAAAAGCTTGGCAATTTGTGAGCAATTAACCGTGATCCTCAGACATCCTTTATCTTCCAAACATAAGGGAAAAACAAAACAGACTGTTTTTCCAAAACGTGAAAAAACACCTCATAAAAATGTGATAGATTCACGCATAAACACAGGCACTCTTGTCCCTCTGGTTCTAAAACCAAAGAGGCAAGAGAAATAAAATGTTAAGATGTGCGCATTATCATTATAATAGATGCATAAGAAGAAGTTAAATGAACTTCAAATTGAGGGTTAAAACAAACCGATGAAAATCTCGCTTACATCCTCCGATTGAAGAATAAGAAGTTGCATCATATTTCATCTTCATCTTCATCGATATAAACGAGAAAAATCTAACTATTGCAAGTCCTGTCAACAGATATACTATTATAAAAATATAATATCTATGACCGGTCTATACACGCTCACCCACAAGCAAAAGGACCAATTAATTAAACTTTTAACACAAGTTGATAAAGATTCAACTCGTGACAAAATTATTGATTTTCTTAATGATAAAAAGAAAGATAAATTAGAAAAATTTAATTACAAGCCTCCTATATATTCCTTATCTGAAGTATTTAAGAAAAAAATCCGAGGCAAGTTCATCGATCTCTAATTCAGCTTCTTTAGCAGAGCTAAAGATTGAATTAAAGACACTGAAATCAGAGGTTCAACAAATTAAAGCTGAGCAAGAACAAATGAATGGTCGTTTGATGGATCTTGAAATAAATCAAAAGACGCCCAATTCATTTGAAAACATAGATTCTAACCAAAGGCTTACAAAATATTCAAAAGGCAATATACCAGAAATAGTATATTTCTATAAAATTAATTTTAAATAAAGAATTTATTTTACCTAATTTAATTGCTCTTGTTGATAGTGGAGCAGACTTAAATTACATTCAAGAAGGAATTATTCCTTCTAAATATTTTGAAAAAACTAGTCGGGAAAAGACCATTAAGTCTTTACAAATTAAGTATAAATTATCATCTCATGTGTCAAGATGATGTTTGTATTCAAATGCCTTTTATTTTAGTCAAAAATTTAACACAACACATTATTTTGGGAACTCCTTTTCTTCTTAAAATAATGCCTATCTCCAGGATTGATGACACTGGAATACAGTGTTCTTTATGGAACAAAGAAATTACATTCCATTTTATCACTAATCTTAAAGAAATTATTATAAATGAAATAAATAGGCTTAATAATAAGTCTCTACATATAAATTAAGCAACGTGTCTTCAAACTTGTCTTCAAGAATTCCGAAAGGAAGTCTGTGGTGACAACCCAATTGTTTTCTGGGAAAGAAAAACTCATGTTGTGGATCTCCGATATGATAATTTCAACATACATTCATTCGCTCATGTCGATGAACGAGCAAAGACTGCTTTTATGCAAGGATGAGATTGACTTATTAAAGAAAAGAATACCAATCATACTCATTGAGCATCGCATTTATGTTGAATTGACGAAAAGGAAAAGAGGGAGACCACGACTTGTAATTAATTACAAGCCGTTAAACAAAGTATTAAAATGGATCCGATATCAAATTCTCAATAAAAGGGATTTATTAAATAGATTGCATAATGCAAAAATATTTTCTAAATTTGATTTAAAATCAGGATATTGGCAGATCCAGATAAAAGAATCAGATCGCTATAAAATTGTATTTACGGTACCCCTTGGACATTACGAATAGAATGTAATGCCTTTTAGCTTAAAAAATGCACATTCAGAATTTCAGCATATCATAAAAAATATATTTAAAGATTATTTTAAATATATTTTAGTCTATATTGATGATATTTTTGTGTTCTCAAATACTATTTACGAACACTTCAACCATTTAAGAACATTTAAATGGTTAATAATAAAAAATGGGTTAGTTATTTCAGAGCCAAAAATCAAATTATTTCAAAACGAAATAAGATTTTTAGACCATAATATATCTAATGCTTCTATTATACCAATTAATAGAAGTATTGAAATTGCTAACAAATTTTCTAATATCATTTTAGATAAAAATATATTCTTAGGACTCTCAATTATGTGATTTCTATCACAATGGAAAGGATGGCAATTTTTTGTGATTAAAAGAATCCCCACATGATATTCATATCACAAGGCAAAATTAAAGAAAGGGTTCAAAATCTTCCATGTCTTAATCTGACCCCTTTCAAAATTGTTGAAACCGATGATAATATATGGAGGTATCTAAAGCAAAAAGAATTCTAAAGAAGAATTACCGGTAGATGAATCTTACTCATAAGTATTCCATTATCAAAAAAAAAATGCGAATTAAGCATCTCAAAATTCCAAGATGATTTACTTAATCAACATTTTCTCCTTTGTATTGATAGCTCTCACTCAAATACATCATTGAACAAGATGTAAAAATTTCAAAACAAATTTTGCATCATGGCAATCACTCTTTGTCTTGATTTTGAGAAATTCTTTAAAGGTAATGAAAATTCTCTTCCTGATTTTCTAACCCGTGAATTCTTGCAGGGACGATCAGGGGTGGATCACCCCGCATGGAAGGATGCATCCTCTTAATTGAGGAGACAACTCTTTAGGGAGGTCGCCGTAGCTTAATGGCAAAGATCACAATTCAACAATTGATGATCGATTTGAAAAGCTATTTTTACAGTAATTCCTCTTCAACTACGGTTGAAAAGGGTGAAACCTCTCAAAAGGCAACATCATCCCTAAAAGATGTTGTTGCACAAGAACCTGTTTATTTCTCTAAAAAATAAAATATAATATTATTGAAATTAATCCTCCTCGTTATTGATAAATAATTGGGCCTTATTTGAAAGATATTTGGGAAACAATCCTTTCCCATTTGAATCTAATCTCTCCAGAGAAAATTATGAAAAAATCTTAATACAATTAAAATGTGTTGAGATTAACCATGTTCGTGATCAGACGAACCATACTATTTTGTATAGCAAATGCATTATACAAAAAATCTTTCATCAAAGTGAATGGGTCTCCATTCCAGAGAAAAATATATTTTTATCCTCCACTAATTTCTGATTACAAAATTGGAGTAAATTATTGGTGTTATGTTTGTATGATGAAAGCCTTCTTCCTTCTCAATGAAAATGAAGGCATTCATGGATGTTCATATGAACAAAGATATTATCAACAGAGAACTTTGATGGTTCTTGAGATGGTGGAACTATTTTGGAGGCGAAATTAAATATTCTTCGGATCCAATCAAAGAAGTTTTCTGAATGGATGGAAGGCGCCCCAAAATGAGGTGATTAATCAGAAGATGATCGAGGAAAATCTCTCACTTCTTCTGATTTGCCAAATCCATGGATTTGGAGCTAAAATGTTATTCTTTGGAAAAGACCCTTTAATCGGTCCTTCAAAGATAGTTCTTTTAAAATGGTGGAATTCAATTCGTTGAGGATAAGCTCAAGTAAATCAAAGCTATTAAAGCTTATTACTAACCATCCTCAAAAACTCAGATTTTGAGTTATCGTTGATGATGTACTTGAGTATTAAAGGCGTTACCTCATGAGCGAAGTTCATAAGAGCGCCTCAAGAAAATTCACGAATCAACTTCGCCAAATGTTTAATCACCCTATCTACATCTGCGATAGCGGCAATCTCGACGTGTCGGAATCCATCGAGAAAATTAAATGGATTACGACCTAGTTTAAATTATTGCTTCCACTTTGCCTTTACCAAAAGGAAATTATTATCTCCACTGACCTGCTTTTACTTTACAGGTCAAAAGCGGATGACATTATCTCCACCAGCAGAGAATCTCTTTACAACTCATAAAGCATTCCCACCAGATGAAATAATTCTACTTTCCACCTCAAAAGTAGCCACATTATTGACTCCACTATGGCAGCAATTATTCTGTCTAATAATTGCATATTTGCTTAATGTCTAAGCAAAATTTTCTTTCTGTCTTCACTTCTATATAAGGAGGCCTTATCTTTGTTGTAAGTGTGCTTAGTTTTTCCTCTTCTCCCCTTCTCTTCTTATCTCCTCTGTTAACTCCCTTATGCTTCCTGCTTCCTGCTTTCTGTCATCGTGTAAGTTCTTTTAAGTTTTAATAAATAAGTTTTCATATATCCTGGTTATTTTTAGTATCGAGCCGATGGGGTGATCCCTGGGGAGGATGTTAGAGCTTTTCTTCCTTTGACCACTACCGGATTAACTGACATTCTAACTTCCCATGTCGTATTCATCTCATAAAGGTCGAAATCCTACCTGATATTGTAAATATTTTTTGTTGACTATCTGGAATACTATTCAATTGGAAGGTACAAACTAGGTTAGTTTAATCCTTATTATGTGATGAAGACTACCTCTTTCATCGCCTCTCTCCCTCCCTCTATGGCATCTTCGCCTTCGATGTAACTTCTAATCTAACGAAAGGAATAATAATTTAATCAAGAACTCAAAATGTGAGTTTCCTTGAATGAAGAAGACATAAATAGATGGTTCTCCCAAAATTGATAAAACTATTATTTATCAATTTGGAACTTTCGATTTTAAGGAAAATCTTAGTGAAAGTAGAACAAACCATTCGTAGATCAAATGGACAAAATCATTTATCTACTAACGCTCAAGATCCATAAATATATGCAAGACTTCAAATATATTCACATAGGGATGATTCAGATAGCCTTTAAACCCTTAACTCTTAAAGGATTAAATGCTTCTATTTTAGCCAGCCTAAGAGATGGCAGAAGCCTCCACTGGGCTCAATCCCTAATGAGTGTTGTTGAAACTAGCCTCTAGCATGCCGATTTATTTCAACACATTTCCTAATTTAAGTTTATCTCTTTCTGATATAAATCTTTTTGAAGCTTTAAAATTACATTTACAGTTTTATGGTTATGATTTCCTTCCTGGTTCTGAAACGATTACTTTAATTTTCATAATTCCACTTTATAGTTCTAAATACCCTAAATCCTAGAGTTCAAAAAGCTGTTCAACTAGTCGAGCGAACTACTCTGATCGAAACAAATCTGTTAGCATCTCATATTGCTAATAATAGAGTGATTAAATGGAATGAGATGGTATTTTCAGAATCATTGACCATACCATCTGCGGTCACACCAAGACCGTCCATCAATCAAAATATTGATCAGATAATTCAAACGGTTGATGGCGATGTTGAAGTCAGATTCAACCCTCATCGATATATCACACTTCCTAGGGTTTATATCCCTTATGAAACCTTAGTGAAGTTTAGATCAGATGGTTCTCAAACTCCTGAACCATCAGGCGAGGCACTTCGCCTAAACAGAAATCATATTTATCATCCCGTGAGAGAAAATCAATCTCCCACTCCATCTGAAATAAATTTTAGTCTTAATGAGCTACACAATAAGTTCTAAGACTAGAGAAGTTGTCTGAAGGAATACTTCCAACCTAAGTATGATAACTTTCGTACTTGGTATAGAAGTTTTACTTCTAAAAATTAACGTATCGAAATAAATAATTTATATTTTGAGAAAATGAGAGAAAGAAATAGTCAAGCCAAAGCAACTATTCCTTTCGTTTTTTGTATTATGCTCAATGCTCAAGTTGCTATTTTGACTACCAAAAATGGCAAACGAGCAAAATTATTGAAACATCTTATCCTCCATCAAAAAATGATGGATAAAACCTTAAATTAGCCTTAAAAAAAATAAGTTCGATCCACAAATTCTAAAAGAATTTATTATCGAATTAAACAACTTAATTATAGTAATAAGATACTTCAAATAATCGTTGATCATCTTTTATTCTAGTCTAAAATCGATCGATGCTTAAACAAAAGGCGGTTTCTTGAAACTATGAAAGCTTGAGAGAAAGCTTAGTATAAACTTTGTGAAACCTTTTATCGAACCACCTCTACTAGCTCTTAAGTTAGGACCCTCTTACGAAGACATTCCTTAATTTGATTCTAAATTTAAAGAAAGTATGTAGGAGCTCTTGAAGATATTGTCATGGGATGAAGATTCAAATGAATCATCAAAAGCGTCTGATACTGATCAATAAAGTAATGTTGAAAAAATTCAAAACCTTTTTCAAGAATTATAAGATCCTCATCCTCCTTTTGATATCCAAAAACTTTCTTATCGAGAAAAATTTGGAAAAACATTATTATAAAACCAACACCTCGATTTATTATTTGAGGAAGATACTCATATCGTAGGAAATTCTTATGATGGAGATTCTTTGGATGAATGGAATATTGATGGATTATGCGAACATCAAATTATTCATACCCTTCATATGCTTATGTTCATTCTTCTTTGTTCAATCTAGACATCAAGCAAAACCTCATATTATCGAGCCATCATTTGGGATTCTGGAACTCAAAGGATGGTGGGATAATTTTCTATTTTATTCTCAAAGGGAAGACCTCCTTAGCGAAATTGACTTAATGCGGATCTTCCAAAAGAAAAACTAATGAAAATTGTCTATAATCTTCTTCAAATAATTATAGATCATTTTGCTCATTGGAGATCAAGGAGAAAAACTTCGCTTACTCCAAAATTAAGATGTCCATCTTTAACCCATTTTCGATGGTATAAGGATATTTTTTAAGCGCGTGACACTTTATGATCAGCTTCTTGAAAAAAAATTCATTGAAGGCCATCTAATCTATTCTTGAAAAGTTAAGGTTTCTCTTCGTCTCTACGATGGAACCATCCCATATGAAATCCTAACATATGAAAACCTTATTTTTGTATGTATTAAAACCAGATTAGCTATCTGCTATGATCTTAAATTAAAAGATCAAATGAAAAGAGAACATCTGCTTGAGCGAAAATAGCTTGGCGAATTCTATGAGAAATTCAACTGTGATCTTTCGGTATGTCCTTTATCTTCCAAACATAAGGGAAAAACAAAACAGACTGTTTTTCCTAAACATGAAAAAACACGTCATAAAAAATGTGACAAATTCACGCATAAACACAAGCACTCTCGTCCCTCTGATTCTAAAACCAAAGAGGCAAGAAAAATAAAATGTTACAGATGTGGCGTGTCATTATGCAGAGATACAGTCGAGAAGTTAATGAACTTCAAATTGGCGGTTAAAATAAACCCGATGAAAATCGCTTACATCCTCGATTGAAAATCAAGAAGTTGCAGATCATATTTCATCTTCATCTTCATCAATTCGATAAATCGACAAATCCCAGCGTGTCATAAATTATTATAAAATATAATATATGGCCGTGCATAGCGCTCACCGAGCAAAATGACCAATTAATTAAATTTTAACACAAGTTGATGAAGATTCAACTCGTGGCAAAATTATTGATCTTCTTAATGATAAAAAGAAAGATAAATTAGAAAAATTTAATTACAAGCCTCATATATATTCCTTATCTGAAGTATTTAAGAAAAAATCCGAGGTAAGTTCATCGTTCTCTAATTCACCTTCTTTAGCAGAGCTAAAGATTGAATTAAAAAAATTGAAATTAGAGGTTGAGCAAATTAAAGCTGAGCAAGAACAGATGAATGGTCGTTTGATGGATCTTGAAATAAATCAAAAGACGCATAATTCATTTGAAAACGTAGAAGCCGATTTTAATCAAGAACTAGGTTTCTTACAAAATATTCAAAAGGCAATATACCAAAAATGGTATATTTCCATAAAATTAATTATAAATAAAGAATTTATTTTACCTAATTTAATTGCTCTTGTTGATAGTGGAGCAAACTTAAATTACATTCAAGAAAGAATTATTCCTTCTAAATATTTTGAAAAAAAACTAGTCAGCGGTTAAAGGCAGCCGACGGTGAGTCTTTACAAATTAAGTATAAATTATCATCTGTGACCCTGTGTCAAGATGATGTTTGTATTCAAATACCTTTTATTTTAGTCAAAAATTTAACACAACAGATTATTTTGGGAACTCCTTTTTTTCTTAAAATAATGCCTATCTCCAGGATTGATGACACAGGAATACAGTGTTCTTTATGGAACAAAGAAATTACATTCTGTTTTATCACCAATCCTAAAGAAATTATTATAAATGAAATAAATAGGCTTATTAATAAGTCTCTAATATAAATTATTTACAAGAAAAAATTTCTACTTTAACAATTAAGCAGCAAATTTCTTCCCCAAAAATAAAAGAAAAAAAATTCAAACTTGTCTTCAAGAATTCCGAATGTAAGTCTGTTGTGATAACTCAATTACTTTCTGGGAAAGAAAAACTCATGTTGTGGATCTCCCGTACATTGATAATTTTAATAAACGTGACATTCCCACTAAGGTTCGTCCATGTCAGATGAACGATCACTACCTTGCTTTATGCAATGATGAGATTGATGACTTATTGAAGAAAAGAATAATTAATAATCCTCCTTGGTATCGCATTCATGTTATGAATTGAAAAGGAAAGAGGGAGACCACAACTTGTAATTAATTACAAGACGTTAAACAAAGTATTAAAATATATCCGATATCCAATTCCCAATAAAAAGGATTTATTAAATAGATTGCATAATGCAAAAATATTTTCCAAATTTGATTTAAAATCAGGATATTGGCAGATCCAGATAAAAGAATCGGATCATATAAAAGCGCATTTACGGTACTTTGGACATTACGAATGGAATGTAAATGCTTTGGTTTAAAATGCACCTTAATTTCAAATCATGAATAATATATTTAAAGATTATTTTAAATATATTTTAGTCTATATTGATGATGTTCTTGTGTTCTCAAACACTATTGATGAACACTTCAACCATTTAAGAACATTTAAATGGTTAATAATAAAAAATGGGTTAATTATTTCAGAGCCAAAAATCAAATTATTTCAAAACGAAATAAGATTTTTAGGTCATAATATATCTAATGCTTCTATTATATTAATTAATAAAAATATTGAATTTGCTAACAAATTTTTTAATATCATTTTAGATAAAAACCAACTACAACGGTTCTTAGGAGCTCTCAATTATGTAGTTAATTTCTATCACAATCTGGCAAAGGATGCGACCCCACTCTTTGACAGATTAAAAAAAAAAATCCCCCACCATGATCTGATATTCATACCATGGCAGTGCACAAAATTAAAGAAAGGGTTCAAAATCTTCCATGTCTTAATCTTATGGACCCCACTAATTTCAAAATTGTTGAAACTAATGCCTCTGATAAGGGCTATGGAGGTATCCTAAAGCAGCGAAAGAATTCTAAAGAAGAATTAGTTCACTTTGTTTCTAGTAGATGGAATCCTACTCAGCATAAGTCTTTCATTATCAAAAAAGAAATGATTTCAATAATTAAGTGCATCTCAAAATTCCAAGATGATTTACTTAATCAATATTTTCTCTTTCGTATTGACAGTTTCTCACTCAAATACATCATTGAATAAGATGTAAAAAATTTAGTTTCAAAATAGATTTTTGCATCATGGCAATCACAGCTCTCTGTCTTCGATTTCGATTTTGAATTCATTAAATGTAATGAAAATTCTCTTCCTGATTTTCTAACCCATGAATTCTTGCAGGGACAATCAAGGGTGGATCACCCCGCATGGAAGGATGCATCCTCTTAATCGAGGAGGCAACTCTTCTTAGGAGGTCAGTGGTAAGTCGGTCAATTCAACAATTGGCATGATCGATTTGAAAACTTATCTTTCGGTACTTCTCTTCACTACTACGGTTGAAAAGGGTGAAACCTCAAAAGGCAACACCATCCCAAAGATGTCGTTGCCAGAACACTGTTTATTTCTCTAAAAAATAAAAGAATATTATTGAAATTAATCCCTCGATTATTCAATAAATAATCGTCTTATTTGAAAGATATTTGAAACAATCCTTTCCCATTTGAATCTAATCTCTCGGAGAAAATTATGAAAAATCTTAATACAATTAAAATGTGTTGAGATTAACCATGTTTGTGATCGACGAACAAATATTTTATTATGCGCGTTACAAAAAATCTTTCATCAAAGTGAATGTTCGACTCATTCCAAGAAAAAAAATATATTTTTATCCTCTACTAATTTACAGTACAAAATTGACGTAAATTATCGGTGTTATGTTAAAGATATGATAAAAGCCTTCTTCCTTCTCAATGAAAAACGAAGGCATTCATGGATGTTCATTATGAACAAAGATATTCTCAACAGAACTTTCGGCGTAGTTGGATGGTGGAACTATTTTGGGTAGAATTAAATATTCTTCCGGATCCGATCAAAGAAGTCTTCTTGAATGGATGGAAGCGTCCCAAAATGAGGCGATTAATCCCAAAGATGATCGAGGGCAAAATCTCCACTTCTTTCTGCCAAATCCATGGATTTGGGCTAACGTTATTCTTGGAAAGGACCCTTTTTCAAGGTCCTTCAAAGATAGTTTCTTTTAAAATGGTGGAATTGAATAACATTGAGGATAAAAAGCAATCAAATTATCAAACTTCGACTAACAGTTCCTCAAAACTCAGCGATTTTGAATTATATGTTGATGTACTTGAGTATTAAAAGGCGTTACTCATGAAACGAAGTTCATAAAAGGAACTCGAAAATTCAGAATCAACTTGAGTGTTTAATCACTATATCTACATCTGCGATAGCGGCGAATCCTCTGACGGTGTCGACGTGGAATCCACTGGAGAAAATTAAATGGATTCCAGCTTCTACAGCTAAATTATTGCTTCCACTTTGCCTTTACAGCGCAAAAGGAAAGTATCATTATTATCTCCACGACACTTTACTTTCTGACTCAGCGGATGATATTATCTCCATGGAGAATCTCTTCTGACAACTCATAAAGCATTCTCACATGAAATAATCTACTTTCCACCTCAAAAGTAGACATTATTGACTCCACTATGGCAGCAATTATTTTATCTAATAATTGTACCTTTGCTTAATGTCTAAGCAAAGTTTTCTTTCTTCCTCCACTTCTATATAAGGAGGCATTGTCTTTGTTGTAAGTGTGCTTAGTTTTTTCTCTTCTCCTCTTCTCCTCTTCTCTTCTTATCTCCTCTATTAACTCCCTTAGATTAAGTTTTGACACATTTTGACTTTTAGGTCGGTTAGTCAACTTAGTCAATGACCATTAGGTAGTTAAGCTCAAATGATGGCTTGACCAAGTTCAAACATTGATCATGAATGAGTTTGGATCAATGATTTCAATCAATTTATCCTATGGTGAGTTTTGGCTGATTTAGATTTCATTTTGGTCAAATGTTGACTTGGCCTTAGGTTTGACTTGGTTTACGATTTGAGCGATTGATCATCGTGATGATTGTTGCTCCATGCGTTGACATAAGTGAAATTATTCACTTATTTAATTTGTTTATATTGAAAAATGAAAGGAGTTGCTCATATTGATTATGATGACTGTTTGATCATAAAAAAAAATAAAAAATAAATAATAATAATAATTACTTTTAGTGCTTATTTAGATTACTATTATATTTATTTAGGGATATTTATGCACATATCGTTGTTTTTTTTTTAAAAAAAAAAATTTGCATACATCACACAATTTTTATATATTTATATAATATTTTTTATATTTTAAAATATATATTTTATTAAAAAAATATGGATAATGATGATATTTTAATATGACATAAAAATTGAGATGTTATATATATATACATAAAAATTGCATGACGTTTATACAAAATTCATATTTTTTATTCAGCCTTCAAATTTTTAAAATGAAATTTTGAAGCTGTGTACATTGGTGCATATCATAGTCAAACAATTTTAAATTTATGAAAGAGAAAAATAGGGGTTGAGACAGATTTTATTGTACACATATCTAATACACAATTTTTATGCATTTGCATCTCTAACAATTAAATTTAAATGTTTATAAATACCAATTTTCACATGAAAAACATATTTTATTTAAAAAAATAAATGATGATATTTTTAATATAATATTAAAAAATTAATTATCTTTTAAATATAAATAATAATTATGAGCTACATATGTAAAAGCAACTTTATATTATTAATTCAATGTTTTATACATATATATATATAACATTTGAGTGATATATATTATGGAACTCTTAAACCGTAAATGCAATTAAAAGTTTAATGCAGTGATCACTTCAAACATGTATTAGCGATAATTTTATTAAATGAAGCTAAAAAAATTAAAATATTAATTTAATAAGTAGTTAATATTTGAGTGTTATCCGAGTAATTATTCAATATTCTAAAACTCCTAAACATTTCATGAATAGGATACAGTATTACGAGTATTGTCGTGGAGATAAAGAAGTAGCTTAGCCCACTAAGCACAACAGTTATGTAAAAATAAATTTAAAACTCTTCATTAGTAGAAAACTTAAGATTTAATTTGTTGAGTCATATATATATATATATATAAATTTTATATACATTTCACACAAATTTTATATATTTACATATTTAATAGTTAAATTTTAATATTTACATACACAATACTTAAATCATTAATATTATCTTAAAAATGCTACTATCACTTTTTAAAAAAAAACATACTATATACCCTTAAAAAATACTATATATACATACCACATGAGAATTTTATATATTTATATATTTAATAGTTAACTTTTAATATTTACGTGCAGAATACTTAAATCATTATTATTATCTTAAAAATATTACTCATTTTATATATATATATATATAGATATATATATATATATACCCTAAAAATACAAAAACCTCCAGCTTAAATGAAATAAAATATGAATTAAACAAACAAAATAAATGGCAAACAAAAGCTTCTTTTCTACAGCAACTTCAAAATAAATACCAAAACCTCCAGCTTTAAAAAATAAAATTAAAAATAAAAAAAAAAATCAAGCGACCTACTGATCCACCAAGCACAAAACCACATGTTTATGCTCCCTATAAATTTTTTTTCCAGAAAATAAACAAAATTTTTTTCCTGACGTTATAAAAAATGGCTTATTTAGGATAATTTCATGGAGGATAATTATACGATCCAAAGCATAGCAGAACAAAACCAGTATTATTAAACTGACTTGAGTTTCCGAGAAGGTGGCCGTCTGAACATATTGATCAGATCATCAACGCCCTGTTAAGGAGATAAAAGGTTAACAGGTTTGTTAGCAGGTTAACGGCTCAATATTAACCTGTTAGAACAATTGCATGAAGGTTTACATACTCGTGTGGTGATGACGAGGAAACAAAAGAGAAGGATTATATACGATCCCAGAACTAACAGTAAGAGAAGGTCAAAAGTGACACTTGCGACCTGCATATTTATAAATATGTTAGTTTTTGTGAGGGTTTATGGGAGAGAAATTAGGTTAGAATGAGATTTAAAAAAAAATTAAATTAAATTATTGTGAGATATGTGTATATGAATAATTAATTTATTCATGTATTACAGTCATCGCAAAATAAATTTAGGGACTTTTTAATTGCCGAAAAAAGAATACATTATAATGCAATATATTTGAATTACTCTAAATTATTTGGTTGAAAACTTTACAAAAATACATGAATTTATTTTTATTATTTGGTAAAATAAATGTAATATAAATTATTTTGAAGTGGCCACACGGAGATTCTACGCTTACGGTGTATTTGAAATTAGCTTTAATCACCTAAATTCATAATTTACCTGTCTTAAGAAATTTTAAATACAATACATTACTTTAAAATTTTACTTTGCATCTTATCAAACATAAAAATTTGAAATCGCCTAATTTTTTAATAAAAATATATGATAACCTAACCATATTGTTTTTTTTTTTTCCTAACTGTGGTTTCAGAATTAATGGAATCTAAAGATTATGGAGACTCAAAACGATCTCTTCTACCAAAGAACAGTAGAAGACAGGGACTTCAAATAGTATACAAGAAATATTAATCATTCAACCCTATTTCATAGGAACCTAAGATATACTAAATAGATGATTTTTTTTTTTCTAGAAGAAATGAATTAAGAAAGAATATTACTAAACAGTACCTGATAAATGTTAAGTGTTGCTGTTGTCGAATCATAGAAGGTGAAGATGCCATCCAAGCTTTCATGAGCGCCATACACATCAACTGTATGTTCAGACAGTTCCTGTAATAATTTACACAGATTCTGCAACTTAATAATGAAAAAGGGCAAAACAGTACCCTAAACTCTCTCTCTCTCTCTCTCTCTCTCTCTCTCAAAAGATATGATATCAGAGAGCTTTTTTTTTTTTTGATCATTTTGCTACCATTTTCTTTGTTTTAGAAATTTGCTTTTGAACCAAAGGAAAATGAAGGTGAAACAACACTGCATTAGTGCTGAAATTAATAATAAAAAACGCTGCCATTATGAAGATTGATACCTTTTTCAAAGCTGAAATAATGGAGTTCGTCTTCTGAAGGAAGGGTGCCACTCTAGGAGTTCGTGACAAGAGATCTAACCACAAAGTTATGTAGGAGGGATTAATAGCCAAACTACTATTTTCTGCAAAAATCTGGATATTTCTACTTCGTTGCCCATAAATATGCCTCTGCAAGAACAAAATTCAATAAGCTTTTAGAAAAAAAGAAAAAAAAAGGAAAAAGGGTGGGGGAGGAATTTACATACATACCACACAAATCTTATATATTTACACCTAAATTTTAATTTTTATATATACAACACCTTAAAGATTCACAGCTAATTAAGTATGATTTTCAACACAACCCAACAATCTCAATGCGCCAAAGAAGGATCGAGCCAAAGTAAATTTTGATTTGTTTAGACTGAAATGGTTTCCAAACAAACTCTGGAAGGTTAATTCAAGTTTTTGAAAGCTTGTGCCAATTGAACTGAGACTCAAATGGACCAAAATGAAGACACAACCTATTTGAAAAAATCCATAACAGAACTAGAACAAACAAGTCTTTCCGAGGTTTCTACTAAAATATTCATTGTCACGTCCACACAAATAAATTGATAAATAACAAACGCTACCTCCCACTAGTTTTTGTGAGACATTTTAGAATTTACTGAAATTTCATTTGACAATAGCATAGATAAAAATTTGCTTGCCAAGTTAAGAAACAGGAAGCACGAGTTATGCTTGAAGACTATATTGTAAGATGGATGCTTCACCTGAAAATGAAAACCTCTCAAAGAAATTGAAATTTTTTAAGAATTTGTGATCATGTTACAAAGAAGATAAACCAGTAGGCTAACGAAATAAACAATGGTGAACAGAAACTTCATTACAACAACTACTACAACAAGCCTTTATCCCACTAAGTGTGGTCAGCTACATGAATACTTCGTCTCCATTGTGTCCTATTATGTGTCAAATTCTCATTTAATTCAAGTATACTTAGGTCATTTTTTACATCTCTTTGTCTTTTAGGTCTATATCTTATAAGATAAATCTAATGCATCTCTCCTACGGGATCATCACGACGCTTTATGTGGCCAAACCATCTAAGACTCTCTCTAATCTTATCTGCCTGGAGTACTCCAACTTTTTTTAACATACTCATTTGCATTTTATCTCTAAGAGTAAAGCCACTCATCCACGAGCATCCTCATCTCTAACTTAGCTTAGTCTTTATATTGGCGTTACCTTAAGTCATTGCGGGTCTTACCACCATCTTATAAAATTTTCCAGTTTAAGTGGAACTTTTCTATCGCAGCCGGATGCATTCCTCCACTTCAATCCTTCAATTCTACTAATAACATCTCCATCTATTTCACCATCATTTTGAAAAAAATATAACCTAAATATCTGAATTGCTCACTCTTATTAATGACTTGTTCCCTTAATATCACAACACTACCACTAGACCTTCTACAACTAAAATTACACTCCATGTATTCAGTTTTAGATCTACTTAAGCGAAAACCTTTAGACTCTAATTTTGACCTCCATAATTCAAGTTTCTCTTGGACTCCCTCTCTAATCTTATCAACAAGAAGAATGTCATCAAAAAACATACACCAAGGTACATAACTAAAGCCTAGTTAGAACATCCATAACTAAAGCAAAAAAGATAAGGGCTTAAAGTTGATCCTTGATGTAATCCAATTGAAAAAAATATTTGCCAATCCTCCTTGTGTTTGGACAAAATAGTATAATATATTCTGAATATAATAAGCTTTCCTCTAGAAATCAATAAATATCTATGTAGATCTCCTCATACTTTCTCTATACTTCTCCATCAAACCTCTTAACAAATGTAGTAGATCTACGCATGAAACCAAAGATTGTGAGAAACTTTGTATCACATCGTACTATGCTCAATTACCTCTCCCATAATTTTAATGTATGATTAACTTAATTCTCATAATTTGCACTCTTGTGCATCACCTTTATTCTTAAATATAGGAACCAACAAACTCTTTCTCCACTCTGGCATCTTTTCAGTCTTTAAAATAACATTAAAAAGATTTATAAGCCAAAAAATTCCTTGAACTCTTACACATTTCCACACTTCTATAGAAATATCATCAGGTCTTATTGCTTTTCCATATTTTATTTTCTTTAAAGTTTCTTTAACTTCAGACTTACTAATACGACGATAAAAATAAAATTCTCTATTTTTGTTTAGGGTATTAAAGTTGCTAAAATCAATTGTACTTTCATATCCTTCATTGAAAAATTTATCAATCATATATATCTTTTATTATTTTCATATTGTCTACATCTCACACAGTTCTTTCTTCTCATCTCTTTGGTTGTTAACTTATACATCTGTCTTTCATTGGTATCTAATCTATTGTATAAATCACTAAAATTTAAATTTTTTCATCATATATTCTTTCTTAGAATCTACTTTATATCTTTTCTAATTCTCCAAGTTTTTACATTTAAAATAAATTTTATAATCAATCTTCTTTATCTTCTTTGCATTATGTCATCAAATATTATTTTATTAAAGCTTTTCTTTTGATTCTCCAAGCATTTTTTAAATTTAATTTACTTCTTCTTATTCATAATATTAAACTTCTTATGAATATCCCAAATATTAAGCTCTTTGTAAAGCTCTTAAAATATTTTTATTTGTGTTCTTTAAGTATCAATCTGGACATGATAATTTGATTTATTTTTTTTTACTTCTGATCTGTCTTAAAATCTAAAATTAATCGATGTTGGGTGCTTAAACTTTCACTTGAATGAGCTACAATCTTTCTACTATCTCAATTTTTCTTATCGGAAAATAATCAATCTGTGTTTTCTTAGATCCATTTTATAAGTAATAATATGTTCTATCTTTTCTTAAATAAAAGTATTAGATTCTACAATTTAATATAGTCTTTATCTTCATTTAATTAAAACCATTCATGTCGTGAATACTTTTAAAGTCTTCTACCACTCTACATGTCATTTAAATCTCCTCCGATAAATATTTTTTTCTGAGAGGAATCTTTGTGTCTCTAATTCATTCCAAAATTTTCTTTTGCATCCAAACCTACTTGAGGGGTATAAATACTTATAACATCGATAATCTTAGTATCATAATCTTTAAAATTTATTTTATCTCATCTATTAATATTTATAACGTTATCTTTCAAACTTTTATATAATGTGTTTCTAATTCATTCTACCGAATCTAAAGTTTAAAACCTAAACTATCAATCTCCTTAACCATTTAGTTTCTTAAGACATAAAATATTTATCTTTCTATGAACCATTAATTTACGTAAGAGTACCTATATTCCAAGATTCTAACCTAATTCTAGTTTCAACTAACTTCCTTGCGCATCAGTCCATAATGTGGGAACCCCTTTAATTTAACATTGCAGGGTAGATCGTGACCACATTTTTTTTATATTCATAGTAGGCGATGGGATAGCGTCTTAAAAGATTTAAAGGATTTATGTGATTATTTCGAATTTTACGTTGGTACTATCGCAACCCTCCACTTTTCACATTCGGACTTGGGACCGACAAGGTAATTTCAACATTTTAAAAACTGCATATAGGAAACAAAAAACAGGTGAAATTTTGAAAGATTCTTCAACAAGAAGCCCAACCCCTCCACCATTGCCTATTTCATTCAAAAAGAAGCAAAGCTCCCTTTCTTGTCATTAAATAAAAAGGTCATTTGTACCATACACTATATTTAGCTCACGGTACAAAATTTTAACAAAACGGTCTCCGAACCAGCAGGCATGAAATATTAAAAGTAATATTGCATGAAATACAAGGTTCGTCTAGTATAAGTGGAATCAGAGATCTTACAGCAAGGCTCTCGGCAACAAATTTTACACTTCTATAGATTGCAGCTTCATCTACTAAATCCCTGCAGAAAATTTTAAATCTAAATAACAGCACCTTAAAATCAAGAAATATAAAATAGATATTTTGCAACCATACCTGGAATCATATAGACCCCCTGTACCTTCCAGTAGTTCGGAGGCAACTGGAAGTTCAGAAAGTGTCAAAGCAGTTACTCTTACTCTAGAAAATTGCTCATGTTCCCATGCAACCTGCAGTGATATATACATTTTCTACATCAAAAGGGTCGAACTACATTTTCGTGAAAAAATTAAATAAACAAACTCCACTTCCAATTAGATCACTCAGATGAATAAAGTAGCCATTCTTCCACAGAAAGTAAAACGATATAAAATAGAGATGCAAACTGAATATCAGAACAAGCGATGAAACAAACCAACAGATGATGATAAAGAATCGATATAGGGGATTGGATCTATTTAAACATACAAAAAATATGTATAAAGAAAAAAGTTTGGGTTCTGAAATTTGTAGCTTCTAAAGATACAATAAACATTCAGCAGGAAAGAGCGGGAGTGATCTGTTTTAAAAATGCCAAAAATGATTATTTAATATTGCAGCACATGAACGAAAGCACTTAAACGTTGTCTTAGGCTCCATGCACTGAAAAACATGGCCACGAATGAAGAAAAACAAGATCAAACATCCAGTGTCAAATATGACGATCTTATTGCCTGAATGAATTAAACAAAAGAAAAGAAAGAAAAAATGAACATAAATAGCAACCACCACATGGGGGTAAAAGCAGAGTGAATGGAAAATATACTGCAACAAATACAGAATTTAGCAATTTTTTTCAAAATATTTTCAAAAGAAAGCATCATAAGAGAAAATATCTGGCCACCATTTTTTAGGCAGAATGAACAACTTGTCATGAGTAGTTTTATTAATGTTGCTTCAAAAAGTATAGAAACAGAGTGATCAAATGCGAATGCTTCTTTATATGTATATTATCTAACCATCATTAAAGTAAAATGCTTCCTTCAGTCAGATAACAGGAGAGGAATATCCTGACTGAAAGAATTTCAATGAGAAGGAATACTCCACTCTTATCGCCAGTGCACTTGGCACTGATTTTTACACCACCTCTTGTACAGTTGTACTCATGGTTCACATCATCATTCCCTAGACAATTTTACCTTTCGGTGCAACATGCTATAGAGAATCTCATGTTTGTACGCATCTCACTTAATTATTCGATTTCCATAGCAACTGGATAGCACAAAGAATTGTGTGGGAATTGCATCTTTCCTTTTTACTTTAAGAAAAAGCTAAAAATATCTTACTATATAGGAAGGTCTTTATGTTTTGCATAAAGAGGGATTTTGGATATTCGGTTAAAGACCTTTTCTCATCATATGTTTCATATCTTTTATACATTTTAGGAAGTTTTAAAATGATCTTTCAGGAAAAACACTTGGAAATCTCCGCCAACTTAGGATGTTAGGGAGTTCATTTTCTATGAGGCGGATTGATTTATATTTAACTAGATTTATCTTAACATCATGTTAAGATTTATTTAGGTCTGGGTTATATTTCTTATGGATGCAATCATCCATAGTTAATTACCCCTCTTACCACAGTACGAGAGCACTCTCAACTAATGTTGAACATAAACATGAATATTTGATATAAATCAATGCTTAGTGGCGTGGTCTAGCTGATTGTCTTAGGAGGGTAGATGCAATCAAGATCTCATTAATTAGTTATCTCAGGACTACCATTATTCCAGTCTACCAACATCAAAGGGCTATTAGCCGTAATGCCCATAGAACCTGATTAGCATTGCTGGGTTGCCTCCTCCCAAGAATCCTAAGTAGACTAGGGTTGTTGTGTAGAATTTGTTGTGCAAGTATTTATTGAATTATTTAAGCTAAACTTACCTTGCAAGGCTATCAAATAATTCAATTTTATGAAGTCTACATTGCAGATATACATAGAGCATACATCCATTGGAATGTCATGATTTGAATGATTTAAGTTTGCATTGCAAACAAGCATTGACCTTACATCCATTGGAAAGCTAATGTTTATGATTGAAATCTACCTTAACAGACAGACATTGGACTTACATCAATTAGAATGCCAATTTCATTGTGAATGGAGTTTGTCTTGCAGAAAAATATTGGACTTACATCCATTGGAATGCCAATTTTTTATTGGACTTACATCCCTTTGGAATGCCAGATTTGGATTGAACTTACATCCGTTTGGGCTTACATTCATTGAAATTTCATGATTCGAACAATTAAAGTTTGCATTGTAGACATGCATAAGGCTTACATCCATCAAAATGTCATTTCAATTGGACTTACATCTCTTTGGAATGCAGATTTGGATTAGGCTTATATCCATTTAGAATGTCATTTTGGATTGGGCTTACATCCCTTTGGAATATCAATTTGAATGATTAAAGTATGCATTGTAGACAGACGTAGAGCTTACATCCATTGGAACCCACAATTTAATATGTGACTAAACTCTATCTTGCAAACAAGCATAGGCTTACATCCATTGGAATGTCATTGTTTAATATGATTGGAGTTTGCATTACAGTCATATACTAAGCTTACATTCATTGAAATGTCAATTCTTAATATGATTAAAGTCTGCATTACAGACAAACATTAGGTTACATCCATTGGAATGTTACTGCTTAATAAAGTGTAATTAGTTTATGAATATAGTTGAACTTACATCCCTTAGGAATGTCAAGTTAAAATTGGTTTAACCTCATCTTATGTCTGGATGAATTTTTTATTTCAATCTTCTCTTTTATGTTTGAGATGAATCTTTGATTCATTACTACCCCCAAGATCAACGACAAATGTATTCAAATTTATCCCATTCGGACCCAAGATCGACCGACGTGATTCTTCAAATTCTAAATCTAAAAATACAAAAATTTTTGCAAGTCCTTAAGATTTAAAAGCAATTATGCCAAATGAAAAAGCTATGAAATTCCCAAAACAACCCTAATTCTTCACTTAAAGGCATCGGTTCTCAATTCAAGCTATTTCATGCGAATCAATGTGATTTGGTTTGGTTTGAACCCTCTCTCTCTCTCTCTTATAAAGCCTCACCAACCCCTCTCTCTAATAGAGAATCGTGCCTCAATCATACTCACTTCTTTTTTTGTGTGATTTTGCCGACAATTAGGGCTAGGTTTTTTTTCCAGTTGTAAACATTTAATTATAATAAATGACTAATTTATGCATTTAGTAATAAAGTTGCCCTAGTCTCATATATGAATACAACAACAACAACAAGCCTTAATCCCACTAGGTGGGGTCGGTTACATGAATCCTTCATCTCCATTGTGTCCTATTATGTGTCAAATTCTCATTTAAATCAAGTATACTAAGATCATTTTTTATACATCTTAACCAAGTCTTTTTTAGGACTCTACCTTTCTTTAAAAGTCTAATCTACTCTCTAATCGAGTCATCGGATGATGCTTTATGTGACCAAACCATTAAGGCTCACTAATCTTATCTACCACTAGAGCTACTCCAACTTTTCCCGAATATACTCATTTTGCATTCTATCTCTAAGAGTAAAGCAACTCATCCACTAAGCATCCTCATCTCTATAACACTTAGTCTTATGCTTCTCTTTTATTGGCCAACATTCTACACCATAAGTCATTCAGGTCTTACCATCTTATAAAATTTTTAAGTTTAAGTGAAACTTTTCTATCACATAATAGGCCGGATGCATTCCTCCACTTCAACCAACCTACTAACTAACATCTCCATCTATTTCACCATCATTTTGAACAATAGAGCCTAAATATAATCACTCTTATTAATGACTTGTTCACCACAATACTAGAATCTTACAATAAAATTACACTCCATATATTGGGTTTTAGATCTACTTAAACGAAAACCTTTAGACTAGAGTTGATCTCCATAATTCAAGTTTCGTTGAACTCCCTCTCTCTTATCAACAAGAAGAATGTCATCGAAAAAGCATACACCAAGGTACATCTTCTTGTAAATGCCTAATAAGAACATCCATAACTAAAGTAAAAAAGATAAGGGCTTAAAGTTGATCCTTGATGTAATCCAAGCTGAAATAGGAAAATATTTTATCAATCTCCTTGTGTTTGGACACAAAGTCTCAGTATACATATCCTTAATGACTTGAATATAACCAATATTAACTCATTTATGTTCTAGAACTCTCCAAAGAACATCTCTTGAAACTTTATCATAAGATTTCTCTAAATCAATAAATATCATATGTAGATCCTCCTTACTTTCTCTATGCTTCTCCATCTTGACAAATGTATAGCATCCATAGTAGATCTGGGCATGAAACCAAAGCGATTATGAGAAACTTTTGTATTACATCGTAACTATGCTCACTCTCTCCCATAATTTTAATGTACGACACATTAACTTAATTCCTCATAATTTGCACACTCTTGTGCATTATTCTTAAATATAAGAACCAACAAACTCTTTCTCCACTCATCACAACTTTTAGCTTTAAAATGACATTAAAAGATTTGTAAGCCAAGAAATTCTTTGATCTCTAAACATTTCCACATCATTGGAATATTATCAGGTCTCTTGCTTTTCCACATTTCATTTTCTTTAAAGCTTCTAACTTGATTACTAATCTGACGATAAAATGAAATTCTCTATTTTTGTTTAGTATTAAGATTGCTAAAATCATCGTACTTTCAGATCCTTCATTGAAAAGTTTATCAAAATACCTCATCCATTATTTTCAATATCCTTTTCTAAAAAAAGTATTTTATTATTTCATTATCTCCCAACAGTCTTTATATATCTCTTTGGTTGACTAATTTATCATACATCTTTCATCGTAACATGTCTAATCATTGTATAAATCACTAAAAAGTAAATTTTTTTATTATCGTATATTCTTTCTTAGAATCTCTGGTACTTTATATCTTTCCTTCTCCAAGTTTTTAAACCAAGTTTTATAATCTTGCTTATTTTTTATCTTCTTTGCACTCACTCACATTGTCTTATTAAAAGTTTTTCTTTTTATTCTCCAAATCATATTTAGCTTGCTTAATTTACTTTATTTTTCACATAATGTTAACTTCTACATGAACACATTCAATCTGTAACTTAAAAATATTTTTATTTGTGTTCTTTAAGTGTCCATCTAATCACAGGATGATAATTTGATTTATTTTCTCTTCAACCTTTCGTTTTAAAATCTAAACTAATCGATGTTGATCTTAGATTTTCACTGGAATAACCTTCCAATCTTTCTGATCTAAAGCGATCTATTTTTTCGAAAATAATCAATCTGTGTTTTCTTGATCCATTTTATAAGTAATAATATGATCATCTCTTTCTTAAATAAAGTGTTAGAACTACAAAATCGTAAAATTTAAAACAAAATCTAATATAGTCTGCCTTCTTCATTATCATTCATTAAACTGAATAAAATCTTTTACTCTCTACGTCCATTTAAATCTCCTCCAAATATTTTTTTTCTTGAGGGTATCTTTTGTATTAATCCTCTAATTCATTACAAAAATTTTTGCTTACCTCCCTACTTGAGCGTACATAACATTGATAATCTTTATCAACAATAATCTTTAAAATTTATAATTATCTCGCGTCATTAATGTTTATAACATTATCTTTTTTATCTAATCACACTTTCTGGCATTTAGTTCGACTTTTACCGAATCTTAAAGTTTAAACCTAAACTATCAATCTCTTTCCCTTAACTCCATTGAACACATAAAATATTATCTTTCTATGAACCATAATATCTATTTTCCATTAATTTACACAGTAAGAGTACCTATATTCCAAGATGCTAACCTAATTCTAATTTCATGGACTAACTTTTGCCCGCATCCGCCCATAATGTGGGAACCCTTGCTTATTTAACATGCACCCGGGCGATCGTGACTTAACACATTTTCAGTATTCAAACATACAAGGTCACGCTTCAGGGGCGCCTAGCATTAACACAATGATTTAAAGGATTCATGTCATGATTATTTTGACAAGTTTTACGCTGGTTGTCGACTACCTAACGCAACCCTCCACTTTTCATATCCGGACTTGGGACCGGCAATGGTAGTGTTATCTCATATATGAATGAGCAAAATAAATAAATAAAATTTCAATTCTCTCTAAAAATTAACATGGGATTAGAACATCTATTATAATCCTCGCATCGCACAAAAAAAAAAACTAACAATCCATCTCCAACGTTCATCTGGCTTTCACGTTGTCTTTGGCATACTGCAGCTGGACCAATGTAGTGAATCATCTTAGCCACTCTTCACATCAAACCCTCTATGAACATTCTTCCATAATGCTGAGATTGGATCTATGTAGAACAGCCAATTTTCTATAACTCTTTATCAGTATCAAACCAGACAATTGACTTCCTTCACTTCTGCAACCCATAAGCCTCTTGTCTTTAGCCAATGCTCGGGTGCCCTGCTTTCGCATCCAAACCTTGACCTCACATATCTCACACCCTTCTTCCACCAAAAACACTTCTCCAAAATTATTACTCTCTTTTATATATTATTCTCAACTTCTCTTGTTGTTGATGGATTCACCTCAACAGCTTGTATTTTATTGAATGGCTCTCCTTCTATTTGGCCGAGCAATGGTGGAGCAAATGCTAGTAGTACTACTTAGCATCAAGAGTTTTAAAGCCAACCATCATTGTAGCCATGTGTTCCCTTTTCATGGTCGTTTGATCAGCCATTTACTTGTCAATCTCTTCTTTTATGCTGAAAACACCTAAAATTGAATGTAATCTCTACCCACAATTACTATCATTAAGCCCCATAAAATCATTAGCAATTACTTTAACTATTTTTTTTCATTTACCCAAAAAATAACAAGAAATCTATATAAATTAAAAAAAAAAACTAAAACTACCACTTAAAAATAGTTTACTTGATCTTAGATTCCCTTCTTAAAAGGTTGTGAGTCCTTAGGATAAGGAGAATTCAGAAGAGTAAACTTTGGTAAGTTGCCTTGGTTCCCTTCAACTAATTTATATCCTCTCTTCTAACAACTTCTCCTTACTAGAAATTTGATATCACAACTTTTCAATTAAGTTTCCGCTTAATTCATATTTACAATTAAATCAACTATTTTAAATCAAATGTGTCAACCAAAAAGATTGCTACGTGAATTTTTTTAATACTCTTTTTATAGAGATTCTGCCCTCAAGATATGTTTCATTAAACATGCTCTAAATCATTATTTTTGCATATAATACATTTTAGTTCTAGGCTTTACCAAATTTTCACGTCTGTGGTTACTCGCATGGAATAAGACAATTTCAAAGTATAAATTATGAAATAAAGTAAAAAGGTGCATAAATCCAAATTTTCTTCTTAAAAAATCAACTTTAAAAAGAAAAAAAAACTCAAATCAATAATCACTAGAATACAACCATGCATTGGGATGGAATTTAGCAAAAATAAAGTGAAATAAAAAAAAAATCTGAAAGTACTTAAAATTATTTTAAACTTCATGCACCAAGAAATGAAGAAAAGAAGCCAGTTAAGGTTTCAGAATTTACTCACACGTGGATTTGAGATATTAATTTTTTTGTGTTTTATGCCAATTTTGACTCCCATATCTTGTGCAATATCTGAAAGAACCTGCCATTAAAAATTCAAAGTCTCTTAATTAAGGCGGAATTACTAAATGAATTTAAAAAAAATAATATAGTTTGTTCTTGAATTACATCAAACACTTGTTTTATATAGGCATTTTCTGGTGGCTTTGATACATGAACCCACAACTCATTGTTCCAAGAGCCAATGCTATTCAAGCATATGGCATAGTCAATGCTCTCTCTTAATCGTTGATCAAAACTCCTCAACCACTGAAAGAATAGAGTACATAGTACATGAGTAAAAATGTTAGTGTATATATATATCAAAAGGACAGAGTATTTATTGCTAACACTAACAGAAGTGGGAGGTAGACCTTAAAAGTTCCATTGTAATTATAAGGTCCACCAGATGTCAGCCCAAAAAGTAGATTATATCTCCCTCTTGTCTTAGGATTGGAATAAAGACGAGAAAAAAGACGTGCTATTTCCAAAAGTGCCACAACACCACTCCCATTGCTGTCACTCCCCACTGACAGTGCCTGCCTTAACATAAGAAATAGGCATCACAACCTTAAGTTTACATTATGGATAAACCAATGATTGATTAAGATGATCTTACCGGGGTAGCACCAAAAGTATCATAGGATGCAACTATAGCAATTGTAGGCAATTGATTAGCACCATCATCCTCTTTTAGCCCAGGCAACCATCCCTGCAATGGAAATATCAAAAGGAAACAGGTAAGGAAAAACTGCTACTGAATTCCTGAATGAATGTATACTTGTCACAGCACTGTTAAAAATAAATAAATCCCAATATGATCCTCCGACTATTTACATGTGGCCAATTTAGTCCGAGGTATCACATTCTCCAATTTAGTCACCTAACTATACAAAATAGATCCAAAATGGTTCCTCAAATAGAAAATAAATACAAAATTGATCCCAATTTAGTCCCTCAACTAAACAAAATTGAACCCAATTTAATCCCCAAATGACCATTTAGGCACAGACTAAATTGGAGAAAAGTTATAACTCCAGGATTAAATTGGTCGCATGCAAATAACTGGGGGACCATTTTGATATTTAGCTCATTGCTAAAGTTATGAATGACTTGTCAAGATCAGAGCAGAATAAAAATGCCCGCCACATGAACTATACTACCAGTCATATGATGAGAGGAGCATAAAGCCATGACAAACATCAGGAAACAGACAAAAAAAACACTAACCCATATTTATTTTATAGGGGAATTTTCATCAAGCACAAGTGCTCTATATTGTTCTATGAACAGTGAAATCCTACTTTAAATGGAAACAGCCACCTTTGAGCTCTTCATTTTTCTCATATTTTTCAAGACAGTACGTCTACGGGACTCAACACTCGAATTAGAGTTCCTGAAAAAACAGAACTTAACAGGATTTTCATGAACTAAACTAATTTCACTTTCTCCTCAAGAAAATTACAAGAACAAACATTTATATTGTATTAAGAAGCAATGTTTACAGACCTACTGCCAAATGCAAATATTTACAAGAATTTTAAAAAACTGTAAAAGGAGAGTTTACATCAAGCACTAGTGCTCAAAATTGTCCCATATACACTGTGAAATCCAACTCTAAATGGCAAACCTCAGTGCGAACTTGTTCAATTGGTAAGAATATTTTAAAGATGTTGCCAATGTCTTGGGATCAAATTCCATCTACATATAAAAAAATAAAAAAATAATCTAAATGACAAACAACAACCCTCGAGCTCTTCCTTTTTAATATAGTTTTAAGGACAGTGTGTCTATCAAGAAAAAGAATTCAAAAGGAATTTTGCGGACTAGCTAATTTCACTTAACATCCGCTGCAGATCTAAAACTCCTCAAGATACCCATACAACTAGCAATTTTTAAATTGATTGCATGATAAACTATTGGCATGATAGTCCAGGCACAGTATGAGATCTCATGTTTCATATTGTGCATGGTACCAATTTGGTCATATGTTTCCACCCTGGCCATATGGAAAAAGGAACTTTCAAGGCTAATACACTAAGGGCACTGGGCACATAGTCAGGAACGTAGGAAACATGGCAGCATCTCAAGAAGACATTGCCAAGCCAAACGGGCTTGAAGAAAAGTCGCACAATTTAATTTACCATGGAAACAGTACCAAATATCACTTTCAACAACTACTTAACCCTGATTCTCTATTTAAATAAGAGAAAATATGAAATCAGAGCCTACTACTAAAAAAACACTCAAAATTTTAGCATCAGAAATTGTTGGTACTAACGTTCAAAGAAAGTAAACTTGGACCTGAATATTGGTGATGGTGGGCGATGATACTTTCTTAGGCTCCCATGACGATACTACCAGCTTGTATCTGCAACGTCTCAGGATACAGCAAATTAAAACAACTATATTAGAGAAGATGAAAATCATTTGCCTTTTAAAATGAGAAACAATAACGGTCAACTTTAAGCTTGTATTAATGAGTAGTAGCACACAAAGCTTCATGAGCATAACAGCATTATACGGAAGAACATAAGGCGTATTTGAACTTTAAGCTTGCATTAATGGTGAATTTGAAACCACCAATCTTCTGAATTCATCATGTTCACAAAGATAAAGGAACTGGTTACGGAAAGGAGATGATAATCTGGAAAAAGAAAGCTGGAAGTAGGGAGAATAGAGGGTATTTTGGGTACTTATTGGGGGAGAGGGAGAAAACAAGGGAGAGAGATTTCTGTGGAGAGGGGCAGGGGAACAAGAGGTAAGGGAGTAGCAGGTGCTTGTAGGGAAAGAGTGAGGGAGAGAGGGAGAGAGGGAGGGAGGAGAGAGAGAGAGAGAGAGATTTGTCAGGAGAAGGGGTGAGAAAAAGGATCAAGAAAGAGATGTGGGTGGGTAGAGAGGAATGGAAGGAAACAATAGGAGAAAGAAAGGAATGTGGATGTGGGGGGTGGGGAAGAGAGAGAGAGAGAGAGAGAGGAGGAAGTTAAAAACATTGTGAACTCACACATAATACAATAACACCTTCTATACAAAATATAAGCACTAAAAGTTAGACTAAAATCACCTACATATAAAATAAATGCTTACGGATGTTAAATAATGAACAGATTCTCAAAAACAGATCAAATAAATTAATTAGCTACATCACATCAATGATAAAATAGATTAGTCGCCAGCTATAAAAGTTGAAAGGAAATGAGTGCCCCAAGAATCATGCCTGAATCTCTTGAGTAAACATAAACCTAATACAACTTTAACTCAAAATAACTTGAAAGATGTAACTGCTAGGTGAAATTTGAGATGACAATTGAAAGAAAGTGTCTTGTCAAGACACATTAATTGACATGCATTTCTGGATGCAACCTTAAAATAATGGTACTGCAGTGAGATCACAATTTTAGCTAAAAATGGGATAAATATGATAAAAACCAGAATTACAAAAAAAGATGAATTAAGTGATGACTAATAACGAGGAAGTTGACAAATGTGCCGCCTGTTTTGTTAAAAATTTAAACAAAAGGGTTCTAAGATGAGGCATTTATTACTACATTGCACTTCTAGAGTTTCTAGAGTCTCCCCTAAGCGATTGGTGAAGATCATGTACTATTGAAATCAACTTTATATTCAATCATAAAACTTTGCTTTAAAATGAGAAAATAGAAAGTTGGAATAAAACTAACAAAAGCATTATTCCCCAAATAGGTAATTCAGTAGCTGGGAAACTAAGAGTTTTCTGCAGGGCAAGTAAGAAAAGTACTAGATGCCTGCACAAAACATCACTTAGATCCATTTGCTTTGAAAAAGGATCGAAGAGGTTTAAAATGTCAAGCCATGATATATAAGTCATTTTACTACTTTCCTGCTTATCTAAACTAGAAAGTGCAAAATTACAACAATATCCTCTTAGTCTTCATCGCAACACATCAAACAGAAGAATTTTCCCATGTAGCAGTCACAGTTAACTCTTGCTGGTCAAATAAGGGAAGTTGCTAACATGTAATACCTCTTGTACTCTCATATGAAGGTCCAGCATATTTCTCCCTATGTCACTCCTATTGGATCAAGAAACCTCCACACAGACAACCTCCTGCCTCACATAACCTTCTCCAACTAAGAGAAACTACTCCTAAGCAGAAATCCCATATCACTTCCCTGTTTCCATATATATGCAAATAGCATCTATTTCTATACAATGACAGCATTGTCAGCCTCAATGAGGCATTGGAAAGGAGAGAGGAAGAACATAAGGCGTTATTGTTACCACAAGCTTAGATAATGGTCAGGTTAATAAAAATGAACCTAACAATTTCATGCATACAAATGTTTGGATGCTTTCTTACCATATAAAAACTAATGGACACAAATGGTACGTTGTAAAATAGTATGTTGTACAAGCTTCAATAATTCAAGAGGCTCCAAGCCTTGAACCAATTTGCTCAAATTTGGCTACCTAAACAAATCTGATATTAGGATTCAGCTTATCCTAGTTCATGGAACACATTTCAACTCTACATGTCAACAATGCTAGAAGACTTCCATTCAAGTAACAAAGATTATCATATCACCATCTATTGCATCATAATCAAAGAGCATTATGTCACCAAAGAGTGCCTCGTTGACAAGCCATTAAAAAAAAAGAACTTAAAGAGGTAACCCCCTTTTTATTTTCTCCCTCCCCATTATTGTATTTAGAATCGAAGGAGACATGTTACTCCTCTTTGTTTGGTGGATTAGGTTGCTAGCCAATTACTTGAATTTTTTAATTGAAATTTTTGGAATTGGTTTTTTACCTTACAAAAATTAATAAATACAAATATCATGTCATGCAAGCTTCACTAATTCAAGAGGCTCTAAGCATTGAAAAAATCTAGTGAAACTAGGCTATCTGAACTAATCTTACCATTGGGATTCAGCTTATTCAACTTCATGGACACACAGCAAACGGCATTTCAACGCTACATATCAACAATGCTAGAAGACTTCAATTCAAGTATCAAGGATTGTAATATCACTATCTAATGTATCATAATCAAAAAGTGCCACATCACCAAAGAGTGTCACATCAACAAGTCATTCAAAAAAAGTACGTAAAGAGGAAACCTCCAATTTTATTTCCTCTCTCCACATTATTGCATTTTAAATTGAAGAAGATGTGTCATCTCCTCGTTTTGTGGATTAGGTCGCTAGTAATTATTTGAATTTTGGATTGAAATTAAAGTGTTTGTTTCTAGTTTGTTACAAAGTTGTGATCGTATACTATTATAAATTAAGAGACCATGTAAGACTAATGACAATGGAACTCCAAATCTAACTTTAATGGAATCAATCCATGGTTGCCTAAACTTTATCCCATATCATCTCGCAAAAATTAATAGGTGCAGACACCAAATATAGCTATACGTCCAAATAGGGCAACCAAATAGCTATGTACTCAATGCATATTCCAATTTTTTAGTACATAGTGAGTATGCATTATCTACTTGTTGTGTGCTCAATATATACATACATGTGTGTGTGTGTGTGTGTGTGTGTGTGTATTATAAGCTTTCATTCTACTCCTCATAAACAAAAAGCTAAATCCAATCTAAACACAAGATCTAAACCCACTTTCTCCTTCCAACCGAGAGTGGTTGTACCATATTAAATCCCTTCTTATATTTATTCCACCGAAGTTCCAATTAGGCAATTCCCATAAACAACTCAATCCCTTGATCTAGAATTAAAAGTAGGAGTACTTTACAAAATCATAAATTTTAAATCACTTGTGTTTAGATCAAGAGAAGGAGGACCACCAAAACCCTTCATCCTAATCTAAAATCACACATCCACCTAGTTGTAGATTATTCAATTTAGATGGATAAATTAATATTAAAACAACCAACATTTAAGCTATTTTATTATAAGGAATGATTAATTTTAATAAATTAGTTAGTGAATCAATTACCGGTATAAAGGAAGTGCTGCTATCATTGTTATGGCCAACCATCCATATTATAGCCAAGTAAATGCAACTAATGCCTTGCTTGATAAAAGTTAAATGAAAGAATCCAACTATATTCTTCAATAAATGGTCTATTTAAGTATTTCTATTCATATTAGTGTAATATGATTAAACCAGTAAATTGTGTCAAATATTTCAATAAATAAATAAGTACAAGTCTTAGAATAAAGAAGTACATCAATGCAAATAAAAATATGTATTCGTTCTCAATCTCTGCATAGACATTATTTTACCTAATTAAAACAATGTGATATGACACATAATAGATGCAATCTTATGAACATTAGTTCAACGATAAAGCAAAACCAAGGAATAACCCTCTTTGTTAAAAATTCCAATCCAAATATTAGAAGGATCATAGGAAATCATGGCAAGCTTTCCACTATTATTGAAAAAGAAACAAACACAATTTTTGTTCTTATGAGCCTCTGAATGCTATGGCTAGAAACAAATAATGGAACCACATTTAGGCATTGAGTATAATATTTCTCCATCTAAATTTTAAAGTTGTAGAATTGTAAGAATTCATGACACATTTCCAGCTTTCAAAATCTATCCTGTAAGCATTGAAGTATGCATCTTTCCTACAACAACAACAACAACAAGCCTTTATTATTAATGGTGGGGTCATGAATCCTTCATCTATTATTCCATTATGTGTCAAATTCTTTTAATTCAAATATACTAGGGTCATTTTTTATACATCTTAACCAAGTCTTTTAGGTCTACCTCTACCTTTCTTAACATAAATTTAAATACTCTCCTAATGTCATCTGGACACTTTATGTGGCCAAACCATCTAAGGACTCTCTCTAATCTTATCAACCTACTCAACTTTTTCCCAAACATACTCATTTAGCATTTTATCTCTAAGAGTAAAGCCACTCATCCACCTAAGCATCCTCATCTATATAACTTAGTCTCTTCTATTGGCCAACATTATCGCACATAAGTCATTGGTCTTACCACCATCTTATAAAATTTTCCTTAAGTTTAAGTGGAACTTTTCTATGACACAGCCGATGCATTCCTCCACTTCAACCATCCAACTTGAATTCTACTAATAACATCTCCAACTATTTCACCATCATTTTGAACCATAGAGCCTAAATATCTGAATCACTCGCTCTTATTAATGATTTGTTCACCTAATGTATATTATAAAACTAAAATTACACTCAATATATTCATTTTAGATCTACTTAAACGAAAACCTTTAGACTCTAATGTTGACCTCCATAATTCAGAAAAGCATACACCAAGGTACATCTTCCTATAAATGCCTAGTAAGAACATCCATAACTAAAGCAAAAGATAAGGGCTTAAAGGCGATCCTTGATGTAATCCAATGAAATAGAAATTATTTTGTCAATCCACCTTGTGCTTGGGCACAAGTTAGTATTATCATTATCTTAATTACTTGAATATACCAATATTAACTCTTCCCCGTTCTCTCCAAGAATATCTCTTGAAACTTTATCATAAGCTTTCTCTAAATCAATAAATATCATATATAGATCCTCCTTACTTTATCTATACTTCTCCAAACCTCTTAACAAATATATATAGCATCCATGAGATCTACGGCATGAAACCACATTGTGAGAAACTTTTGTATCACATCGTAACCTATGTTCAATTTCTCTCCACAATTTTAATGTATGACACATTAACTTAATTCCTATAATTTGCACACTCGCGTATTCTTAAATATAGAACCAACAAACTCTTTCTCCACTCATTTAACATCTTTTTAGTCTTTAAAATAATTAAAAGATTTGTAAGCCAAGAAATTCTCGATCTCCTAAACATTTCACACTATTGGAATATCATCGGGCCTCTTGTTTTTTACATTTCATTTTCTTTAAAACTTCTCTAACTTTAGATTTACTAATCTGACGATAAAAATAAAATTCTCTATTTATGTTTAGTATTAAAATTGCTAAAATCAATTTATATCCTTCATTAAAAGTTTATCAAAATACTTCATCCATTTTCAATATCCCTAAGAAGATTTTATTATTTTTATCCTTAATCACTCACTGGTCTTTCTTCTCTATCTCTTTTGGTTTAACTTACTTACATCGTCTTTTCACCTTAATGTCTATTATATAAATCACTAAAAAATTTAAATTTTTTCATCATATATTTTTCTTAGAATCTCTAGACTTTATATCTTTCTCAATTCTTCAAGTTTTATATCTAAATCAAATTTTATAACAACGCTTTTATTTCTTACTCTTTCTTGCCTCGATCACATTATTTTATTAAAGAAAATTTTTCTTTTGATTCTATGACAGCTTTTAATGACTTGTTTAATTTTTTCACACATTATTATTTTCTTTATGAATATCTCAAATATTAAGCTCTTGTAGCTTTCTTCTTAAAATATTTTTATTTGTGTTCTTTAAGTCTCTCATCTAATCTTGCAGACAATAATTTGATTTATTTTTTTATAATCTTTCATCTTAAAATTCTAAAACTAACAATCGATGTTGAGTCTTAAACTTTCACTTGGAATGGCCTGATGTTTATAATAAGCGATCTATTTTTTCTTTAAAATAATTAATCAGATTTTCATATCTATTTTTATAAGTAATAATATGTTCATCTCTTTTCTTAAATAAATAGAACTACAAAATCGTAAATTTAAGAATCTAATATAGTCATATCTTCATTAATCAAAGAATCACCATTGAATCTTTAAAATCATCTACCTCTACCATATGTCATTTAAATCTCCTCCATAAATATTTTTCTTCAAAATATCTTTGTATTAATCCTCTAATTCATTCTAAAATTTTTTTTTTGAGCTACATCTAAACCTACTGAGGGATAAAACACTTATAACATTGATAATCTTAGTATCAATGATAATCTTAAAGTTATAATTCTATCTCCGTATTAATATTTATAACATTATCCTTCAAACTTTTTTATTTCACATATTTTCTTTCTGATTTAGTTAAAACCAACAGTTTAAAACCTAAACTATCAATCTCTTTCTTCCATTTAGTTTTACACATAAAATATTTATCTTTCTCATAATATATTCCATTAATTTAATTTATTTGTAAAAGTACCTATATTCCAAGATCCTAATAAAAGTATGCATCTTTCCTCTCTTATATTTATCAAATGCTCCATATTTCTTTTCAAAAATAAACTTCAAATGAGACTTCTAACTAAGGATGTTAAAAAGCTCATTTTTTTTTCAAATCGCTCATGTTCAACTCGCTAAGTAGCTCGTGTTTAATTTGTTTGTTCAATAAGATGAGTACAAAAAAATATCTAAAGTTCGATTTATAAACAAGCCTAACACATGACTTATTTTTAGCTCAAAATAAATAAATAATTTTCAAAAATATAATGTGTATATATATTATTATATAAATAAAGTTAAATTTTGTATTTATTTAAATGATTTATTCAGTTATAATAAATCATAATTAAATAAAATTTATATCAATTTTGGCCATTAGATTTAAAGCAAAAACTAATTAAAACTACTCAAATGCTATTCACATAAATCCCCACTCCGCCTCCAAAGTAGGCACTCTCGTCCCATGTTCCCAATCTATCCCTTATTTAACCCACTCCTCACAGCTCACAAACCCTACGATACTCCGATCCATACAAAGGTGCAAACACAGTAGCAACTTTAACTCCTCACAAGCAGGAAAGTAGCAATCCTCCAATCCTCATTTTCACGGTCTCATTCATGGTGGCAGCTCTAGGGTTTTTCACATTTCTCTCGTCCCTTGCCTCCACAGCCTATTTTGTACTCTTTCTTACCCTTTCGTGAAACTCTTGCCTCCTGAATCAAAGGTGAACCAAATTTTTGTTTCTAGACCTGCTATTAATTAAATTTATTTGATAGTATGATAATCTTCTTTATCAAACATTTAGTTAGATTATATTTTGAATTGCTACAAAGTTTCATTTCGAGAGTTAATTAGGCTTTACATTATGAGTGCATGTTGATTGTAGAAAATCTGAGGGTGCTGTAATTTTTTAGATAAATCTAAATTGTATTCCAAAAAATGTAGCAGTATAAATTTGTGTTTTTTAGATATTTATTTGAAGTTTTAAAACCTTATTTTGATTTTAAAAAATAACAAATTCTAATATTATTTTAAGTTAGATTGACCTAAATTCGAGCCAAACAAAAGCCATAGCCACATATACTCAAACAAGGTAAAACAAGTTGACTACAAACGGATTATACACAAGCATTTTTGAATGCTAACCAAATTCGAATAAGATCAAAATTAAGTGAGCCAAACACAAATATACTTCAGCTCGCTCAACCTCGGCTCATTTACACCCCTACTTTTAGTAATATTTTTTGCATTCTTTGTTATGATAGGAATAAGCTGATGATGGAGAATAAAATGGCAATAAATTCTCAGGCACTAAGCCTTCTCATCAAGATCAGTTGTAAGGAAGTCACTGGTAAAACAATGCCAAAAAGATACATGATAACAATTCTAACATGAACTTAAGCAAAGAAATTATATGGTGACAAAAAAACGGCATTTTCTTGACTCAGATTTCTTTCTTAAATTACCCTTACTTTTCTCATTCTTCTTTTTCTTACAGCTTGAAAGAATGAAAAATTAATAATTCTATATCACATAAAATATTTCTTTCAAAGGCCGTCAGAGTAAAAATAAACCACAATGTACAATAAATTCAAATATGATTACAAGGCAACATAAAAAAATGAAATAACTAGTCCACAAATACAACTGCATTAAATGCATCAAACAATTATCTAAAAATATTGATGAGAGACTTTCTTATGTTGGCTTACCCGCCACTTGTTGCTGAAGCAGGCTGACCAGTAGCATCACTCTTCCGTACATCAGCCAATATAGAATTAAGTTTACTATTCTCGAATGCAAAATACACTGGATACTGCAAGAAGTCACAAAGATTGTAATTTCAGTAATCGGAAACAAAAGAAGCCAAAAGAGAAGCTGATTCAAGATTACTTTACACGATTTTACTTAAACATGATTTATAAGAAACAAATGTTTTGCTCGATTCAGTAGCCAAAATAACACAATTCATTATTCAAAAAATAATAATAAATTTATTCATATCAAAAATTTTCAAACAAAAAAATGCTTTTTCTATAAGGTTTGCATGCTAAGAAACAAAAGTTCTTTTTACCTTAGGTTTGAGGTGAGGAAAATGTTTCATACTAAAGTACAGAAATGTGAAAATAAATAATTCAAATTGTAAAATGATCTCTAAAACACAAAACAGAGATAAAAGAACCCCTTTTAATTAATAACATCATATTAATTTATTTGCAAGTTATCATCATCAACGGCTGCTGCCTTATCTAAACTATTTAGGGTTGGCTTGGATTTGATTTCTCAATTTATTCATGTAGTGTGATGCATGACAAACACTAGCCTGTACAAGCCTTTTAGCACAACCTCTACACATGTTTCCATTAGTCTACCTTTTTACCTTTCTATTCCTTAGATGTTAAATTAATTTATTCATCTTATTGGTGTATTTTCTTATCCTCAATTGCACAATATGCAATCACTGAAGTCTGTGTGTACTATCATATCTTCAATAGTTGCCACTCCCATAGCCTCTAACAAATTAATTTTTCATGCAATCCTTCCATGCATTCATTTTAATATTCTCATTTTGCCATCATTAATTTTGTCATTAGTGACTTATTTCACTTGATACTCACATCCATATTCTATAATCACTGTAATTGTGATTATATTAATTTATCTTTAAGTCCTCATGATATGTTTTCATTGCATAGTTCTTTTAAGTGACTTCTCCATCCAAAATTTACTCTAGAACTTGGTCCTCATTTTTATCTTTGAAGTAACTTCTCCGTCCCAAATTTACTCTAGAAGTTGGTCCTCATTTTTATCTTTGAAGTGACTTCTCCATCCCAAATTTACTCTAGAAGTTGGTCCTCATTTTTATCCATATTGTTTTGCATAATAGATCCAATATATTTAAACTTATCACACAAAGATAGCACTTGACCTTTTAGCAATATTGGTTGATACTTGTCAAACTAATATTCACTAAAATTGCATATAATATACTCAGCTATATTCCATTAATATCAAGTCCCTAATGTTTTTATACAAATCAACAAGAGCTATAGTTTGCATTTGCTTCGGTAAATCATATATCTTTTTAAATTTAAAATAGGTCTTAATAGTATTTGTGTTTTTCTTTTCATTTTCTGAATATAATTTAATTATTTAAATAATCTTTTCTACCACATCACTCCAACATCAAGTTTCATTATCTTTTCTCATTTTATTTCTAGTCACTCCTAAAACTTCTACAGAAATATTCTTCATACACCTATTTATAAGCTTGGATCAACTTTTAAATTATAATTTGCCTCTTTTACCAAACTACTCTCAAGATTAACAAATTAATGCTATCTAAGTTCCACAATCTCGTCATAGGGTATTTTACATTAAACAATTTCTTTTTATTTGTAACATACACAGCCCTAAATTCTATTGTTCTGATATAGTAGCAAGTAGACAACAAATTGGTACAAACCCGAACTTTGTAGTTAAAGCATTTGATTATAACCAAAAATAAAATAATAAGCAGAAGAACATGATGAAATATAAATGGTTCGTAGTACAAAATCAGTGATATGGAGAATCAACTGTTGTCAAAAAAATGGGATAGAGAGTGTTAACAAAGAAGGTAGATCGATCATCTTCAGGATGTAGCAAGATAATCAACAAATAAAATTAATAAAAGTTTCAGTTGTTAGAACATAGCAGAAAAGCAACAGATTCAAACTTCCAAACAACGGATTTTACTTACAGGAATATAAGAATGTATGAGTAATTTTTCCAACTCAACCAAAATGCTTCTCGTTAGACTATCACCATGTATTTTGTCACTGTCATCCTTCCCCCTGATTCTTTGGAGCCGGTCCTTTTAGGAAGCAAAAGCAACAATCCTCCCAGTGGTTGTTTCCTAGTAATAAACTCTGAAATGGGATAAGGTAAAAATACCAGAATCATAGCCATGAACATTGCCTTGAACATGACTCATTATTAAAACTTTCCATTAAATAAAAAGATTGTAGAGATAGCAAGTGAAGCCGTGCAGAAATATAGAAAGTATAAAGCAAACGGCTGCCAAAAACATTAGTAATATTTTTAGAAGACACCTTGACCTTGATGGGTTGGTTACCATCAGAATGGGACTTGAAATACAGGCACACAATCATGGCCCCCTCTCCATATTCCAGGACCCCGTCCCCACTCACCCAATAAAAACACTTTTTCTCCTAGTTTGGTGAAAAAAAAAGCATATGATATGTTGTTCTACCACAGCAATTCAGTGAATTACTGTGGAAAGTGGAGAGTAAGGGAAAGAAAATAAATAAATAACATTTTTCCTTCTTTGTTTTTAACAAGTGAACTACAAGATTAGAAGATGGCACAAAAGGTTCACCCTTAGTGGCTATTTGGTAACCCATTTAAAGAATGATTAGGTGTAGGCTAAAACTTGCTAAAAATTTCGAAGGGATCTTAAAGTACAAACAAAAAATTCAAAATTTAACAAATTAATCAAATCCTGGCACAAAACTATAATTTATCAGGAAGCTATGACTTAAAAGATTAAGCAATCTCTTATCTCCCTCTCGCCCTATAAGCCTATTGTTCTCACCATTTTTCATCTCTCCTCCTCATGTCATCTCAATGTTTCACTAACCATCTCTTTGTATCACCTTCCCTCTATTAAAACTTAGATTTCTCAATAACTTCTACCTTTGCTCGATCCCTTCCTATCATCCCTACTTGTGACTCCTCTCAAGTATCATCCATGTTTCACCATCCTCATGCCTACTCTCCATCAAAACCCTCGACTTAATTGGCCACTTGGCCTACTTGGTACCTTGAATAAACCCACATTGATTTTTTTCTCTTTATTGCTGGTTTTGATGAGAAATATGTTGGATGTTGTATTTTTTTTTTCTTTCTGATGTTGGATCTATGATGTTATTCTATTGGTTTAAGTGATTATAAGGGAAATTCATAAAACTCTAGTTTATATTAATGTGAGTATAGAGTTAGTCTTGTTGAAAGATTGTTTGCATAATGAAAAACTTGATTTTATATAAGTTGTATAGGTCTACAACAAATATGCATCATTGTACTACTAATTGGGACAAGTTAATGTGGAATATAAAGATTAGTAGTGTGTTTTAAACAATAGTTAATCCAAGAACCTTGTAGCAGTTAATTGAAGTGGATTGATGGCACATTTCCAACGAATAAATATTATAACTTTCACAACACAACACTTTCAAAACAACAAAGGATCTACCTTTGCCAAAATTTTCATTGTTATATTTTTGCCATGTATTTATGTTTGCTCGAGGAATAGCAAAGATTTAAATGAAGGGGGCAGGGGTGGGGAGCGTGAAAGTTACACATTTTTCCTACCTTAAACTATGTTTTCGCCATATATTTCCACATAATTATAATAATTTCATGACACTTATGTTTTGAATTTTAATTTTTTTTTTCAACCTGCAAATAACAGAAAAATTCAATCATAAATGCACAAAATCATATGGAGAATTGCCTAAAGCAAATTTTGGACCAAATGTTGCGATCTGGGACTCAATCAGTGCTTAGAGCTTAGCCTAACACTTAGGTGCCTAGACTAGCTCCTAGGCGACTTCACTAAACACCTAACTGTAGGAATCAAACAAAGAAGAAATTTCAGACAAAGTTTTGTGCCATAAAATTTTAAAACTATTTGGCCCACATATGTATGGCATTCATTTATATACTAAGTTAAATTGATGACATTGTATTTGTTCCCTTACCAAACTTTAGTTGAAACCAATTTTAGGGACAATAGCACGCTCTTCACTCAAGGTCATTAGTGGATGGTGCGAGTAAATCTTATGCTATGAATATTAATTCAACAATATAGTTTTAACATTGTTGATGATAGATGATTATTGCGTGTTGCGGTGTTTTATTGTTGTTCATTAATTATTATTGTAGCATCATTGTATTGCACTTTTAGCGCAATACATAAGTTTATTATTGTTTCACACTACATCATTAGACTCACTCTAACATTTCGTGATCTCATAATCATGGATTTTTTTAAAGGTGTGGCTTGGTACATTATCATTGTGTATCAAAGGCCATGAGTTTATAGTACTTGGAAGGACTGTCACTGAAATGTGAATGACTTTAATGGATCCTCACTTTAATGCATCCACACACTAGAGGGGGGCCTTAGATTATTTAAGGCATACTGACATTAGTATATAATTCATCAAGCTAACAAGTATGTGTGTGAGATGAGAAGAGGGTGCATAAATTATGTTCTCTGCATTGCTTTTGCTTTAGTTTCATTATTTATTGATGTTAAGATGCCTGACATGTTCAATATGGTTGCATAATTGTCCATGCTTTTTTTGAATGAATGATTGGTGCTATTTTAATGATTTGTTAAGGTTACTGTATTAATATTGTTTGGTTAAATACTATGGGACACAAAATGGTCATATATTTTTCCTAGCTATATTATAAATTATTGTCATTATAGTAATTATTAATTTTATTGGTAACGCTACTAATTTTGAGTGAAATATTTGTCTTAGGGGCTTTAACAGAAGTTCGTTGATCAATGAAACTAGTAATACTTAATGAAGATTCAACTAATTTGTATGATTGTACATCACAAAACCATCTATCCTCAAATACGACAACATGCGACCAATCAACTCAAATATTTGACGGGGTTTAACGAATAGGCCACAAACAGTTTTCAGGATTCGTTCCAATGGAGTTCCTAAATCCTACTCGAATTTTATTTATCAAATCAGTACTTAATAAAATTCTACTTTGAATCGAACCAGGCCCTCAAGTATAAGAAAAAGTTGAGCATCTACTGTGCAAGAATTCCCATAAAATAACAAAGAAAACAAGATTCAAAAAGACGCAGAGTTTCTCAAACTAGATGGATCCATGGTGAGATAATTATGGTATAGCTACGAGCGCAACTTAATTTATTGCTTAAGACTACCATTTAGAAACGTGAGGTTAAGTTCGCGCACGGGGAGTATGACAGCGGTGCGAGAGAGATCAGCGTTCGTGGTAGAGAAGGAAGAGCCGGCGTGGTGGTTGAGGCCGGCAAGGCGAGATCCAAAAGGCGTTCCGGCGATGTCATACTGGATTAGGCGGTACACGTCGACAGCGGTGGCGGCGTCGCCGAGCTCGACGCAAGCAACGAGGACGAGGGCGAGCACCAGGATTGAGTAGATCGATTCCAGCACCTCGCCGCGAACTCGACCTCTTCTTGCGTCGACCATTGTTTTAATCTGAGTGGAACAGCAGTGAGAGAGGAGAACGGAATATGAGGGTAGGGTTGGTGACTTGGTGCCCGTCCTAGGCCGGCTTTGGCTTTCGAGTAATTTGTGTTTCTAGATATATTTTTTAAATGGATAAATGGGATGTAGTTTTCTTAAATGAATACAAATTTTACTATCTCTTAAGCTCATTTGGTGGGCGGCGTCTTTAAATCTCCCTTAAATTTTCCGCAACTACCCAAAGTAGAAAGTATGAGCGATATGTGTGAGTGATAAATGTGGCACGTGAGATTATTACCCCATCCACCCAGGTGGGATGTTGAGTGGATACCCATTATAAAAAAAAATACAAATTTTAAATTTTATATCTCTCATAATATAATTATTTAGACAAATATATTCTTTAAATTTTTATTTGAATAAAAATACTTTGAAATACTTTTTTTATCAAAATATCTCTAATGTGGAATAATATTTTATATTGATGTACCTTTTATTTAAACTAGTTAGAACTTAATTTTATTTAATCAAATCAAATTCTAAGGATCATTGATGCTTATAATGCAAGGGGGATCTCATCATCGCTACAAGAAGCTCCTTTTGCCATTGATGTCATTGGGTGCATTTACGAAGATGGCGCCAGTGTCGTCTCCTTCTATGAGGTTGGCTAACTTGGTGGAAGCGTGTTCATTTTCATCATCATTTGTCCTCGAAGGTGTCAAATATGTTAAAAATGGTTACTGGGGATATTGACAATGTTGCAGTCAGAGGTAAGGGAAAATAATGGAGGCAATTTAAGGTGATGTAAATGTATTGCACACGATAAACTTAAATGTTATAAAATTAATTTTGAAGGACTCGTGAGTCCAAAGAATATAATGTGAGTACAATATGTTTTTTGGGATAATTTCATCTAAAATAGACATTCAAGTATACTTATCCTAATAAATATATGCGGGGGATATTTGATCAATAATATGTATTGATACGCCAAATTTTCGAATCTTTTTTTAAATGCTTGATGTCTTTGTGAATCAATGGAATCGATATAAACGACATATATAGCATAATCTACGAATCTTGACTTTATCAAAGCGTAAAATGGATCCGATAGCCAAATGGTCACCAAACATATTTATAGTGGTCGGCGCGTCGAGGCCAATCCGAATCCGGATCACTCAATTAGACATCATTAAGGCGCGGATCATTACCGGCACGGCGAGGGATCGCCGCGGGATCGGAGTGGTTATGGTGGAGTTTTCCACGAATTTAGGCGCCACTCCCAAAATCTATAAATAGAGCTTCATTTCTAAATCGGTTGAGCCATCGAGAATCCATCGGCCGGGACGATCCCAGCAACCAGGGCCACCACTATCTGAATCGAGCCGTTAGGATCTGCAGGAAATTTAGAAAAACTTTCTCCGAAGATCGTGGCTCAAAGATCAGTTCACGCTGAAACTTCTCTTTGTTATAGATATTCACACCTAATGTGTTTATTCACTCATAATTCTCAACTAACGAGAAGCGATCGTATCTTTGAACACATGAAAGTTCTATTTGACGCGTGGTTTTCCATGAGTTTTCCACGATAACCCCGTTCATATCCCAAGTGTGTTGGATAATTTTGGGCTACAATAAAGATCGCATCTAATAAAATTATAATAACATGTTATTAAAGTCAATTTTCTTAAGTTTGTTTAGTTTCCATTTAAAATAAAATGATCTGAATAAAGATCTTATAAAGAATACTATAGTTATTTGGTTGACTTTATTTCATGACTTTCTTTTTTTTTGTTTGGGACAAAATAATAAAGAAACCAAAAGTTTTCTACTGATGGCGGCCTTACGGACACTCTTCCATGGCCTATAATGATAAGCGATCAATCGATGTTATAACGGCATCCTATGTCCAGCATAGATGGAAAAATGGCTATAATGGTATGACGATCAATGACAAGCCCTCATATTGATTTTTATTCCCCAAAATCATTCAAATCTATTATTATTTGAAATTTAATTTTATTTTACTTGTAACCAAACAATGTTTTTTAATACATTATAAATATAAACAATAAAATATAATTTTGTTTATATAATATCTCATGAGCTCATGAGTTGAGTCAACCTTTCTCGAACATGATATTGTTTAATTTACGATCTTAAGGTCGATCTTGAGTTCGTGGCTAGATAAGCTCGACTCACGAGCTCATTTTATGAGTTGAGTTTGAGCCAGCTTGACTCACTTACACCCCCAATCAAAGTTAATAAAGAAGACAAATAATAATAATATTAATATTTATATATGTCATGGCCAATAATGTTAACACACATCATCTTCATAAGATTAATTGTCACCATTAGACTTTCCCAGCTATAAAAATAAAATAGATTAAAGTTTTAAAAAAAGACAGATAATAACAACACTAATATTTATGTATGTCATGGCCAATAATGCTGACACGCATTATCTCTATAAGGCTGATGGTCACCTTCTTATGTCTTCCCACTTATAAAGATAAAGCAGATCACTATCGATCATATGATGATGTGTCCAACATCTGAAGGCTCCTTTTAGTCCTACTTCTATCATGTAAGCCATCTTTGGGGAGAACATTCTTTATAATTTATGACTTATATTGGTGCAATCATTTCAATTAAGCTCGGGCTTATGATTGCTCTATTTCTTTAAATTATTTTCTAAAAATCTCATATAAGTTATTTTCAATTTACTTTTATGTGTACAACTTTTTTGCAATGCTAACATATGTTTACTTACATACATTCCACACAATTTTTATGTAATTAAATATTCAATATTAAAAGTTAAATATTTATTTATCTAATATTTTCTTAACTTAAAATGGTGTATTTTATTTTTTAAAAGTGAGTGATGATGATATTTTTTTATGTGATAATGAAAATTGAGGTGTTATATATATATATATATATATATATATATATATATATATATATATATATATATATATATATATATATATATATATATATATATATATATATATATAATATATATAATTTGCAAAATTATCAATTTGGGACCTATAAGCTGAGTTGTTCTAAATCATGCTGATCTTATATTAGTATTTTTGTCTCTGATCAAATCCAAAATTGATGTTGATAAACTTAGAAATTATATGGATTATCAATTGTGAAAGTGATTTCTCCTGTTTTTTTAATTTTTGCTTCATTAAAATATTTGCAGTTGTTTCTCCTAATAATATTTTCAAGAATGCAAACATATCATCAATTCCACTTTTATCACTAATATATATATATATATATATATAGATAGATTGTGTGATTTATAGGTAAATATTTTAAATGGTATACATGTAAATATAATTTTATTTTTCAATGGCATTTCTTATCTCAAATCTGAATTCTTTGGTGGTAGAGCGTTAGCGGGGCTAATGGATCAATTATAACGAGCGTTGGATAGAATCCGAGGCTGTATTCTCGACAGGGACGCTCCAAAGCTGTGTTCGCCTCTGATCACCTCTGATCGCCAATTGCAGGTACGATATCTTCTCCTTCCAGATTTTTTACTTCTATCAGCATCGTTTCGGATTCTAGCAGGATCTGAAAATTGTAGCGGGCATCTGTTCCTACTTTGTTTTATCTTCTTTCAGTGGGATTAGTGGGGGGAAAAAAAAAACTAGGGTTTTCAGAAACTTCTTCGCTTATTGTCGTGATGGAATCAGAAAAGCTGTTTTCGAACGAGTGTTTAGAGTATTTTGATGAAGATTGATTATTCTTACGAGTATAATTGAATTTGAAGGAATTGTGTCAGGAAGTAACCAAGACAAGATAAGGGCAATCCTAAAATTTTAGGAGATTCTTTTCAAGTGCCAAAGTATTATTCATGCATAAAATTTATCTGTAACCATGTATTTGGGCTTATCTTCTTAGGTCTTTATAAGTGATATGAACACGATCCATCAACAGAGACAAAAGAATCGGAAAAGAACATCAAAACTTCATTGCCATTATAATCTAGCCAGCAGAAGTCCCATAATAAACAGATAAATAAATAAATAAAATCAGCCTTTACTACAAAGAAACTCCAAGACAGGATCTGTATACAAAACAGTAAATAAGATACAGATTACAAGGCTTGTATAATATTAAATCCAACACAACAGAGGATGATGACATGGATGAACTAAAATCGAAATTCAACGAGAATACTATCACAGAGAACAACAGACGATAGCTAGATATCCAACCAGATGGTAGAGATAGCAATGCAGTATTCTGAGAGATAGAGCAAATTCAGAAAACAAATCACTATAAATGAGATAAGAAATGAAAAGGGATGAAGAAATTATCTCAAGAACTCCTTGAACTTCTTCTTACTCTCTGGTCTCCTCTTCCCTCTCACTTCTCACTGAACAAAACCCCAAACAGCAAATTCCGGGCTCTTCCAATTTCAAAGCTGTTCAAGAAGAACATTCTACTGGATCTTCCGGATCGGCCATCGTATGATCTTCTCCTTCTCCCTCGATCTCCCTCTCGAACCCTAGCAACCTGACGGTTTGAAACACAAGGAAGCAAATGAATTAGGGTTTACTCGATTCAATCCATGATTGCTGCATGATCTTCACTGTTTTCCACTCAAACTCATCACGCGCTCTTAATCGAAGACAGATCAAGCATGAGATGCAACCATAATCCACTCACATTAGAAGGAAGAGATGTGATCAAAAATCCAAGGGCATTGAGCGAAATAATCCAACGCTCAAGAATCAAACCAAAGAGAACTCAATCCAAGTGAGCCCATCCAATGCAGAAAAGGCTAGATCGATCAGCTCAAAGCTTCCTTCTTTTCATGTTAACTCAATTGGAAAGGGTTTAACTCACTAGCTTGACTCAATTCACACCCACAATTACATACAATTACTCAAATGAAATATTCTGTAGCGTTTACGTATCGAGCAATTTACAGTGTCAGATCTCAAATGTAATTAATTAAACCCTATCACTAAGCTTTGGATTCAGAAAAGCTTAAAGTCTTTTCACTGAAAAATTTATCTTTTGGAGCTTTGAAAATTTAAAGCATTTTGTGAGATAGAGAAATTTAAACTCTTTCAATATTCATTCAAATTAAAAAAATTATTTCTGTGAAAACACTAAAAAGCTCTCCCAAACGAAGTCTTAGTTTATGAATCTATGACCAGCTTATGAATTGATGACAGTGAGCAAGGCCAAATTTATCTCTTGATATCTAGATGATATGCTGGGTATTGATGAAGGAGAAAAGGAAACATAGGAAAATGGGAAAGGAAAGTGATACACAGTCTTTGATTGAATTTGGTGCAGTTAGAATGAAGATAATTGAAGTTTGAGATGATATTGTTAGAAATTGATAAATGAGAACCTATAGAAAAAATGAAATAAATTATGAAGCACAAAAATTTATCCAAATTAATAAAATTTAGCTGTTTCTGTTGAAGGTCGTGGCACAAAGCTTTGGATCTAGAGAGTAGATATCCATGCACATTTAGAGATTGGAAGCTATTTGAATAGAGCCAATAATATTTCTTTTTTAATGAATTTTAAATAACGGTCACATCAAATCTAAGTTTAGCACTTTTATTTATAATAACGGTCATTCAATTTTGTGCTAAGGAAATTACATTTAGCTAGAATATTGTTATGCACAACTCATGAGTTAAAAAGAAATAAAGATCTAAATAAAATATTTTCTTTGTTCATCCTCCTTATGAACGGCTCTACTTGGGATTTGATCTTGTAGTACAACAAAACTTTTAGGGAAATTTACATAGATAGCATGCAATTCTTATGCATTTACATATCTAACACCTAAAGTTTAATATTTGCGAATAGAACACATGAAATGGTGCATTTCACTTTAAAAAGTTAATGATGATGATATTTTTGCTGTAATATTAAGGATTTGAGTGCTATTTATGTAAATATAAAATTTTTTTGTTTTAGATATGTAAATTTATAAGAATTGTGTGCTATGTATGTTAATGCCCCAAACTTTTATCACCCGATGCAAGAAGAGAACTATTTAAAAATTCATAATTCAATTTATATGCTTTGAATTGCATGAAGCCTTCTCATTTCAACTTTGAGGACGGCTAGTTTCTTCATTCATTTGCAATTGTTAATCTCCTAGCTAATTATTGTTTCTATAATGAAGGATCCTTTCTAACTCTAGGTTAGTTTTGCAATTTTTTTCATTTCCAACAGCTTCTACCTTCCTAAAGGCTAAGTTCATGAAATATTCTGTTATTTTGGAGAACTTGGTTGTTCTATGCCTGCCTTATCATTGATTTAAGGCGCAATTCCCCTCGAGCTAAGTAGAGTTTTCTTATCACTCTAAAGATGATTTATGCAAAGTATTAGTCTAGGTTGAGATGACTATTATGTCCTTTGATGGTAGTTATGATGTGAAAGTATGGGGATAAAATACATGCTCGGATGATGACCAATTTGATCGATGGTTTTGATTGAGATAGGTGGTCAACTGGTGCAAATGAATATTCTTTTTTTGGCTAGCTTTTGATTAAGCGTCACATAATAGGTATGGCCACTTAGCTAATTACTACTCCCCTCTATGGAAGCTTCCAACATTGCGCGATGCAAATCCACAAAGAAGAGATTCAATCAAAGACTATTCATGATTCCATATTGAATGGATACTAAGATGTAGAAGCGTGGGTATAAAATGTATCCATGGATAATGATTCATTAGATGTGTGGGTTTGATTGAACAAGATACTCGACAAATGCGAATGAGTGTTCTCTCATGGCTAGCCATCGATTGAGCGCCGCATGGTAGGTTAGGGCCGCCTAGTTTATTGTATCACAAATATGGCTTGAATGCCCTCAATGGAATTTCCCACCATTGCTTGAATAAGAGTTGCAAATTAAAAAAAAAAAAAAAAAAGAGATTCCACTCTACTTGTTGACTCGCCAATCCCGAGATCTATCTCGTCATCAATCTTGAGATTTGAGCTCATTTGACTCGCATTTCACAAATTTGAGTACTAAAGAGACCAAAAAAAGTCCAATTAGAATCCCACCATGCATATCATCCTTCTCTTTTCATTCATTGAATGCGCCAACTCCATACATAACACCTAAATCTAGACTACTCACAAAACTAACACCTTACCATAGCTCTATTCCTCCATACTTTCACTCAAAGATCAAAATCCACAACAAAATGCTAATCCTTATTTTTCACTCTGTCGTTTGATTGTAACACATACAAATACACAAATTCAACACTTTTAAAAAAAAAAAAAAAAAAAACGTAAGAGCTATAAATAAGAAATATTTCAGTATAATTTTTAGCATAAACACACCCTTTTTATGATATATTTTGCTTTCTTGTCATTGTTCTTAATCTGTCTCTAATATTTTTTTTCCTCTCAGATCTTGAAGCTCACAAATCTTAAACCTTTTTTTCATCAAGCATGGGGAATAAGCCTGCAAAGCAGGAGAACAAGAAGAAATCTGATGAGATTCTGGTGAAGGTTATGCCTCCGCTGGACCGTGCTTATGTGAGATGGCTGGCTCGAGACCTTGCGAGATTGCATGGCTTCACCCCAAAGAATCCTCGAGCCATTAAGCCACCAGAGCCTGTGATCGAGTACATGCGTCTGTATGGCTGGTTGGATCTGGACCTGGATGATCCAGACCTCGCTCCTCTGTTCAAGTAGAGAGTTAGTTCAATGCTGGTATCAAATAAATTTAAGAAATATATTATAATATAGGGTTTTCATACTTAAATCTTTTGATAATTATGTATATTATATTAGTTTATTCCTTCTTGAACTTGATATCTAATTATGTTATTAAGATGGTTTTTTTTTTTGGGATTTACATAAATGTCACACAATTCTTATAGATTTACATATCTAATATTTAGATTTTAATATTTATATATAGAATACTTATTTTTTTGAATGAAACAAAAATGTTATATGTAAACATGAAATTTTAGGTGTTAGATACATAAATGCATAAAAATTGAATGTATGTAATTTTTTTTTTTTTTTTGTTTATGTTTGTTTTTGGCCTTTTAGATAAAAAGGTTGTAAATTTATGTATAATATGAAAATTTTATTCTTAAATTTTGTTGTAATTATATATATTATAAAAATTTATTTCTTTTAAATTTAGGGAAAATTTTATTTTAATTTTTAAATTCACTCAGTGATTGATGTCATGTTATTTTTATTTTTTTTATTTTGGTTTAGAAAACACATTAATATTGTGGTTTATGAGCAATGCAATGAAGAAGATTTTTATCAAAAAAATTTTAGGGGCTTTTGCATACACAATCATATTATTCTTCTATATTTACAAATTAATCATCTTCAAATTTAATTTTTTAAATTGATTTTAAAATATTGAAATTCATAATAAAAGTTCAACATATAGTTTTATTTTTATAAAATTCTTAAAGATTTGATTGTGGCACATGCATATGCATAAATCTGATAGTTCAAAAAATAAAAAATAAAGAGGGTGGTTAAATTATATATATATATTAAGTGATTAATTTGTATTTTTTAAAAAAATTTAAATTATTCATTATTTTTAATGACATGAAGATTAATGTCTTGCCTTATGGTAAGTCTTATTCAAAATTTATGATGCTAATTTTATTAAATGTTCTTTTTTAATTTCAAAGAGTCTTATATATGCATCTCATCTTTCTTTTATTTGTTATATACTTAATAAATAATTATCATCATAAAATTGATGAATTAAATCCACATATAATTCTCTTGTATTAAATTGTAATAAAAAGTTATCTTAAATTATGAAATTAGCATAAATAACATATATATCATATAATTTTTTATATTTATATAATCTATATTTATATAAATATTTTTTTTGAGATATTTAAGTGATTTTAATTGTAAACTTTTATATATATATATATATATATATATATATATATATATATATATATATATATATATATATATATATATATATATATAAAATGTATATGTAAAAATTTGAATTCAAGATTTTTTAATTGAAAATTAAAGTTATTTGTCAATAGCTTAAGGTGTTTTGCATTATTTATATAAATAATTTTTAAATATTTAATATTATATTAAATATAATATATTATTATTAATTTTTTAAAATAAAAAATATATATTATTTATTTATATATATTACTGAAAAATGACAATCTACAAATATGAAGCAGTAAATCAAACCTCCCATCTCATCTCACACTGAGAAATGATGCGAGCTCTGAGAAGCGTCCGATCGCCGTTATTTTTCTCCTCTCGTCTCCCTTCCTCTCTATTTGACTCCGCGCGCCATAATCTCATCTCTCCTACTCTTCGAACTTAACAAGCCATATGATCGTCCCTTTCTCCCCAGCCAGGATCTCCACCTACCGCCGCCGCCGGAAGAAGAAGAACTCCAGAGATCCACCGCCGCCGGACGAATCCCAAATCTCCGGGCGCCATTGCATCTCTTCCACCAAACTTACAGCAGGATAAATAAAAACAGATTTATTATTAAAATTATAGAACTTATACGACGGCAGACTGCAGCAGAGAGCAAGCCAAATTGAAGAAAGCACAAGAGAGCAGAAAAGAAGAGAGGAAAGAAAAACTAAGCACACATATAATACAGATAGAGCCTCTATATATAAAAGAGGCAGAAGAAAACTTTACCTAATTACTAAGGGGCTGTTTAGTTGCTTGCATTTGGAATGCAATGTAAAAAGAATATAATGTAAAATGATTACTTTACAGCTGTTTGATTGAGAGTTTTATAAATTCACGATTTTGGTTTTTTCTGTTTTGTTGAAAAAATATAATGTAAAGTAATCTGAAGGTTTTGATGTCCAGACTGATACCGTCGTAATCTTAATGTATTTAATTTCTAAATGAATTTAATCTGACTTTCTAAGTATGCGTTATGGATTTGATAGTTAGTAAAGAAATGGACAAGATTTTACACTTTAATCATCTATAGTGGATTGATGACCCTCATTTTAGGAGCGGCTTCCATCCGTTCATTGAAGATCTCTTTGATTGGGTCTGGTGAAATATTAAGTTCTGCGCCGAAGAAATTCTGCCATCGAAAAAATCAAGCCGGAGGATCTTTATTAATAATGTCCTTCTTTATGATGAATATCCAGGAGTGTCTTCGATTATCATTGATAAGGAAGAAAGCTTTTATCATAGCTTGCACATAGCACCAATAATTTACACCAATTTTATGTTGTAAATTAGTGGATAAAAAAATTATTTTTTCCTGGAATGGAGTTAACCCACATTCACTTTGATGAAATATTTTATGTACAACACATTTATTGTACAAAATCATGTGATTCGTTTGATCACGAGCATGAGAAATTTCAACAAACTTTAATTTTGTTAAAAAAATTTCATAAGTTTTCCGAGCGAGATTGATTTCATATGGGAAAGGATTATTTCTCAAATACCTTTCAAATAATACCCACAGATTATTGATAGAATAATCAAATGGGTTAATCTCAATTATATTATTTGCTAAAGAAATAACAAGTTCAGATGAAATCTTTAAGGGATAGAGATTTACTTTGATGATTCATCCTTTTCAACCGTGGTGAAGAAGTCAGATAGATTTTAAGTCGATGTTGATGGTCGATCTTTTCCATGTTTTTATCACCTCCCAGAAAGGAGGACCACCTATTAAGAGGGGTCATCCTCCGTGGTGATCCACCCCGATCTCCTCAGAATTCGCGTTAGAAAATCGGAGAATTTTAACATTTGATGAATTCAATAGTAAAATCAAAATTGAAAGTTGAGCTTGCAGAATGCAAATTTGTTTGGGCCAAATTTTTACATCTTTATGATTATTTAAGAAGACACACAATAGAAAATGTTGATTAAGTAAATCATATTGGAATTTGGAAATACATTTTACAACTGAAAATATTTCTCGTTTAATAATAGAGTATGTTTGTTGAGTTGGGGTCCATCTTCCTGAAGTAAAGGGAATTAATTCTTCTTTAAAACTTTTTCGTTAGTTTAGTATGCCCCCATAGCCAAAATTTGAGGAATCAGTTTTAACAATTTTGAAACTATCGAGATTCGTTAAGTTAATACATGGAAGATTCTTAACTTTTTCTTTAATTTTGAGAACCCGCTGGTATGAAGGTCAGACCAGGGTGGTGGATTTTTCTTCAATCTATCAAAAAGAGGGGCAACATATTATGCAAGATTTTGATAAAAATCGGCCACATAATTAAGGGCTCCAGGAATCGTTGTAATTGAGTTTTATCTAAAATAACATCGGGAAATTTATCAGCAAACTCAATGATTCTATTAATTGGAATAATAGAAGCATTAGAAATATTATGTCCCAAAAATCGTATTTTAGTCTGGAACAACTTGATTTTGGGTGAGGAATGAACCAAACCATTTTTTAAAATAAGCCATTTAAAAGTTTTTAAATGGAAAAAAATGTTCGTCAATGGTATTAGAAAAAATAAGGATATCATCAATATAGATAATAATATATTTAAAGTAATCTTTAAATATGTCATTCATTATGTGCTAAAACTCATACGGAGTATTTTTCAGTCCAAAAGGCATCACGTTTCATTCGTAATGCCCAAAATGAACAGTAAAAGCTGTCTTATAGCGATCCGAATTTTTGATTTGGATCTGACAATAGCCAGATTTTAAGTCAAATTTTGAAAATATTTTGGCTTTATGAAGTCTATTGAGCATATCTCTTTTATTCAGGATAGAATATCATATCCACTTAAGAACTTGATTAAGTGGCTTATAATTAATTACAAGTCTAGGTTTTTTTCTTTCTTTTTCTACCATATTCATAACATAGAATGCAGTGCAGCTCCAGGGAGAGTAAGATTGTGAGATTATTTGTTTTGCTAATAATTCGATAATCTCAGCTTTACATAAAGAAAGATAGTGCTCGTTCATTTGACAGGGACAAGCTTTGGTGGGAATATCACGTTCATTGAAATTATCAATATATGGAAGTTCCATCGAATGAATCTTTCTATCCCAAAAGGCAATTGGGTTTTCACCACAAATGTCTTTCTGGAAGTTTTACAGACATATCTGGATTTTTTTTTTATCTGAGGAGAGGAAAGTTTTTGCTTAATAGTTAAATCGGTCATTTCTTCTTTCGAGATTTATTTATGATTTTTTATTTTTATTAATTTTGTTAATTATGATTTCTTTTGGATTGGTGATAAATCAAAATGTAATTTTTTTATTCCAGAGAATACACTGGATTCCGATATCATCTATCCTTATTATAAGTATTATTTTGAGTAGAAAAGGAGTACCTAAAATAATATGCTAGGTAAGATTTTTGAGTAAAAGACATTTGAAGACAAATACATCTTGACATATGACCACAGATAATAGTTTATATTTAATTTGGAAAGATTCACTATCGGCCGCTTTAAGCTTTTGGCTAATTTTTTCAAAATATTTTGAAGGAATGAGTCATTCTTTGATATAATTTAAATCTGCCCCACTATCAACAAGAGCAGTTAAATTAAGTAAAATAAATTTTTTATTTATGATTAATTTAATGTAAATATATCATTTTCAGTATATTATCTTCTAAAAACTTTGTAAGAAGCCTGGTTCTTGATTAGAAGAAGCTTCAGGATCTTCTTCAGAATAGGCCGTCTTCTGGTTTAATTCGAGATCCATAAGACTTCATTTAAATGATATTGTTCAACTTTTAACTGCTGAACTTCTTGTTGCAGTTACTTTAACTCAGATTTTAAATCTGTTAAAGAAACTATCGTAGATGACGAACTAGATTCAGTTCTTCTCTTATATAATTCTGTTATAGAGTATATAGGAGGTTTTAAAGAGAATTTATTAGTCTTCTTATCATTAAGGAGACTAAAAATTTTGCTATGAGTTGAAGCATCTTCAACTTGAGCTAAGAGTTGGATTAACTAATCTTTTTGTTTGATTGTGAGCGTAAACAGACCAGCCATATTTGGATTAACTAATCTTTTTGTTTGATTGTGAGCGTAAACAGACCAGCCATATTTATTATATTTTTATAATAATATGTTTGTCAGTAAGAATTACAACAGTCAGATTAATTATCACTGGATGATGGGTCTATTTCTTCTTCATCAGATTCCTTTTCAGAATCTGAGGAAGTAAGGAGAATCTTTATAAGGGTTTGTTTTAACCCTTCATCCATCGGTAATTCATTTAATTTATTCTTTACAATGCACCGGTTAGCATAATGACCCATTCGACCACACTTGTAGCATTCGATTTCACTTTTTCCCATAGGTTTAGACCTAGAGGGTTTAGGATTTTTTGATTTTTATTTTGATTTATCATGTTTAGGGAAAACTTTTGATTTAGTTTTTCCCTTATTTTTAGTAGAGTAAGAACGTACCTGAGATTCATAGGCGAATTGATCACAGAATTCTCCGAGTTGCCGTCTCTCAAGCAGACGTTCCTTTTCATTTGTTCTTTTAGTTTGAGGTCAGAACAAATGGTTAATCCGGTTTTGATGCAAGCAGAGATAAGATTTCTGTATGTAAGATTTTCATACTGGATAGTACCATCATATAGATGAATATTGGATTTAAGCTTTTCAGCAAAAAGATTAGGAAGTCCTTCAATAAATTTTTGCTTCTAATGAAGGCTATTAGCATCATAGAGAGTCATGAATCTAGTAAGAAATATATCTTTATACCATCTAATATGGGTTAAGAATGGACATCTTAATTTTTGAAGTGAGAAACGCATTTTCTCTCCTTGATCTCTTAGAGACCCAGCAAAATAGTCTATGATAGCTTGAAGCAAATCATAGACACAACTGTCATTAGATTTTTGCTAATATTGAGATAAATTCTTAGTGTTAAGATCAATATCACTAAGAAGATCCTCGCGTTGGGGTACGATGAGGAAATTATCCCACCAACCCTTGAGAACTTAAAATCTATAATAGCTTCCAATTAAAGATTTTCGCTCGATGACCATGAGCAGTGGCAAACATGAGCATTCTGTTGATCATGTGATGGATCTGATGTTCTGAAAGATCATCTATATTCCATTCGTAAAGAGAATCGTTATCATAAGAATTATCTGAGAAGTTTGTATTTTCTTTAAACAGTAAATCTTGAGACATGGGTCACTTGTAGCAGTGGTTGTCCAAATTTTTCTTTAGATAAGTTACCTTTTGTATATTCAGAGGATGCAGGTTTTGAAGTTATTGAAAAAGTTCTTAGACTTTCTCAATATTATCCTCAATTTCTGTTGCAGAATTGTTAGAATCTGTCTCCGATGTGCTGGGGATAATATCTTCTAAAGTTCCTATGGATTGATCTTTTAATTTGAGGATCAAATTCTGAATGTCTTCAGAAGAGGGTCCTAAATTAAGAGTGAGCTTAGGCGGAGGCTAAAATGAAGGTCTCATAAAAGGATTAATACTTGTTGAAGCCTTCTCAGAAACTCTATTAATATCTTGAATATGAGTTTTTTATTTAATTACTTGATCAATTTTAGATTCAAGGCTAAAAAGGTGATCCGAAATGATTTGGAGAATACTATTACTATAATTGAGTTGCTTAATTATAGTAATAAATTATTTTAGAATTTGAGGATCTGAACTAATTTTTCAAAGGCTGCTAATTCTAAAGGTTTATCGTCAACCATTTTGACAACTGGTGGATGATAAGAGGTTTCAATAACTTTCCCATATTCAGTGAGCCATTTCTTATTGGATAAGACGACAATTTGAGCAAACTGAGTATAGTTTCGGCAAAACTAAGCAACAAAAAGAATAATTGTTTTGCTTCGCCCATTTTTTCTATTATTTTTTCAAAATATAAATTAGATATTTCGATTCGTTGTTCTTCCGAAGTGATACTTCTGTACCAGGTTCGAAAGTTATCATATTTTGGTTGCAAAATATTCTCTTAAAACGACTTCTCTAGCTTTAGATTCTATTTTGTAATTCATTAAGGTTAAAGTTCATTTCTGAAGGAGTGGAAGCTTTATTTTCTCTCACTAGATGATAAATATGATTTCGATTTAATCGAAGTGCTTCAATAGATGGTTCGTCTACAAAAGTAGGAGAATCAACAGATGTAGCCTTTTCTGAGGTTTCAAAAGGGAAAGAAACCCTAGGAAGGGTAATAAATCATCGATGATTAAATCAAACTTCAACATCGCCATCAGATGTTTGAATAATCTGATTAACATCTTGATTAATGGAAGGTATTGGTGTGATCGTAGATGATATTACCTAGGAGTCTGGAAATACCACCTCATTTCATCTGATGACTCTGTTAGTAGTAATATGGGAGGCTAACAGATTTGTTTCAATTAGAGTTGTTCATTCGGCTGGTTGAACAGCTCTTTTAACTTGAGGATTCAAAGTATTTAAGACATGAAAGTGGATTCTGAAAATCAGAGCAATCGTTTCAGATCCAGGAAGAAAATCATAACCATGAAGTTGTAGATGTAATTTGACGACTTCAAAGAGATTTATGTCAGATAATGATAAACTCAAATTGGGAAAAGCATTAAAATAAATTGGCCCATGGCAAAAGCTAGTTTCAATAACACCCATAAGAGATTGATCCCAGTGGAGGCATCTGCCATCTCTTAAACTGGAAAGAATGAAAGCATTTAATCATTTTAGGGTTAAAGGTTTGAATGCTATCTGGATCATTCCAGTATGCATATATTTGAAATCTTGCATATAACGATGCAGGTTTTCATTAGTTAATAGATAAATTGTTTTATCCATCTGATCTATAGTGATGGTTTGTTCGACTGTTTTGACTGGAGTTTTTCCTTTAAAATCGAAAGTACCTAATTGATAAATAAGGGATTTATCAATTATAGGTAAAGATCATTTATTCAGGTCTTCTTCATTTAGAGGGAACTCAGCTAATTCAGAGTTCTTGATTAAATTATATTTCTTCTAATCGTTAGATTAGAAGTTGATTCAGAAGAGGACGAATAAGCCATCAGAATAAAGGAGGGAGGAAGATGATGTCACATGAAAACTTAAATGGATAAATTGGCTAGAATTATAATAAAATAGGTTCAAGCAACCAAGGAGATATCCAAAACAGTCAATAAAACCAGGACTTACGACCCAATCCGAGGGAATTACAACCATATGCGATGAAGTTAGGATAAAACCAAAGGAGAGCTGAATGAATTAAATTATAATAACAAAGCAACTGATCAAATAAAGAGAACACTTGATATTTCTCTCTCCCCAAGGGCCCCATCATGGCTCCGATACCAAACTTACATCAGGATAAATAAAAACAGATTTATTATTTAAACTATAAAACTTATACGACGGCAGACTGCAGCAGATAGCATGCAGAAAATATATTATGTCTTTTAATTATTGCACATTTACTTAGTAACTAAGTAAAGTTTTCTCCTACCTCTTCTATATATAGAAGCTCTGTCTGTATTGCATGTGTGTTTAGTTTTTTTTTCCTACTTTCCCATATGAAATTAATCTCTTTCGGGAAACTTATGAAAAAAAATTAATACAATTAAAGTGTGTTGAAATTTCTCTGTTCAATTAGAGAGTTAGTTCAATGCTGATATCAAATAAATTTAAGAAATATATTATAATATATAGTTTTCATATTTTAAATCTTTTGATAATTATGTATATTATATTAGTTTATTCCTTCTTGAACTTGATATCTAATTATGTTATTAAGATGGTTTTTTTTTTGGGATTTACATACATATCACACAATTCTTATAGATTTACATATCTAATATTTAGATTTTAATATTTATATATAGAATACTTATATTTTTAATATCACGTCAAAAATATCACTATCATTTTTTTGAATGAGACAAAAATATTATATGTAAATATGAAATTTTAGGTGTTAGATACATAAATGCATAAAAATTTTGGGGTATGTATGTAAATTTTTTTTTTGTTTATGTTTTTCTTGGCGTTTTAGATAAAAAGGTTGTAAAATTATGTATAATATGAAAATTTTATTCATAAATTTTGTTGTAATTATATATATTATAAAAATTTATTTCTTTTAAATTTAGGGAAAATTTTATTTTATTTTTTAAATTCACTCAGTGATTGATGTCATGTTATTTTTTTTTTTTTTATTTTGGTTTAGAAAACACATTAATGTTGTGGTTTATGAGCAATGTAGTTTTAAGATTTTCATCAACTTTTTTTAGGGATTTTTACATATCTATTCTTCTATATTTACAAATTTATCACCTTCAAATTGACTTTAAAATATTAAAATTCATAATAATAGTTCAACACATAGTTTTCATTTTTATAAAATTTTCAAAGATTTGATGGCGGCACATGCATATGCATGTGTCCCATAGTTCAAAAAATAAAAAATAAAAAAACAGAAAGTGCGATTAAATTATAAATACATATGTATTAAGTGATTAATTTATAAATTTTTCTTAAAATTAAATTATTCATTATTTTTAATGACATTAAGATTAATGTCTTGCCTTATGTTAAGTGTTTTTAAATTTTTATAATCATGGATAACATCTATCAAAATTTTTATGATGCTAATTTTATTAAATATATTTTTTTAATTTCAAAGAGTCTTATTTTGTAATGAAAGAAAAATGGATTCTTGACAATATCTTTCATAAAATTGAAAATTTTGATTGAAAAAAAATTGTGTATAAATTTAAGCTTTTACATTGGCTTATATATGCATCTCATCTTTCTTAATATTATATTAAAAATAATATATTATTATTATTATTAAATTTTTAAAATAAATTTTTTTTATTTTTATTTTTATATTACCAATCTACAAATATGAAGCAGTAAATCAAACCTCACATCTCATCTCACGCTGAGAAATGATGCGAGCTCTAAGAAGCCTCCGGTCGCCGTTATTTTCCTCCTCTCGTCTCCCTTCCTCTCTATTTGACTCCTCGCGCCATAATCTCATCTCTCCCCACTCTTCGAACTTAACAAGTCATACGATCGTCCCTTTCTCCCCAGCCAGGATCTCCACCTACCGCCGGCGCCGGAAGAAGAACTCCAGAGATCCACCGCCGCCTGACGAATCCCAAATCTCCGCCGCCATCGCATCCCTTCCGCCGCGCTTCACCTCATCTGACCTCTCCGCCGCCATCGCCCGTCTCCCCGACCCTCGCCTATGCATCCCCCTACTCCATTCTGCACTTGACCGCCCCAACCTTCTCCGGCACGGTGACTCCGACGCCTCCTCTCCCTTCCTCATTGCTGTCAAACGCCTTGGTACTGCCCGCCTCTACCGCGAAATGGATTCCGTCGTGTCCCTCGCCTTCTCCTTCTCTTCGCTTCCCCTTCCGGAGACTTTTTTCAACACAATTATTCATTTCTATTCCGAGGCCCGGTGGATCTCAAAAGCTATCGGAGTGTACAAGTTCATGCGTTCTTCCAGATCCACCGCCCGGCCTTCCGCCCGCACCTTCAATCTTCTCTTTGCTGCCATCCTCGGCCACCGTGGCGCTGACTCCTACATTCACCATCTATACATGGACGCCCTCCGCTCCCTCTTTCGTCAGATGGTAGACTCAGGTGTCGCGCCTGACATACATGCCCTCAATGCCATAATCAAAGGTTATGTATTGTCCCTCCACCTCAACGACGCTCTTCGTATATTTCACCAGATGGTTCCAATGTATGGTGTAGAGCCGGATGAACACACATACAGCTATTTGGTGCATGGGCTCTGCTCGCAGGGGAGAACACGGAACGCTAAGGAACTATATGTGGGGATGAGAGAGAAGGGGTTGATTCCGACAGGGAGGGCCTGCAATTCCCTTGTGAGCGTGCTTGCAATGGCGGGTGAGGTGGAGGAGGCGGTGGCCACTATTTGGGAGGGGGTTGGAATGAGGCGCTGCCCGGACTTTATAACTTGCAGGACGGTGGTGGAGGAGATATGTCGGCAACAAAGTGTGGGTGACGCAGTAGTGCTGCTGAGGGAGATGAGACAGAAGGAAGTGATTGATGGGCGGTGCTACAAGGAGCTTCTTTCTGGATTGGGAGAGGAGTGTCAGGATTAACGGGATATGAATTAAGTTTCTGCGACGAAAGATGGATGGTGTGGCATCTTATTGCTTTTGGAATGCTAATGAATGAATAGTTGAAGAACAAAGGGGTCTGTTTGGCTACAAGTAGACTTTAGCAAATATTGTAAATTCAGATTTGGTAAATCCAGAAGATGCTAAATTCTGGAAATTCTTTGGTATGGTAGATATTAACTTTAGTTTAATAATAGCAACTTATTTAATGGATATTTTTAAGATTTTGGATTTATATGAAAGTGAAGAAGAGACATAATGAAGAAAAATACTATAAATTTCTTAAATTGTACTTCCTCCACAACAACAACAACAACAAGCCTTAATCCCACTAGGTGGGGTCAGCTACATGAATCTTTCGTCTCCATTGTGTCTTATTATGTGTAAAATTCTATTTAATTCAAGATATCAAGATCATTTTTATACATCTTAACCAAGTCTTTTAGGTCTACCCTACCTTTCTTAACATAAGGATCTAATCGTCTCTCTCCCGGGTCTGGACGACGACGCTTTATGGCCAAACCATCTAAGGCGACTCTCCCTAATCTTATCTACCAGATTCAACTTTTTTCCCGAACATACTCATTTTGCATTCTCTCTAAGGGTAAAGCCACTCATCCACAAAATCTAAGATTTAGCCTCTAATGAGCGAAATGGGATTTCAGAACACAGTAGGATTAATGTGGCCTAAAAAACAGTTTAACAAGATTTATCCTAGTTCCTGGGCAAATTTTGCAATCAAAGAGCTGCAAAAGGTTAGAAAGTTAACAATTTTATTTTCAATGTTGGAATTTCTGTAATGCTTTCGATTGGGATGCTTAATCATTGGAAGTTTCTATGAATCATGACTTATTAGATGTTCTTTTCTCTTTTCCAATTTTATAAATAGTAGTTTTCTTTCTTTACTGGTTTAACATTGAATCTTGATCCCGCAGGAACTCCAGAAATTTACAGTCAACACATGTGACGCCATACTGACCGTTGCGTTTGGTAGTTAGTAGTTACCACCGCTGTCCCAGATTCACGAGGGCTATGCTGCTGCAAGATTTCCATTTCAATATCAGCCTATGGCTTGGATGAACTTAAGGCGAGCTTGTTTGTTTTCAGGTTTTATTTGCACTTAGTTGATATGAATCCATTACCTGCTAAAGTTAAGAGTCAATGCTGACTATAATACAAATACAAAAACAACGCATGATAGTTTAAACTTATCTAATAATCTTCTTTCATGATAAGGCAAATGATATGCTACCCTTTAAAGTTATTTTTAGTTGTTTGTGTTGTTAATATGAGGAGATCAAGTTTAGCTGAAAGTTGAAGACATCTGGCTTTGTAAGCTGCTTTAATGTAGTCATTATTGGGCTTGAATATTGTTGCGTGCTAGAAAATCAGTTGCGGTAGAGTAAAGTTTTTAGCTTCGTTAAATCCACACACAGTATTTAAAAGAAACAATAAAACTCCATAATTTTTACTGGAAAACTCGAAAAGAGGGAAAAATCACTCAAGAAAAGCTTCCACTATGCTTTAGTACTGATCTTCCCGATCTGGGATTGAATTATATATGGGAAAGGAGACCGATTCTTTAAAGAATGTGGACGATGTTCGGCGATGTTGACGGCAATAGATGGTGATGATGGCCGCGATAATTACGGCAGTGAGATCACGGTGGCGGTGATATGATGTACCGGTGGTTGGCAGCCGTCGTCAGTAGCGACATGTGCTGGAGGATCTTTGAGCTCTCTCTCTCTCTTCTCCTCATATGAGGAATGAAATTTATTATAGGTGGAGGAGTGCGTCTGTAAATACCAAAATCCAACCACTCCTCCATGGACGGCTCATGATGATTGCCTTGATCATATGATGTATTTTGTGTATTTGAATGCTCAAATGAAGTCAATTATGAGATCCGCTCGTTAGATCGTCGGGAGAATTTGATTATAAACACTCCATATTTGAGAGTTATTTAGAGATTTAATGACATCCCGTAGTTTAAGGATATTTTAAGTCTTGATCTACCGTCAACCGAGGATCTGACATTAAGATTCATGTTTCGACTAGTAGAATTTTTAGTGTCATATCAAATATAAATCCGGTAAGCTAGAAAAATGGCAAAGGATATTCCGACACTCATTACTTGATATTTCCAAAATTCTCATTGAAGCTTTTGTTAACAATCAACTTTGCAGACAAATTTCTATTCTAGCTAACCAATTCAACCTTGTTTATTCAAACTAGGCATTGCCAGTTGGGTGAATGTCTATGGATAAACAATCATCTGCATAAGTTCAAGCAGATTAAGATTGGGATAGATTTGGAGAAGCTAACGTTTGAAATAACGGTTACTAGCCGTTTAAAATGACTCTAAGATAGTGTGATTTAGTTAAGTGAACAATTGGTTTGATTATTGTTTCTTGGGGTTCTATGGTTTGCGTCTAAATTGCTATTATCTGCTAGAGGTTGGTGGATATTCACAGAAAAATTTCTTTGGTCTTCTTGTTCATGCTTTAATAACTTTAATGCTTGATAATAGGGAGATAGGGGTGGGGAGAGAGGATGTGTGATGTTGGGAAGAGAATGCGAAGAGATTAATGATATGGTGAGGAATAAATGGGGTGTTACAAGGTTTACAAGAGGACAATAAAAAGATCATCGTTTAAAGATTTGAATAACAGTATAAAAGAAAACAGTGATTATAGTTTTACATAAGATTGTTGATCATAATGTGTTTCACAATCCATCAAATGAGATTGTAACACTGTAAACACTGTAGACGGACAGGACATGAAGAGTCAATTTAAAAGTGTCATGTTAGTATCGTAAGGATATTCGACTGTCATTTGTTGCACAAAAGGGATCATGTCAATGCATCTAGAATGTTGAAATAATTCAAATTGCCACCAGCTTACTTAATTTGCCACACAAAAAAGTTATTAAAATTTGCATGCAAGACAAGGATGAAATTTGTTTTGTTGGAGCTAGACTTGAAAGAGAACTTGGATCAACAATTTACCTTTTAAACCACAAGCTCATTCTCATCAAAGTCAAGCACAGAAGGGACCGTGTCAATGCATCTAAAATGTTGAAATAATCCAAAATACCCCATACATTACTTAATTTGCAGCACAAAAAAAGTCATTAAAATTTGCATGTAAGACAAAGTTGAAATTCGTTTAATTAGAGCTAGGCTTGAAAGAGAACTTGGATCAACAATTTACTCTTTAAACCACAAGCTCATTCTCATCAAAGTCAAGCACAGAAGGGACCGTGTCAATGCATCTAGAATATTGAAATCATCCAAATTACCCCATACATTACTTAATTTGCAGCACAAAAAAGTCATTAAAATTTGCATGTAAGATAAGGTCGAAATTCATTTAATTAGAGCTAGGCTTGAAAGAGAACTTGGATCAACAATTTACCTTTTAAACCACAAGCTCATTCTCATCATAGTCGAACACCAAATTAATCAAATAGTAGTCCTTGAGATCTTTGTCATCATCAACATTTATTTCTTATTGTCAAAATTTTGTATTGGATTAGTTTCAAAAGCAAGAGAACTTAAAAGTTAGGGTGTATTTGAGGCAATTTTTTGGTTGTTTTTCAAAAAAATTTGTGATAAAAAGTTACTTTTGAGAATAAAATCTATTAAAATATGATGGTTATCAGAAAACTACTTTTTAAATTTTATTTTAAAAAAAATATTTGTAGCATTCACATCAGCTTTTCAAAATATTATTTTTCCTACAACAGCTTTACAATCATTTTTACATAAAATTATAACTATCTCAAACAAACCCTTAATCGACATACTATTGCATAGGTAGTGATTGTGGGACTTTAGAAGATTTTTGTAGTCCAAGTGTTAAAACTTTTACATGAGAGTTTTGGACAGGTTCAGTGTTGACAAGTATAAAACAATATACTTATCTTTAATTTAGGAATATTGAATTATTTTTTATTTGGAAAGGAAGGTATGCTAAAAGTTCTTGTTATCAGGAGGGATTTTGTTGTGGAAGTGGAATTGGAGATTTACTGAGGGGTCTGTTGGGCATGTGACAGTAGTTTGGAGAGGGCGTGATGAGGAAATCTGAAACAGAATAGAAAAAAGCAACTGTTTCAGCAGCTTATTCTTTACAATAAAACACCAATGAATGCAGTTAATGATTGATTTTGTGGACAACAACAAATAAAATTTGAAAAATAAAACTCAAACTTCCAATAGACATTATTTAGGACCCATTACACAGTACGACCAATTCTTAGCAAGTAAACCACACAGGCTTACAGCCATTACAACACAGCACCACGCCCATGCTCTTAAAACACAAGAACATAAAATACAGACCTATAGCATGTATTTTATTTTATTTTTTTGCCAATTTCTTTTGGCAATAGCTTGCAACGTCTTTATTATTAACTGAACTAAGATCAATAGAAAGTCATCATCTTTCCTTACTTTTTTTTTTTGGAAGATTTTGATACACATTATTAAATTCTTATGTATTTACATATCTAAATCTTTATATTTATTCATATAACACCATAATCTCAAAATAACATCAAAAATACTTCTAACAATAATTTATTTAAGGGCTAATTACATAAATACCACATACTTCTTATATATTTATCAAACCATCATCCTTGTATCTCAAAATTTCAAATTGTTAGCAAAAGCTCAACTTGTATTTTTCATTTTTTGAAATCCTTAATGATTTGATTGTAGCTCACACAAACACATTGATTTGATTGTTTAAGGAGTATGCTAGATTTATAAATATAAAAGAATCAGATGGTATGCATCTAATTTTCCCTTTATTAAACCAAAATACACACTTTAATATATATTTTTTGATATAATTTAGAAAGATATTAAGGTGCTATATAAATAAATATAAAGATTTAAATATTAGATATATTAATATATAAAAATTCAAAACATGTATATAAATCTCCCTTTTTTTTATTCATATAAGTCAATGTGGGCATAAATTAGTCTTAAAAGGTTCAAACTCAAAGAAACCGGCCGTGTAGAGATAAATTCCTTGCAGTCCGAAGCGGATGGCTTTCTCAAACTTAGGAATAATACCCTCTCGCTTATTAGTATAGGGGATGAGAGCTTTACTGCACCATTTAGGCGGGGAGACATAAACTCTGCATCTCTTTATTAAGTGAGGCTTAATTTCTGCAACTCGAATGAGGAAATAGCCTTTCTCGTCTGTCTTCACCTCTGCTTCTAACTCTGCTGATTTCGTCATCTTCCATATTGGATGATTTTTAGCTGCCTGTTCCAATGGTCTGTGGAAACATAGTAGCTTCACTACAGCTCCTACGAAAGCATATTTTCTTAATATTTATTGATTTTTTTGATATAAATCTGTTGGGATATTCTGATTTATTATGTTTTACATATTATTTGTGGCATATAATGCTTTCTTCTCATATGATATGAAACACCTACTCACCCACCATATATATATATAGGGGGATTTACATACATACCACAACAATCTTATGTATTTACATATCTAACACTTAAATTTTAATTTGTACATATATAATACCCAAGTCTTCAATATCACAGCAAAAATATCATTATCACTCACTTTTTAAAAGTGATATATACTTTTTTCAACATATGAAAGTGTTAGATAAGTAAATATCTAATTTTAGGTGTTAGATATATAAATACATAAGAATTGTGTGGTATTTATGTAAATCTCCCATATATATATATATATATATATGTGTGTGTGTGTGTGTGTGTGAGAGAGAGAGAGAGAGAGAGAGAGGATTTTATGTATTTATGGGACATTTGCATGCATAGCACGAAATTCTTATGCATTTATAGATCTATTATTTAGAGTTTGATATTTATGAGTATAGAACTTTTCTTATGCATGAGAAGGTGCATTTCTTTTTAAAAAATTGATGATGATGTTATTTTTGATGTGATATTAAAGATTTGAGTGCTAATTATGTAAATACGAAAGTGTGGATGTTAGATATGTAAATATATATAAGAATTTTGTGCTATGTATGTAAATCCTTATATAGCACTCTAATATCTAAATTAAATTAAATATATATATATATATATTATTATCTTATTTAAAGTGAAAGATATCTTCTCGTCAATATATTTTGATGTGATTTAAATATTAGGATGTTATATGAGTAAACATAGAAATTTAAACAGTAGATATGTAAACATATAAAAATTATATGCTGTGTTAATAGCTGAAGTGAAGGTGAAGAGGCAATGCAAACAAACCATGAAGAGGAGCGGCATTAATGGACTTGTTGAAGCCCGACAGCTTGCTACAGGACGCGCAGAAGACGACGCCCTCAACTCCGGTGCTGAAATTTACGTGATACGGCCACTTGGGCGGCACCACCACCGCCGGTGGCGGTGGCGGCAGAGGTTTTCCGGCAACCAAAGGTGGCGGTGAGCTTCCTTTGACCCACGCTATATTATAAGAGATAGCACATAACAACAAGTAGAAAAGGAAAGGAGACATCTTGCTTAATATCCGAAAGAAAGATTTGTTTTGAAATTGTTCTGCAGAGCAAGGGGATAGATTTATAGCCGGAAACTGGGCTTAGTTATAATATTAGAAGAAAATTGTGGGGATTTGGGCGAGGCGATGGAGGGGCTTGAACTGGTTAAGGAGTTATTTGGGTAAGGGTTCATTCTAATGTGGGTATGTGTGAGAGGAGAAATTATTAAATATGGATATGAGTGATGGACAACTAATCAAGATGTACACAATTATAGTGAAGTATTCTTTCTTTCCCACTTAAATTTGTAAGGTAAGATTTTATTATAATATAGGTGGGATTCAATTTTCAAAGTCTTTATCAAATAGATTTTAGGGTGCGTTTGTGCGAGCGATGGCGGTGCAGTGCGGCGAGAAAATACACTCCCGTGTTATTTAGAAATTGTATTTTGGTTACGTTTTAGAGAATTTGTGGTGAAAAAGTTGTGTTTTCTTATCTGTTCTGGCAGAGTGCGGTGGTTGTCAGAAAATTGCGATTCGATTTTTTAAAATTTTATAAATTTGTAATACATACCGTAGTTTTTTAGACAATAATTTTTTTTACAGAAGTTTATTATTTTTTATGATAATTACAGTTATCCCAAACAACTTAACAAAATTATCATGTTAAGAGAGTTCAAAATTATTAGATTTATTTTGAGATGATTTTGAGATGATTATAATATAAATTTTTTATGTATTGTACTTATCTTAGATCAAATTTAGCAGCTTTGAGGCCCATTATGACTAAATATTTAATCAAGATATCTCAAGCTATTTTATTTATTTATTTGTTTGTGTGAGCTTCTTACTAAATAATTAATACTGGGAGACAAAGCACACTATGTTTAGTGGTTAGCATAAATATCTTAAAAATTGTATAAAAATTTTGAGTTTGAATTATATCTGTATTAAATTTATGCTTTGGCCCTTAACATTCTTTAAAAAATAAATATGGGTATCAGTTTGCTTAATTTGTTAAGATTTTAAAAGTTATTGTAATTTAAATTCTTTATACGTAAAATTTGTATTTTAGCATTTAATATATTTTTTTATAAATCATAAATATGAAATTGTAAATATTAATAAATTAGTATAAATTATTGCACTTTAACTCGAATTAAACAAAATTTAATAATTGTTCTGGCGTCGGGCAAGCTACGCAGTTGGTTATTATGAGTGTTCGCAGATCTCAATAATTTGATGGTTTCTGCGATACCTTTTGAGATCACTTTTCAAAGTTAGGCACTGTAAATATAAATATAAATATAAATAATATATATATATTTCTTCTTAAAAATTTAAAATTAAATGTGAATTAAAATACTCGAGAATGGCGATTAATTTGCTTCGAAAGTGGATTTTTTTGGGGTTGGTTTCCAACAAACGTCTAAATTGCAATTGAAGGTTTAAATCGATTTTTGTGAAGTTATATAATGAAAAAAAAGGTTAGATTATTATTATTATTGTTGCTTGTTAAAAAATCAATTGTGATAGAGTAAAATTTTATGTCATAGTTTTGTTGTAGAGTCCAGTACACACGCAAATATTTGAAAAATTAATAAGAGAAATTTCAGAACTTTTGTGGAAAAACCCCTGAAGAGGGGGGGAAAAAATCACGGGGTTTAGTTTCACTATGTATTTGTTTCGCAATATAAAGTTTTACCAATAAGGGGATTATAAAATTATATAGAAGGGATAAGAATCTCATCAGTAACAACCGCTATATGTGGCAAAGTTATGATTGTTGGTAATAGACGATGGTGACATGAGTCATCAAAGATGACGATGTGATGATGGCCGGCGATGGTTGGAGGCGATACGATGGTTGGCACGGTGGCCAACGGCGGACGATGATGGCAAACGGCATTAATGATAATATGATCGATAGTGGTGGCCGACGGTGGTGGTTGGCGGTCGACAACGGTTTGACGAGATGTGAAAGGCAGCGGTGGCCGATGGCCGTCGGCGGTTATGTTTGGAGGATTTTCGCTTTGAGCTCTTTTCTTTTCTTTAAGCTCCTCTCATGTGAAGAATGATTTTATAGATTAGAGGAATGGCGTTTATAAATACAGCAAAATCCAACCACTTTAATGGCTCAAAATGATTCCTTTGATCATTTGATGTATTTTAAGTTTTGAATGCTCAAATAAAATCAGAATTATGAGATCTTGGGCTTGTTAGATATGGCTCGTCAAGACACTCGATTTACTATAAACACCTCATATTTAAGAGTCGATTGATAATAAACGCTTAATCTAGGTTAGTCTTGATTCAGAATCAGATTTCTTTCGACATCAAGATTGTGTTTCCTAGTGAAATTTTAGTGTCATATCAATTATTATTTGAAGTTATAGGTTTGTTTTGAAATAGACATAATATATAAATAGTTAGAATTTGTATTGTGCTAATGTTAAAATAAATGTAATATTTTTATTATTTATTTTAATGAAAAATGATCAAATAATTTGATTTATTTTTTCTTTATTCATTTCAATTTACTAAAATTTCATTAAAAAAATTTCTGCCTTTAAATTGAAAAAAATTAATTTAAATCTCATTTCTATATTCACACTTGATGATTAAAATAAATTGTTTAATTATACATATAAAAGAATAGTAAAGAGGTCTTCTTTGTTAACTCATGCATTCATTGCATGAGAAAAAAGAGAAGGAGGATAGCCAAGAGGGTTTTCTCAATATTTCTATGATCCGTAGAAGACTCAGATAATATCGTGCAAGATATAAGAGAAGTTACCATTTCTTATTATTATATATATATATATGTTTTTTTTTTGAGATATTTGAGCAAATTTAATCGTAAATTCAAACATAGATGTATGTGCAAGGACTTGAATTTGAAGACCTCTTAGTTGAAAGCCAAAGCTCTCAATCACTAGGCTAAAGTGTGATACGTCCCTATTATATCTCAGCCGTTGGATTCACTGATACTTCCCGATTGTATCTCAGCCGTTGGATTCACTTAGGGATGCTACTCGAGATTTAATCTCAGCCGTCTGTCGATTTCTTCGCGTCGTTCTATCACCCGTTGGATGAAGCTTCCGGGGGAAGAAACACGTAGCTTGTCGAGGAAGGAATCAAAAGTGTATTTCGACTCTTTGAGCGGTCGAATACTCCAGAGAGAGAGAGCAGAGAGGGAACATGAGCTCGGGAGAAGGTTTTAGGTTTAAGAGAAGCTATCAGAGGAAGAAGAATAAGACAAGGAAGAAGAAGAAGATGCAGAAGGATCAATATTATTGCTTGGTTTGCTGCCTTTTTTACAAGGCTTATTTATAGCCTTAGTTTATTTACATTTCAGTAGATCTAACTACTTTATGTTAGATCTGTTTGTTATTTTCTTGCTTTATATGTTTCTATTCTCTAGATCTTGATTTTCTTGCATAGTTTCTGTTATTCTGTTATCTTGTTGGTGTAGTTGTCTTGATCTGGCAAGAGCTTGATTTCTCTTTCCGTTTTCTGTTAGCTTGTTGATGTAGTTGTATGATCATTGCGGTGGCTCTAGGCTTTCTTGATAGTGGTTATTTATTTTGTTTGTTTTATTGGACAAAGTCTTTTAGCCAAGATGTGGTTTTTCTTTCTCTTATTCTGTTGATGTGTGCAGCTTTGTCTAGGTCCATATCATTACCCCCTTCCCAAAAACCGACCTTATCCTTAAGGTCAAAATTAGGGTAAGTCTTCTGAAACTCATTGAATGGTATCCAAGATGCATCCTTTGTTAACATTCCATCCCATTGGATTAATAATTCTTTAATAGGCCTATCTGCTTGTAGTATTGTTCTTTCATCTAAAATTTTATGGGTTTAACCAATGGTCGGTTATCTATGAATTGTCGGAAGTATATGGGTGTAGCTTGAGTCTTGTGTCTTGTTTGAGTCTAGAAACATGGAATACATTATGGATCTTTGTTGTTTTTGGAAGTTTCACTTTATATGCTACTTACACTATCATCTATAGAATTTTAAAAGGTCCATAGTATTGTCTTTGTAATTTTGAGTAAGGGTGCTGTGATACTAATGTTTGTCTATAATGTTGTAATTTTACTAACACCAAATCATGTATCTGGAATTGGAGTTCCTTTCTTTTTCTGTTAGCCATCTATTGCACTCTTTGAGCTTCATAAATTCTCTTTAAGTTGAAGTACTTTGTCTCTTTATTTGTGTGTATCTGTGTTATTAGATGTATTATACTATAAGGTATGATTGTAGGTGAAAGTCTATAAACTATTTGAAAAGAGTCATCTTTGGAGGTGTTTATTAATGTGTTGTAGAAAATTACATGGTAGAAACAATTCTTTGGTGTCTCTATAGCTCCAAGGTATTGTTCTAATGTTCATTTAGTGACTTACGCCATTTGATTGGGATGATATGAGGCTGCTATGACTAAGTGTAGTTCCACTCCTAAATAATTCTTGCAGAAATTACTCATAAAGATATGATCCCTATATGATCTTACTACTGTGGTATACCATGTAGTTTGCATATGTCGAAATGAAAATTTGAGCAATAGATGTTGCTGACAAATTGGTGTGGAGGGCTGAAAAAGGTGCATACTTAGAGAGTCTATCTATAACCACTAAGATAACTATTTTATTATAAGATTTGGGTAATCTTGATAAAATCCATTGAGAGTTCATCCCAAATAGGCGATGGTATAGCAATGGTTGCAATAGCCTGAGGTTTCCCGGTTGTCATATTTCACTTGTTGATATATGTGGTAGGTTGATATGAATTGTTGAATGTCTTGCTTCATTTTTTTCCAGTAAAATTATTGAGTTATTCTTGCTATTGTTCTCTTTATTCCACAATGACCCCCTACTGGTGATGAATATAGTTCTCTCATTATGGTGATTCTTACTTCTAATTCTACAACTATTACAATTCTATTTTTGTAATATACTAACTCATTAGAAACTCTATGTTTTGGAAAAACTTTGAGTTTTCTATTATCTGCTGATAGAGGTGTTGTAATTCAGGAATAACTTGTGTCTCATCTTTAATTTATTGTATTAAAAAGTTGAATTGTTGGGTGTAAGCATCTGTTAAATAGAGACTTTTGAGCTGTCTGTTGTAGATTGCTCTTATGGACTATAATTCTTACGGGATAATGCATCAGCTGCTTTGTTTATGAAACTTGGTTTGTATTCTATTGTATAATCAAAGTCCAGGAGTTTGATTAAGAATCTTGTTGTTATTTCGAATTATTTCTTCATTAGTTCTCTAATCGATCTATTCTAATGTTGAACTTGTGGCTACAGATATTGTCCCATCTCCCACGCTTCATTTATGACATATATTCCCTTGCATAGGTTGATGACCTTTGTAAAGTTGGAGATAATTTCTTGTCGAAATATGCAATAGATGGATGTTTTGGATTATCGCTCTATTGCGATTACACCATCTGTTTATAATGAAAAGGTATAGAAAAATTTGAAAATGTTAATACAGGTAAGGATATCATAGCTTCTTTTAGATGTATGAATGCCTTTTGAAATTCTTCGACCAAATTGTCATTAGAATGATGTTAATGAATTGCGATGCATATTATCTTACAAATTTTCTATAATATCATATTAAACCAGAATCCTCTTAGTTGTTTTCTTGAAGTTGAGCCATGATTACTTACTCAATTTTCTTTTGATCTACTTCTATTCTTTGAGCTGACAATATATGATCTAAGTATTATATTCTTTCGTGGATGAATGAGCATTTGGAAGGTTTGATAAACAATGCTTGTTGTTTGTTTCTCGAGCTTGTAGATGTTGATGATGTTGCTCAATGGGGTTGTAGATTAAAATATCATCAAGAATACTAACAAGAATTTGCATAGGAATGGTTTAAGTATTATATTCATCATAGCTTGGAAGGTTGAGAGTGCATTTGTTAATCCAAATGGCATGTCTATGAATTCATAATGTCCTTCATGTATTCTGAAAGTTATTTTGTATATATCCTCCTCTGCCATTCTTATTTGATGGTATCCTGAATGCAAATCTAGCTTTGAAAAAATATTTGCTCCATATAATTCATTCATTAGTTCCTCTGGTGTTGGTATGGGAAATCACAGAATGGTGATTTTTTTAAGTGCCATAGTCACAAAATCTCCAAGTCCCATCTTTTTTCTTTAATGATGAAGAAAAAATGCTTTCCCTTATTATCTTTGTATCCACATTTCTTGATTAATTTCTCAATTTCTCTCTTCAAAATGTGGATATCTAAGTTTTAACCTTTATTGGTTGAGTGTCAGATTAATATGATGATCTATTTTCTTTTGGGAGATAAGTGATGGTGCTTGAAATAGTTCTTGATCGATGTAATACACATTGTATATTTGCGTTGATTCTTTTGTTGAATTTTACTGTGCTAATTGTAGGATGCTATCTCATCCTTGTTTTTTGTTTATAAAGATGTAGAGTAATGCTTTCCACATTTACTTGTATATATTTGCTCGAATTCTTTTGTTATTCATGTGATACCTCTAATGTGTAAGTAGGATGCTTTCTCATCCTTGTTTTTATTTAAAGATTGAGTAATGCTTTTGTGTTTCCTGCTGTATTATTGTGTCATTATATCTGAATTTTATAGTTAGCTTCTTGTAATCTGTGGTTCATTCTCCTAATTGTTCTAATCATTGTACACCTAATACTACATCTGCTCCTTGCATAGGCAGAAGGTAAAAGTCTATTATGAATGTATATCCTTGTAATTTGATAGATATGTTGGAGCAAACTCCTGAGCATTGGAGTGTCTCTCCATTTCCTACTAATACTTTGAAAAAAAAAAATGCAGGTGTGACTGTGTGTTCTATGAACTTGACTAGTTTGGACTGTATAAAGTTATGTGTTGATGCCTATCGATTGAACCGATTTTTTCCAATCATCCCTTTTAAACGCAATGTCCTCGGGTTTGATTGTTCTGCGGAATGCAAGTTGATTTACGGTATGTCCTCATTTATTATGATTTTCTTGGTAACTTTCCGCAGTTGTAGTCCTGATCATCATTGACTATCATGAGGGCAAATAGTTTTGATTTACATGTGTGACCCCTATGATATTTCTCATCACAGTTAAAGCATAATCTTTTTTTTTCCTTTCTTCTAACTGTATTGTTGAAAGTCTCTGTATTGGTATATTTGGTTTGTTACTACTGATGTTGTTGTGAATTGGCATAGTTGGAGTGGGTAGTAATGGTCGCTGTTGTTTCAGTGATGTTGCTTGATTGAAACGTGAGCTTCTTCCTACATATACATCATCTGCTAATCTATCTTCCATTAATTTTGCTAGTTGAAATGCTTGTTATAATGAAGTTGATTGTAATGCTCTGACTTTCCTTTTAATGTCTTGTTTCATTCAATTCAAAGCAACTGCGTGAATTCGTGAGGGATTCCTGAAATTTGGTTTGTCAATTCTTCAAATTCATTATAAAATTCTTGCACTGATATTTTTTGCGGTAATTTGGCTAATTCCCCACGTAAATCTCTATATACTGAAAGTCCAAATCTTTGTATTACATGTTCTTTGAAATTTTGCCAAGACTGTAGTTGTTTATTGAGATGCATCCATTGGAACCAACTTAGAGCAGGTCCATCCATATAAACTAATGCTATGATGAACTTCTGTTCTCCTGAAAGGTTATAATATTGGAAGAATTGATCTGTCTTAAATAACCATCCCTTTTGGTTCTCTCCGTTAAATCGAGGCATGTCTATTTTAACTAGTCTTGAATTTTGATTGTATGATTTAATTTAAGGAGTAAATTCTACAGGATTAGAGTTACATACCTGTGATTCTTTACTTCCTTGTTGTTGTTCTTGAATTGATTTTTCCAGCTTATCTTTAATGGTTGAAAGTCTTCTTGATATTTCATTCAAGATAATGGTGATTGATGTCATCTTGTTCATCATTTTTATTCAATCTTCCCACACATTCTTCCAATATTTTTGTTGCGTGTCTTGTGCCATCTGTCATTATTTCTTGCAGGACTGAAGGTTCAACGAGAGCACCAATGATATGTCCCTATTGTATCTCAGCCGTTGGATTCACTGATACTTCCCGATTGTATCTCAGCCATTGGATTCACTTAGGGATGCTACCGCGGGATTTAATCTCACCGCCCGATTTTTTTCGCGCCTATCACCCGTTGGATGAAGCTTCCGGGGGAAGAAACGTGTAGCTTGTCGAGGAAGGAATCAAAAGTGTATTTCGACTCTTCGAGCGGTCGAATACTCCATGAGAGAGGAAGAGGGAGCTGGAGAAGGTTTGGGTTTATGGGGAAAGAGAAGCTATCCAGAGGGAAGAAGAAGAAGACAAGGAAGAAGAAGAAGATGCATAATGATCAATATTATTGCTTGATTTGCTATCTTTTTTACAAGGCTTATTTATAGCCCTAATTTATTTATATTTCAGTAGATCTAATTACTTTTTGTTAGATCTATTTGTTATTTTCTTGTTTTACATGTTTCTATTATTTGGATCTTATTTTCTGCATAGCAAGTTATTCTCATATTCTATCTTGTTGGTGTAGTTGTCTTGATCTAGATTTCTCTTTCTTCTGCCGTTAACTTGATGTATTCTGATCTGTTATGTTTCTTTGGGCTTTCTGCTATATAGTTGTAGATTTATTTTATTTATTTTATTGGACAAAGTCTTTAGCCAAGATAGAGTTTTTCTTTCTCTTGTGTTGATGTTTGAAATTAAGACCTCTTAGGTTCCAAAGTTTCAACCACTAGGCTAAAGTGCCTTACACATATTACATATATGATGCATAGAGATAAAAAGATATAAGATTTTAGCATATTTTTTATCATGATACTTAGAGATAATGCAAAATTTAAACTTGATTAATGACATTGAAATACAACTACAATGAGAGGAAGACAGAGTGGACGTGAAAGCACAACATAATCTTCACATATACATACACTTGACTTGATTAGGTAATAAGATAATAATTTAAATAATATGCTCGTGCAATTTATTTCTAATTGTGTAATTCTATTATAATGATCATTATAACTTTATTTTTTTTTTTCTTTTTTTTTGCAATATAACAATGCTTTATTTTATCTAATAAGGAAATATATACGACACCACCAAAGATTTATGATCAAATATTCTTGTCTTAGATGAACTATTCGATCAATACTATATAGTAAAAAAGTATTCATTACTACTTAGAGAGGAATAAGTCATTCAAGTAGCACAAATTTGTGTTTATATACATTAATGAAAATGAGAAAAACTTCATATGATTTTAGATTGATGCAAATCTCATGTATTATTCAATTAATTGGGGCGAAATTCATTAGATATTATATGAGATTTCACTACTTACGATTATCATCATATTATATGACTATGAACTCTTATAAATAATAATAAATTTATCTTGCGAATGATTTGTTAGAAAATTTTGAATGTAGACTCACATATGAATTTAATTATATATTATACATTATCTTATTTTTAAGCCTATTAATTTTGTGATCAAATAAAGATTAATTAATTTTAAATTTTTGAGATATATTATTAATTTTGTATGAATTATCATATAGATGGATATTTTATTTTATTTTAATGAAATAATAAAAAATAAAATCAAATATAAATAATGGTCATTCTAAAGTCATTGTACTCATATCTCATCTCAAAAAAGTCACTCTCTCCGAACATTGGGGGGCTAAATAACTAAATTTTTTTCACATTACGATTTCGACGATGATTTTAGAGATATAAAATTCATTTTATCTATCTTCCAAGTTTCAGATCATCTACATGTCAATTGTTGAAATAATTTTTTTCTTCATCTTTTGTAATGATTATTTGAAAATTTTAAATTAAAATATATTATTTAAAATTTTGAAAATAATTTATATTTTGTATGTATCATATTTTAGATGATTTTTTTATTATTGATTTTGAGTAAAATAATATAGCTAAATTTATTTTATATTTTGATCATAATTTTAATTTTTATGTGATGAATATTTCATACTTAAAAAAAAAGGAATATGAAACTTTTTTTTTTTTTTGCTACTGCGGTATATATATATATATATATAAGTTAATATAAATATTATAATTATTTCATTTTCATCTACCGAGTTATATAGAGATTATCCGAAAAATTATGGAACGTCATAATCGAAGGATAATTATTTAATATGAATTCAGAGGCGGCTGAAGAAATATTTTAATTAGAAAATTACTCAACGTTTTTTTTATTATTTTTAAGGGCAACTAATTCTAACAGCTTATTAATAATTATTTTATTAAATTAAATGTAAATAATTTATTCAATGTTTATCGGTTTTCTATTTCATAAACTTTTTTTTTTAAATAATATTAAACATATATGTATAAATATTTTGGTTTAAATTTTTATGGATAATTATTACTTTGATATTCGGTAAAAATTTCCTAATTTAGTAATATATAAGTCATTGGATTTTTAATGTGAAACAGAGAATGCTTATTTTTTATTAATTATAATATTATGCACTTTTTTCTTTTTATCAAATATATATAGTATCCAACTTAATTAATTGTTTTATTCAAATATGAGTTTGTTATTTGGAGTTTGCTAAAATTTGTTTTATGATATCAAATGGATTCCCATAATATAAATTGGAATATTTGTTAAAATATTACATTTAATATTTATTATTTCAAAATAATTTAAATTAAAATATTATGTCACCAAGGTGACTTCTACTATATCAATTTATTTAATTTTAAAATATATGAATATTACATAAGAATTATATTTAAATACATGCTAAAAATATGTGATAAATTTAACAAATATGTCGATCAAGAATATATTTTTGGCCATTTGTGATTAACAAATATGTGATAAATTTATATTAATCATATATAATATGTCGATCCAAAGATGTATATCATTCAATTTATTATCAATATATTTGTAATTTTAAGAGTATAAAATTATTTATGCGCAAAGACTAAATTACAATATTGTGTTGTATCTTATATGTTTATTTTATTAACATTTTATTTCAAGCATAGATTTTGTTGATATTTTTTATATTATATATACATATGGAAATGATAATATTATTAATGTTAATTATGAGTATTATTTTTATTTTTTTTCGGTTAATATTTATTCTATATCTGCCAATTTGAATAACATTTCGCTCAACTATTAATTAAGAAATGAAAAAGAACATATCACCATTGTTCTTGCATGTATTTGACTATGCGATCTGGATTAAACATCCTCCCTTCCTCACTGCAGAAAGTACTATTGAGCAAATGACTAACTTTGAAAAGTGAGAGCGTTCTAACCACATAAGTCATATGATCATGAAGCATTTCATTTCAAAAACCATAAGAGGTACAATGCCTGAAGAGGAATGTTAAAAGTCCAAATAGCAGACCGCCGTTTAGTTCTAAAAAAGTTGAAGCAAGTACTATTCCTAGTAAACACGTTTCAATGTGGTATAAAAGCAATGAAAATATAAAGGAGTACATTATGAAGATGTCTAATTTTGTAACTAGACTGATGGCACTAAAATTAGAGATGTCTGATAACATTCTTGTGCACTTGGTTTTGATATCTTTTCTTGCACAATTTAATTTTTTTTAAGATAATTTATAATACTCAAAAGAAAAATGTACTCTTAATGAGCTCATTGCTCAATGTGTGCAAGAGGAAGAGAGATTGAAACATGATAAAATAGAAAGTGCTCACTTAGCTACTTCCTCTCGTGGCATTGTTATTAAAAGAAAAAAGATTTATAAAGAAAAATGAGCTACAGACAAATGGACTTAACTACAAAAGTGCAATAGAAACAAGATAATGTTGTTACTTATTTCTTTTGCAAGAAGGCTGATCATGTGAAGAAGGATTGTCTCAAGTATACAAATTGGCTAGTGAAAAATGATAAATTTCTCAACTTTGTTTGTTCTGAAGTTAATTTATCCTTAGTACCAAATCACACTTAGTGGATAAATACATGTGCAAATATTCACATTAGTGTGACTATGCAGGGTTTTCTATGAAAATGAATGTCAACTGATGCTGAAACATTCATCTATATGGGAAATGACAATAAAGCTCTTATTGAAGTAATATGCTTATATAGATTATATCTAGAATCTGGTTGTATTTTGAATATACATGAGACTTTTTATTTGTCATTATTTAGATGAAATTTAATTTTTATTTCTTATTTGGACAAATCTGATTATTCTTGTTCATTTAAAAATGAAAAATTTAGTCTCTTTCAGTATTCAAATATTATTGATACTGATTCTTTGGTTGATAATCTATATAAATTAGACATTTATGCTTCACAAATTAATGAAACCTTGCATGCAAGCAATTTTAGTACAAAGCAAAAATTAATGAATAAGAATTCATATATGTTATGGCACAAGCATTTATGACATATTTCTAAATATAAAATTGAAAGACTTGTGTCAGAAGGAATTCTTGATTCTCGATTTTTCGGATGATAAACTCAGTATAGAATGGAAAATAAATATCAAGAAAGTGCTAATAAAAGTTTAAACATCTTGAATTAATTTATAGATATATTGCATTCCCTGCCTACTGGAATGACCAATAATATTTCAATTTCATGAGATTATTCTCGTTATGTATTTATACTTAATTTTGAGAGTCACAATCACCGTATTCAAAATTTTAGTAAGTTAAAAAATTAACTTAGAAAGAAAATAAAAACTGCCAAATTTAACTGTGGTTGTGAATACTATGGTAGATATGATGGATCAGGAGAACAACGCCCTTTCAAAATATTTAATATAATGTGACATCGTTCCTCAATACATCATGCTAGGGACTCCAAGTTAAAATGATGTAGATGAGAGATGAAATTGGACCCTCATGGATATGGTTAGAAGTATGATAAATCATTCTTCCTTACCAGAATCACTTTGGGGAGAAGCCTTAAAGATTGCATTTTATATATGCCTAATGAAAGAAAATTGTACTCAACAACTATAAGATGTTATTTTGTTGGATACTCAAAAATATCGAAGGGTTTTAAGTTTTATAACTCTTCAAATAAATCCTTTTTTGAGACGGACAATGCTAAATTTATTGAGGAAGTTGAATATGATGGGAGTAATCAATCTAGAAATTTTATATTTGAAGAGTAATTTATTACTCTTTTTATAATTACAATAGAAAATTATCATATAATTTTACCTGAGCTTATTCAAGTTATAAATATGGATAATCAAAATATTCTTGAGTTAACTCCTACTCGTACTAAGGAATCACAACAACCTCAAATTGAAGTGTCATTAAGAAAATCCACTAAGGAGAGGAGATTAGTAATTTCAGATGATTATGTTGTGTATCTCCAAGAATATGAGTTTGACATTAGATTATAAAATGATCCAATCTCTTTTAGTCAAGTCAAACAAAATGTTAGCTCTCATAAATGGATAGAAGTCATTGAGGATGAGATGAAATCAATAAAAGTCAATAATGTTTGGGATATTGTCGAATTGGCTAAATTTGTAAAACCCATTGGTTGTAAATAGATTTTTAAAACCAAACGGGGTTCAAAAGGCAATGTCGAAAGATATAAAGCATGTCTAGTCGCTAAAGGTTTCACTTAAAAGGAAGGGATTGATTATAAAGAGACTTTCTGTCAAGTTTCTTCGAAAGACTCTTTTAGAATCATTATGATTTAGAGTTACATCAGATGGATGTAAAGACTGCATTTCTCGATGACGATATTGAATAAAATATATATACGGTGCAACTAGAAAATTTTCAATCTTCTGATTCAAAACACCTGATATGCAAATTAAAGAAATACATATATGATTTAAAGCAAGCTTCCCGTCAATGATATAAGAAATTTGATCAAGTGATTACTTCTTTTGGCTTTAAAAAAAATATTGTTGATCAATGCATTTATCACAAAAATAAGTGGGAGTAAATTCATCATCATAGTGCTATATGTCGATGATATTCTACTAACAAGTAGTGATATAAGCCTTTTGCATGAAACAAATAAATTTCTTTCAAATAAATTTGAAATGAAAGATCTTGAGAATGCATCTTTTGTGTTGAGTATACAAATTTATCGAGATCGTTCTCATGTTATACTTGGTTTATCACAAAAGGCATATATTGATAAAGTGATTAGTAGATTTGGCATGAAAGATTGTGCACCAGGAGATACACCCATTGCTTAAGATGATAAATTCAGTTTGCTTCAATGTCTAAGAAGTGAATTCGAAAAGAAATAGATGGAAAAGATCCCTTATGCATTTGCAATAGGGAGACTTATTTATGGTCAAGTTTGTATGCGTCCGGATATTGCGTACATTGTAGATATTTAAGTAAGCCATGAATGGATCATTGGAAAGCAGTAAAATGTGTTATGCGGTATCTTAAGAGAACAAAAGACTTTATGCTCACATATCGGAGATCAGATCATTTGGAGATCATGGAGTACTCCGACACTAATTTTGCTAGTTACCTCGATAGTAGAAGATCAACCTTAGTAGTTAGAGGAGTTATATCTTGAAAAAGTGTTAAACAATCACTTATAGCTTCTTCCATTATGGAAGCAAAATTTATAGCTTGTTATGAGGCATCAAATCAAGGAATATGACTACAAAATTTTATCACTGGGCTAAATATTTTTGATAGAATCGAGAGACCATTAAAAATAAATTGTGATAATAGAGCCATTGAGTTGTATTCAAAGAACAACAGGAGTTCGTCAAAATCAAAGCATAATGACATGAAGTTTCTTGTTGTAAAAGAAAGAATTCAGAATTCTCAAGTATCTATTGAACATATTAGTACAAATTTTATGATTGCATGTGCACTTACAAAAGATTTACCACCTAAAGTATTTCATGAGCATGTGACTCGTATGAGAGTGATTTACTTTGATGATATGTTAGCATAATGAGAGTTTACTTATGATGTTCAATGATTATAAATGTATTTTCTGATTAGAATAAAGTATTATTATTATCTTATAGTTGAAAATTCTAAAATAAAGTTATGTAGTTTTAATTACAATTTAGCATAAATAAATGAAATTATATTTATAACTATTTTGAGTTATGATGTAGGACCAGTTGAAAATATACATGATATATGATCACATTATATGAAATTTTCATGTTACACATCCATACTTGATCTATGTCGTTAATCATATTGATTTAATGATCATTGATGTATCTTGTTATAGAAAAATTATAATAAATATCACTTTGATTCTATGTCAATATTATTAATGGACCAGATTGTCTAAAAATATTCCTCTTTGAAGATAGCAAATATTGAGCTATTAAAATATTTAATAATGTATAATTGCCAAGTAATATATATATATATATATATGGCCCAAGTGGGAGATTATTAGAAATTTTTAAATATGGCATCACATATGAATTTAATTATACATTATGTGTTATTTTATTTTTAAACCTATTAATTTTGTGATCAAATAAAGATTAATTAATTTTAGGCTTTTGAGACATCTTATTAATTTTGTATGGAATTATCATGTAGAGACCAGACATTTTATTTTATTTTAGTGATGGGCTAAAATAAAATGAAATACACTCAAGTATAAATAGGGTCATGATCCTCATTCTAAAAGGTGAAGTTCTCATTTTTACTCATATTTCATCTTGATTGAAAAGAAGTCTTTCTCTCTCTCTCTCTCTCTCTCTCTCTCTCTAAAGAACACCATTTAGAAGTGGAAGGCCAAAATTCCATATTAGCTCTTCCATGGATTAAGGTATGCTTCCAATTAAATCTTCTTGATGATTTGACATGCGATCCGGATTAGATAAATTTATTTTTATCTTTATATGTTTCCAACATGATTCACTATATCGCTTAAGTTGTCATGATTATTTAATTATTGATAATAATTTTTTATTTAAATCTCTTTAGAACTAAAATTATACATAACATATTTTTAAGATTTTCATAAGATAAATTGCATAAAAATTTAATAAAGATTTATGTAGCACTTATACAAGTAAACTATTGCGTGCTAGAAAATCAATTGCGGCAGAATGAAATTTTACGCCTTAGCCTTGTTGAGAAATCCAGCACACGCACAGATATTTGAAGAGAGATCAAGAAACTCCAAGATTTTTACGTGGACAAATCCCGAAAAGAGGAAAAAAATGACTAGGCCTAGCCTAGTAAAAATGTTTCACTATATATCTGATTTATAGTACAATGTTTAAGTTTTTCCGATAACGGGATTACAAAGTTCTATGAGAAAGCACAACGAATCCGAAGTAACAAATTATGCAGGAATATAATGTGGTGGTAGTGAGAGTAATCGATGGTTGCCGATGATCCGGCGGCCGTGGTGGTGACCGATAGCAGACGGCGACGAATCAATAGCGACCGACTGGCGGTCAGCTGAATAGACGATGGCAGGACCGCGATATGGCTACGATGGCGGTGGTAGCACGACGGGTGGAATGACAGGATGAGTCACGGCGAGCGAAATGGTGAGCGGACCGCGCGAAGCCGCGGTGCGGGCGAAAGAACGGCAGATACGTGGAGCGATGGTGATAGCGGTGGGGATCGGCGGTGGCTAAGGGCCGGCGGTGGTCGGCAAGGACCGACGACGGTGATCGCGCGACCATCGACCGGTGACACGATTATGTTTTCGCCTTCGCCTGTCTCTCTTCTTTTGGTCGCCCTCATGAAGAATGAGGGATAATTTATAAATTAGAGAAATTAAGTTTCTGTAAATTCATACAAAATTCAAACCACTCCATGAGATGGATCAAAATATTTCATTTGATAATCTAATGTATTTTAAGTATTTAAATGTTCAAATGAAGTAAGAATCAAGAGATATCGGGCTTGTGAGATCAGGCTTGTCAAGACGCTTGATTTGACTATAAACACTTTATATTTATGAGCTATTTAGGGATTTGACTGATATCTCAAAATTTTTAATTATATTTTAAGCATTTAATCTTGTCTACTTAATCGATTACTTTATATCAAGATTCACGCTCAACTGTAGAATTTTCGATATCAAACTAAAGACATTATATTCTATTTATAATAAAGATTTAAATTATATATAATACAACACATTTAAATCATAGTTAATTAATATTTTAATCTTATTTGAACTATACTTAATTTTTTTTAATAATAGACTTAACATTTTAATTAAAAATAGGAAAATTTACATACATACACCAAATTCATATTTTCACACCCAAACTCAATATTTACATTAATTTTTAATAAAAGTGCATTTCACTGAAAAAATATTGGTATTTTGATGTAATAATAAAGATTTAAATATTTAAGTAAAAATTAAAGATTAAGTGTGAAATACGTAAATACATAAGAATTCGATGGTATGTATGTAAATCCCCTACTTTCGCCCAACTCAATCCAATTTTACAGAGTGCGCCCATCCGGCCGGAGGTCCTTCACCAAGACGGCAGCGGAGAGTGATTATTGTCCATTTCTTTTACGTCTCCCTCTCCTCGCCGGAGTCAAGCCGCCGATTCCAAGATGGTCTACTACCTGCTCTCCTTTACGGCGGAGCTGGAGAACCTCACGGATCTCCAGCCTCGTGGCGGCTGCGATGATCCAACCTACCCGTACTACTTCAAGGTTTATCTTACCTCCTCGTAATCTTGGTGCATTCTTTTCTTGGTTTTGTTCTTATCCGTCTAGATTTCGATGACATCAGGTGAAGTGCGAGAGCTGCGGGGAGATCAGTGCAAAGGAAACGTGCGTCATGATCTCCGAGGAGGTTCCCCTCCCTACCGGCAGGGGAACTGCTCATCTGGTGCAGAAGGTTATCTGCTTCTAATATAATTTTGTATTCAGGTTGGATTGCATGTTCTTGTTTCTGTTTGGTGAATTCAAAACGGATTTAGGTTCTATTTTATTTACCATTTCAGCTCTCACAAGAATCCATATCAAGAAATTTTTTACTATCAGAACTCTTCACAATTTTTTTTTTTTAAGAATTGCTTTTTTCTATTCAGTATCCTAAAGCTTCAGCAGGGGATCGGCATTTACCTCCCCCATATCAATCTTCTCACCAGGATTATCTATACGATCGCCGTTTCCAATGCAATATTTCCTAGTATCAATTAAAATATTAGCTACCCTTAGTAGAGGATAAATGATCTTTTCTTCATTATTGATCCAGAGAAAAGATTTCTTCAATCTATAGTGAAGTGCAAAACATAAGCATATTTCATGGCCATAAATCTTACAATATTGGCAATACATTGGAAGCCCTATGAACAATGTTTTTTTGCCAAGTTATTATTAGAGCCAATTTAAACATTTTGGTCAAATCTATTGCTTACAACCACTTTGATTAATGTCAATCTATAGAACTAGGATTGCGTGATTAGATAAATTTACTCGGATATGTGGAAACAAAATTCAAATTGGGGTGATTGGTGGTTTCTTGATATCAAAATAGGAAGTCTATTTTAAAATTTTCAAAGCAAAACTAGACGCATAGAGAACTCCCCTCTAGAAAGTCTTTTGTTATCTTGTCTAGGTGCAATTGATTCAATATTATTTACAGACGGAACACTGTATATCCCATATATTGTTTCCACAGAACAAACTGCTGATATTTTAACTAATTGGTTATTAAGACCTTTGTTGGAAAAAAGTAATGGGCAAGCTTGGATTATCTGATTAATATAATCTAGTTTGAGGGAGAGTGTTTAAAACCTCATTTTGAAGTTCACTTGTTTATGGTCAGTGGGAAGAATACCTTCTTCTTGGATTTCTTTTTTGGGAGATTTACATACATACCACATAATTCTTATGTATTTAGACATCTTACACCTAAACTTTAATATTTACATATATATAGTATTTTTTTTATACATGAACATATATATTTTACTTAAAGTTAGTGATAAAGATATATTTGATGTGATATTAAAAACTTAGTGTTTTTTATGTAATATTAAAGTTTGTGTTGGATATGTATATATATTAGAATTGTGTGGTATGTGTTTGAATTCCCCTTCTTTTTTTTCTAGCTAGCCAGTGTCTGTGGGATCTATTCCCTATGGAAATGTGATTATCATTCTTCTTCAACTTTGGAAGATATTGATTCTTGCATCAGTTATAAACATCACTATTTGAGAAGTGCTAAATTGCATGGGCTGCATTTCTGAAATGGAGTTATTCCCTGCTGCCATCCTGTGCAAACTGTGGGCTGGATTACTGTTTTTCTGCATTTGTGTTTTGACATATCTCAGTATGCTATGTTTTTTGCAGTTGCGTGCTCTCGTATCGCTATAATGTACTTCCTAATTTGATCTTTCCTTATATTTTAGGATCAATTACAGCAACCTTCTTTTATAATGTGTTGGTTGGAATATTATTATATAAACACAGTCTGTCAGCTGCTCTTTTCTATGAAAAAACAAAATTAATTTTCACTTCTTTTCCTCCTCTCTTCATTTCTATAATATTATAACTTTATAACCACCCATGTGGTTAATATGAAATAAATGGAAAGTATTTTGTCCAAGATGACTTTTTGAACTAGAAAAAAAAATCTTCTATATTTAGGGCATTAATCACTGGTCTTGTTGCCTATTTTTTTATACCTGTTTGTTGCTACAAAGCTAATTCCGTTTATGTTGGAGTATCCTGATGCAGCACTTTAGACATCACATATTGTTGATATCTTTGGAAATTTTCAGTTTTTGCTTGCATGCCTGTTCTGTTCAATATTTAAATAGGAGAGGGTATTCAGCACTTCCTATTTATTGATTTAAATCATCAATTGTTTGATACTAGAAACTAACTGCTAAAGGCAGCTGTTTGCAATGGATGTCCAGTAAATTTGCATGGAAGATTTACATACATACCGCACAATTCTTATGTATTTTCATATCTAACACCTAAAGTTAGATATGTACTTATCTAACACTTTCCTATTCTTAAAAAGGTGCATTTCACTTTTAAAAAGTGAGTGATGTTATATTTTTGATGTGATATTGAAGATTGGGGTGTTATTTATGTAAAAATTGAAATTTAGATGTTAGATATGTAAATACATAAGAATTGTGCGGCATGTATGTAAATCTCCCAATTTGCATATATGGCAGAAAGATCCATGCTTAAATATTGTATATGCATAGTCAGGGTTAGCATACTTTTTTTTTGGAAATGTGGGTAACTGCATTATTAAGTCTGGAAGAACTTAAAGAGTTAATGGACATTTTTATGAATAAGCTGTCGTCATCAATGGCTCAACCTTTGCTCTATCCGTTCTGGTCAGCTTGCTGATTGTTTTTGATTGCCACTCATTTTTTGGCAATTGCCACATTAGCTGACCCCACTTAGTGGGATAAAGGCTTGTTGTTGTTGTTGTTGTTATTGTTGCCACATTAGCTATTGTATGTTGACGATTTATGAGTGGATGTGAACAGACCACATTGATGACAGTGACAATAGTTGAGTTTGCTGAAATGCCTACCTAACTGAGGCTGTGACCCATTGGCGGCAACCCTAAATGGGATGATATGAAAGTTGATGAGGGAATATTTATTGTTGTTGGCCAGTTGGCAGATAGGTCACTATGGGAATAGCACTGCAACAATTGTCATCACCACTATCATCTACACTGCACAATTCACTTCTATTATAGTCACAATGCTATCTAGCAAATCCCGCTGCTGGCATAGCCACAATGCTGTTGGCTAATTTCATCACTTAAATGCTGTGTTCCACATACCACAGCTATCATCTGATGGAACATGCTATCACACCTTCCACCTATGTAAGACTATCATCGTTGGGTGTCTACTTCTTGTATTCAAGCATCGATTATCACAAATTGTTGTTGTTTTTTTCTATAAATGGATAAAAATATCTTATCGCCAGCGCCTTGCAGCCTTTGGCACACCAGACCGACCGTTGTCATTTTGGTGCTTAATCTCTTAATTGAACTCAAAGTTTGACTTGGTATAAAAGGACTACTTTGTTTGATTTAGAAATAAAATGAAGGCTACTTCTGAGGTTTTCCATAATTCATGGACTAAATTTATTATTTGGAAAAGCTAAGGTATAAAATATAAATAATCATTTTTTTAGTTATGCTCCGAGTCAGAGTACATCCTCTCAATGCTGGTGTGATTTATGAATGTACTGTTGTATTCCAAAATTATGATTCAGTGGTGAAAATTGCCTTTTCCTTCCCTATAAAACTCGATTATTATGCATGTATAATTCAAAATTTGCCCCTGCTAATATTATTGCTATTGCAATTTTATCTTATATTTTGTTTTTTGTTGTTCCTTAAATTTCAAATTCTGGTACTGTTAATGTATGTAGTTAAATTATTATCTTAAAAATAAAAACACCAAATTGTCGAATTTATGATTACATAGAAATTCTAGTACGCATGGTTCACGATCATTTATACTTTGGTTTATCCGTGGTACATGTCTTACAGTTAAATGTAATATTGTGGTTTTTTCCTAAATACATGCACAGTAATCTTCTGATTTTCTGCTTAAATTGTTACACCTCATTTGAGAGTTTTTATATTTAATAGTTTAAATTTGTAATTAACTCTACTCACGTTATTAGTGTAAACTGTGTGGAAGAGAAGGAAGCATTCTGATGATAACAGGACAGGGACAACCATTGACTCTAGAGCAAAGTCAGAAAGAGGAATTTGCTAAGTTGATGATATTTGATAGCAGGGGCTTTGCACTGACTGATTTCTCCTTCGCAGATGGTTGGAAAGTTCAATCTGTAAGAGATATTGCTACATTTTTGTTGTCGCGATTGCCCTTTTCATGTTTGTTTTTTTCTTTTCTACTTGCTTCATGTCGTCATTTCCCTTGTGGATTAAGGAGAAATGACTATCTTTACATTACTTTTTCATTATTTGATCCGTTTCTTCTAGTAACTACTAACAAGTATCTTATTGATTTGTGATGTAGCTGGTAAAAGATAAATTATACTAAATGCGTCACTTTCCTAGCTTTTTTTATCTGATAGATTAAATTTAATATGTTTATTTTCATTTTAGAGGGACAAAATATTGTTTGTTTGCTTAAAACTAAGAATAGTAAAATTTTAAGGACGTTGGAGAAATTATAATTTATTGTATGCTGGAATAAGTTAATCGTAGAAATGATATAGGGATGAAAGTGGATAAAGAATTGAAAAAATGAAAGTCAGTTGAGATGAAGAGGGTTATGTTGATCTCGTTATGCATCCCATTAAATAATTTTATCGAGAATGATGAAAATGGCTGACAAAGTGGGTGATATTATGAAGACCATTTTGAAGTATATCAATTGTAATGAAAATCATTCAATCAATACTCATTTCTTAAAATAGGTTATGTCAATGCTAAAAAATACCCAAAATGGATCACCATATAGTCTAGGTTGCTGCACGAGAATTTTATAAATTTACACATGTGATGAGGACAAAATTTTGGCATGTGTCATCAGTCCACACCAAAGTAGATAAGGACTTGATGTTCCATCATCAAAATCCATGTCTCCAATGGTTAAAGCTCCAAAACACTATGGAAGTTGGAACCTTGAAAAATTGTCTTCACATTTACTATGCCTTCTGAAAGTTTTCTTGGTTAAACAAAGTATACTCATGAGAAAACGTTTTGGTTCTTGAAGTTACACTATTTAGAAGATCTTGGAAATGAGGTAGTGATTTTTATTTTCACTTTACAAAAATTGGATAGCAATCCAAACTATTTGAAAAAGAACCAAAGAATTTACCACGGATCCTTTGTATCCCCTTTCTCATATTGTATTATTTAAAAGGTGTTCTACATCTCATTGGAATTTTCTTATAAGCTTAAATAATATTTTTATTTCTAGCATGCTATCTAAGGCATTGTCCAATGAAATTGGAAACAAGTATTAAATGTTGGAGATGAAAGCCTTAGAAAAGAGTGAAACAAGTGATGTGTGAGTTTACTTGTAGGAAAAGTTTTGTGTGATGTAAATAAGTTTACATTGTGGAATATAGTGCAAATGGATGACTAAATATGCATGAAGGTTAGCAGCTAATGGGTATGCCCATACATATGGCACAAATTTTGAAGAGATGTTTACCCTGGTTGCCAAGATGAATACTATGACAATTCTATTATTTTTAACAGCTAATTATGGATATATATTCTTATTTTATGGAAATAAATGTTTATTCGTGTTTATATAATAAAATCTCATCTGAAAAGCTTTATAAAGGTAATGCTATCTATGATTATAAAGGTAATGCTATCTATGATATAAAGTTTGGTAGATTTTAATACAATATATGATCATAACTGTGAATTATGGAGAGAAAAAAATAAGTTTTAATGGATTATTTGGTGAAAGTGTTTGAGGTTAGAGACTTGGGATGTTGACTTACTTTCTAGGAATTGAAAGTACAAATTCCATTTACGGAATCTTCATCTCTCAATAAAAATATGCCATTCATTACCTCTCCAAAAAAAAAGGCATGTAAAGTTGCAAGTACACCAATAGATCCTCTACTCACCCGTTTTAGGGGGAGTGTTGAAACTCACCGATTCATATCCAAGAAGAAAATCAAGATCCCTTGGATTCATGCCAAGGAAGAAATTTAGGATCAATGAAGGTTATTTTTTGTATTTGTGTAGCTATAGATATTTTTCTTGTTTTGGCATGGCTGGTTTCTTATTTTCTTCTTAGATCACCATGCATATTGGCTTGCATCAAATATGTTGAATGAAAAAGTTTTCATTTTCTTCATAGCTTATTATTTTTATATATGTAAATTGATAATTATTTGTCAAGATAGTCTTTAAAGGGCATTCAATGAAGGAGGATTCATTCTACAATGACGGATTGCTTATAGGGGAAATATTCATTTATATGAACTTATACATTTAAGATCTAGGCTCTTGTAGGATCTTCTTATATTAACATTACATTCTCGTTATTTCTTATTTTATAAGTTTATTATTCTCATTTTAGAGATAATCTTATCTTGTAGAACACCCAAAAATAAAATCCTTTTATTTTAAGTTCAATAGTTCATATTAATTCATTAGTATTTAGTCATATTGTTAGCTAGTCTCTGATATAAAGGTAATAAAGATGGAACGTAGATATACACCATCATAGACAAAGTAGGGAAAACTTGATGTGTCTTAGGCTGAGTTCCTTGTATCCTTTAATCATGAAGAAACGAATAATTAAATCAAAATCTGTGTTTTTCTCCACTTGTTCTTGTTATTATGATGAACTGCTTGTAGCAACAATCTTTTAGTTTTTTTTACTATTATTTCTATTTATATATATATATATATATATATATATATATATATATATATATATATAAAATCAATCTTCCCCTCAAGGATTTCTTCTCTATTGGTATATGAGTGATTAGCTTGTGTTTGTGTCAAAGCCAATTATTGATGTCTTGTTCAGTCTTGTAGGACTTCATCGAATTTAACTAAAACCTTAGGCCTCCAATTCTATTTCTTTCAACGTTGTAAACAACCAATTTAAGATTTATTTTTCATCAAGCCATTGAAACTTCAAATGAATTTTCTTGTGAAGATCTGAACTTAATCCTCATCCGTTATCATAATAAATCAATGATTTCTCCTACTTCATTTACAAATCATTTAACCTTCTAACTTGCTGGCACTCAGATTTCATGTTTATTTCCCTTTTTTTTTTTACTTGAAAGCACTCGGATTTCAACATTTTGTTCGATCTGGACTCATAAGCAGTTTGAAACTTGACATATAATTTTATGTGTTGATTTTTTTTCTGTACTAATATTTATTTATTCCAGTTGACTGGCACGACTTTTGATGTTGATCTATCTGCGGGGGAGTTTGCAGAATATGATGAGAAGGGGGAATGTCCCGTTGGAATAGCCAATGTGCGTGCCAAATTTAGCGTGGTAAGTAAAAAAAAGGAAAAATTTACATACATAACACACAAGTCTTATGCATTTACATTTTTAACACTTAAAATTTAATATTTATAAAATAACATTTTTTTTATGCATGAAAAGGTACATTTCACTTAAAAAAAATTAATGATGGTGATTATTTTTGATGTGATATTAAATATTTGAGTGTTTTTTATGTAAATATGAAAGTTTAGGTATTAGATATGTTTATATATAAAAATTGTGTGCTATGTATGCACTAGAAGGAAAGGTGCTCTGTTCACAGGACTTTGCAATTTGCTTTGGATCTATAATAGCATCTAGTTATACACGATAAAGATAAAACATATAGAAGAAAAATGAGGGGCAACCTGGTGGTGGATTTAAGAAATTGGTTAGGGTTTGCTGGTTTGGAGTGGGAAGAGGTGGTGTGTAGTTGGTCTAGCAAGAAAGTAGATTAGGTAGGTAGTGATGTGTCTCTTGGTTGCAGTCGAAACGTTTATGTTGGCACTTGAGACATAGAGGAAGGCTCACCATGTCTTATAAGGATTGTGTGAGAAAGGGGTTAGGTGATAGAATGATGAGAAAGGCATGGTTTGGAGCATGGAGGTTGGTGGAGGGGAAGAAGTGGCTTAGGGTTTACTTTGGGGTGGTGGAATTTGAGAAGTTTTTGAGAAGAATTGGGTTGCAATGTTGAGACCAATGATTTGGGAAGAATTTTAAGGTTGTATGGGGATGTGGTGATTATGTTAGGTTAGGGTGTAGGATTGAAGTTGGAATGGTAGGATAGTGGTCAAAATTAAGAGCCTTTGGTGGGCTATGAGGGGAAAAATTAAGAAGAATTGGTCATATTGTTTTGATAGGGTGTATGGTGGATATTGATTTCGGAGTTGAAGGAGATGCTAAGAAGAAGAAAAAAAAAAAGATAACACTACTACAAAGAAAAAAATCGACTCTTATCAAATAATCAAATTTGGTTGGGCGTAAGAATGTAAACGAGTTGAGCTGAGCTCGAGTTACCTTGAGTTTGAGCTTGAGCTCAAGTTTTATTCTACGTGTTCGAGTCAGCTCATTTTGTTTGAAAAAAGATAAATAGTTTTGATTCAAGTAATTGTTATGATAAAAATGATAAAAAATTAAGAAATTATTAGAAAATAATAAGAAATTATTTGATAAAATATAATGAGATATAATTTTGTTAAATATTTTGAATATATTTTATATTAATATTTACTAAACGATCTCATTTGTGAGTTAACAAGTTGAGTCGAGGTTGGCTCGAGCTTAGTTTGTTCGCTCATTGAGCTTGGATAACGAGCCATTTTTCATGCTAAGTGAAAGTCACCAATTTCTCAATTATAAAATCTACCACCAAGCAAACCTTGAGTGAGGGACTTTCATAAATCTCCATCGATTCAAAACCGACCTTTTTAGGTGTTCTTTCAACTTCTTAAACAATAACTTATGGCAAGAAAATAATATCCAAAGTAGGAGGTGGTCATCATAAGCTGCGAAAAGATGAAGCGAGATTATTCCATGTAAAGTGGAGCATGTCTCTTTATTTTGTTGTAGTGGCGATGGCCAACGATTAGAAGGCTTATAGCACCTAATTTATCTCCTTTGAACATCCCATTCTATATGAAGCCAAATCCTTGCATGCATTCTTTCTCTTCCAACCTCCCTTGATTTCATTTTCTTTCATCTGAGTTGCCAACCACCTTCATTAAGCCTAGCTTACCCCATCACTTATATGATCCACACACATAACTTTATGACCCCTTAATACCATGACCAAACCCACCTACTATCAGCTCTAACTACTATTTAAATCCATATATTGTATCCCTATCATACATATTAAATCACATTAATGAATCATATAATAATTATAACACAAAAACTAAGCTAAAGTCATAACAAATATTTACATCTTTTGATGTGCTACATCAAAGAAATGGATAATTTACATACAAATCACATAATTTATTTTTATGTATTTACATATCTTATGCTTAAATTTTAATATATATATATATATATATATATAAGTAATATTTAAAAAAAATATTACTATCAATAATTTTTTAAAATTAAATTTTTTTTTTCTGTAAATGCAAAAGAATATTGTGATATGTTTTTTTATTTTTTATTTTTTTATTTTTTATTTTTAATGTTTCTTGATGATCAGTTAGTAGCTTTTAAGTTATCCTGAATGCTTGCAGGTGAAGAAGCAGGAGAGACGCGGAGGAAAGGATGCCTATATCTGAAAATAATGGTGGTACGCTTCAATAGGGTTTTGCAAACTTTATTAAGGCCTTTCTCATAAATTCTTAGTTTTTTTTTTTTTTTGTTGATGGGGGCAAGACAATTTGATCAGGAGTGCAAGATATTTTTCAATAACCAATAAACAAATTTAGATAAAGAACAAGATATATTATATTAAAGCAGTTATGATTTGAGAAGTTTTTTAGTATAAAAAAACTTTATTTTGTATAGAATAAAAAAACTATCATTAATAATTTTTTATGTAAAAGTCTTGTATTTTGTATTGTTTATTTTATTTAATATTTTATGAGTAGCTCTTGATTTAATTTACTTATTTTTTAGTGCAACAAGACTCTATTTTCTGTATAATTATTCTGTAGTTTATATAGAATAGTTTTGTATTTTATATAGGACAAAAAATTGGTCTTTATATAAGCTTCTTTGAGTTTATATAAATTATCTTATTTATAGATAATTTTCTCGATCTAATATACATAAAAATTTTATAATATTAGAATTTAAAAAATTTATATAAAATATATTAAATTTTATAATTTTAATATCAGTTTATTTAAAATATTTAAAATCTGTGTCTCAGTCTCTTATTTTAAGTGATTGCATATTACTTCTATTTTTATACTTTATTATAATAGTTACTTTAATATAAGAATCATCTTCTCTTTTTCATAAGAAATGAGTTGGCATGTGAGCCTATTTGAGTTTTAGGTGATTAAGCTTGAGCTCAGTCTTACATTATATTAATTAATTATAATTAAGCTCAAGTTGATGACGGCTTAAACTTGACTTATTTATAAGCTTGTGAGCTTAAGAGTAATTAAAATAAATTATATTGTATTTTTTCATGAAAATATAACATGTTATTCAAATGTTAAATATATTATTTCATAGTTATTATTCAAAAGATTATATTATAATGATTACAAAATGTAAAGAATGTGGATTTTACTTCATCTTGCAAGTTTACCTTGTTTTAGTAGCTAAGGTAAGTCACTTTGTGGGCCTTATTAATAATACAATGGTTTATGTAGGATTGTATTCAAGTGATATGATAAGTTAATATGAAGAAGTATATTAGAGACAAATGTCACTAACTAATATGATAATCTTTTATCTTAGATTATTTCTTCAATAATATTTATTGTTATTATAAAAAGTATAAATCTAACACTATAAATTTGAGCCAACTCAAACATAATATTCTTTCTAAAATATTCAATTATCATAACATAGGATAGTGTTGTTAGAAATATATCTAATAAAGGTTGATTGCTCCTAATAATCTTTTTTTTTTTTTTTTAGATTGTAGATATTCTTTTGTTAAATAGAGCTAATCTCAAGTTAAAGTTTTAAATCAAATCTTTGTGCAAAGCTAATTTGGAGGAGGATTGAGTTGAGAAGAAAGTTTTTTTCTTCTTGTGTTCCTACAAATGATGAATGGATTGATCCATTGTATGAGTTTAAGGTGCATTTTTTAAGATCATAGCTTTTTTTTCTTGATGTTTATATAAAAATTACAAAGATTCATTAATCTTTGCATGTAATGTTATGTGATTTATGAGGGTGCATAATCAAGTAGTATTTCTTATATGTAAACATATGATTATACATATGAAATCATTAAAGTATGATGAAGTCATATGCAAGACATGATGCTTAAAATAATTATAATGATTTTCTAATAATTAATAAATTTTCATAATCATTTAATGTTATCATCATCTTTAATATTATCCCAGCTCTTTTGGGGCTAGTTGCATTGGACTTAACTTTTAGTAAGTTATTCATGTGGCCTTAGCACCCTCTCGTACATCTATGTTAGCTTGATTCACACCAATGATAGGCTAGATAGTTAGAAAGAGAGAGAAATCTTCACTATTATAAGAGGATTTTATAAGAGTTGGCTCATACTTTGATGGATTACAAATTAGGTGGTGTCACTTTTTTTATAGGCCCCTAGTACTTCTAAGAATATTCTAGATTACAATGAAATAAATCATTATGTGCATATATATCTAGAATAATTTATACCATTTCTATGTAAGAGAGTTTTAAAAATTCTTAAATAATTTTCTAAAGGCCTTACTTATTCTAACTAATTTCAAAGATTCTTAAAATCTTTGAACCATCCAATTTCTTTTAGAGTCTTCTAGATCTTTTAGATGAGTTTGATATTATGTAGAATCATCTAGAATTTTTTAGCACCATATGCTACCACTTGAGTATGATCTTAATGAACTCTCTTGTCCAACCTTACCATGATATGCCTAATGGGGTAAGTTTATCCTCCTTGATCAACTCGAGAACATGACAGTCTCCTTCACCTAATTTGGGGACACCTTCATCGCAATTTTTTTTAAATGTATTGTTAGATATCATCCTTAAATTAATGCATGTATCCTTTAGATGTTTAGATAGCTCCTATGTCTAGTAGTTCTATCCACTTTGTCCCATCCCCTCATGAACTAAAGATTTATGATTCCATTGATTGACTTTGCATATTCATTATCATGCTTAACCTACTTGGTGGTAAGCACTCAAATAGTGGTGAGCCCATAGCATCCATTTGAGACCGTAGCTCTTATCTCTTCTAGCCATACCCATGTTTTGAACTGTTTTAGGTTATTCTGTCCAATCCTTGTGTGCACCACCTCTCACCATCCTCAACTTTTATCCCCTCTTGATAAATTAAAAGGAATGAGTTTAGGGCTTGCTTTTGAGGGCAATTCCTTGTTCAATGACGACCCCTATAACTAGACAATTATTACATGGCTTGTCTACACACTTTTCATTTCTTAGCTTATCCCTTTCTTTGCTTCCTACTAAGGTAGAATCTTCATAAGAGTCATCCTTATGTTGATCCTCATTATCTATGTATTTCTTTAGCATTCACGAAAAGTTATCAACTTCTTTAAGATTATGCGATTTCTTATCCTTCTTAGTGTGGTAGGTAGATATCATCGTTAATGCTTTCTTGCTAAGGGTCATATCCTCACCCACATCTTTAATTCATGCTGACATTTTGCCCATCTCTAACTTTTAAGCTTATTGCTTACCATGGAGTTCCTTATGAACTCCTTACACATCATTGCCCAAAAAAAAAAAAAAAATCTTTAGTATTATAGTATGGGTGGTGGAACCCTCTCTTACTAGGCTACTCATGCCTTTGCATGTGTCATCCATTTAAGTTCTCATTGTATTCGTGATCTCCTCCTCTTGATCTAAGTGTGAGCCAAATTTGGAGACTTACCCTTAGACTTTCCCCTTGGCTTGGATACTATTAGGATCTCTTTGCTCTTGTCAACCTTGGCTTAAGTGTAAAAGTTCACACATGCTATGCTAAAATCATGCCTTTGATACTACAGCCTTAAGATCAATCTAGCTTCCACTTTGCTTTGGGATTAACCTAGCTTTCATTTTACCTTGGGATGAACTACTTTGATATCACTTGTCATGTGCAATATCTTCTCTTGATGCTAAGTTTGCTTGACTCGTATTAATGATGGGCTAATACATAATACTATATGACATAGTGAAAAGTAGAGGGAAATCTTCACTAAGATAAAATAATGTTAGACTTAGATTGATTACAAATTAGGTAGTGTCTTTGTATTTTAGATATCTTTACACATAAGTATTATTATATTGTAATATAGAATTATCTTAGAAGTGGTGAAATACTATATATAATTTTTGCACATCTATATTATTGCAGAGAGTTCCAAGAACACTTAGATTATTCCTCAAACACTTATTAAGCTAGATTATTTCATAGATTCCTAAAAAAAGAAATTTTTGAAATAAGTATTAAATAATTATTAATTATAGTTTTAAGTATACTTAAAAAAAGTTCAATTTTAAGTACAGTCACCTCATAAGTGGGCGACTGGCCAGTCACCTCATTGCTGAGGTAGCTTAGAACAGCCTACTTATGAGGCTACAATTTCTTGCGATAATGTCGTTGGCTTTAAATAAACGGTCGATAGATTATCGACATAAACTTTTAGAGCTAATCGCCCAATAAGGGGACGACTTTGCTGTTATTATTATTATTATATTTTTTGAGAAAGGAGATGTGTTTTTTATAAGAGTTGTATTTGCCTTCAGTTTGCATATAAACTCAATCAGATATCTGCTAGCATCAAATTTAAACTATTTTACATAAAATTGTTGTACTACTAAATAAATTATACAAAAAAATTTCATTCATATCTTAAGTAAACCTAGTTACAAAATGCTATAGAAATAGTTCTTATACATTCAGTAATGTCGCGGCAGTATAAGCCAACCTCGTAGAAAACCAGATCAAGGTCATGATCGCTCCACCTATATCTACCCCTAAAAATGCTCCTTCTCAAGGCCCCATGTAAATATAACCCCAGCCTTACCTAAAATAAATTCTCATTACCAAGTCACATAAATGACTTTTATTTTGACATATGACATTCAAAATTTTTTTCCAAAATAAAAACTCTCAATTTCAAACATATAATCAACAATCATGTGTTCTTTTTCACAAACATGATCCTCTATATATGGTGGCATGAAAAGTTATGTGATATAAAAAAACCTAGCGGGAAGGGTCGTGGGAGCTGGTGCCGAGCTTAAGGAGTTGGAGCCGAGAGTCTACGTGAACTTTTAGTGCGCGATGGAGCCGGGACTTGGCGGTGGAGCTAGAATCTGAAGGTGGAGCCGACACCGACCGATTCACGTGGGAAGAGCTCTGTCGTCGCGGGCCGCTGTGGGGTAGGGAAAAAAAAATGCGCGGGGTCTATCACAGCCGCACGAGGATTATTTAAGACATAGCTAGTCACCTGATAATCGATTGACTGACTTTACTTAAAGCCAGTCGATCGATTATCGGGCGACTGGCTTGGCCGTAACCAATCGTCCTATAAGTGGGCGATTGACTGCCACCTCATGAGGTGGGCGACCGTTCACTTATATACTCTAAACGAAAATTTCTTTTAAGTGTACTTAAAATTATAATTAATAATTATTTAATATTTATTTCAAAAATTTCTTCTTCCTAAAATCCTTAAAGCATCCAATATCTTCTTGAGTCTTCTATGATCTCTTAAATGAGTGAGGTCTTGTATAGAATCCTTCTATGATCTCTTAAATGAGTTAGGTCTTGTATAGAGTCCTCCTAAACTTTCAATGCCAAGTAAATTCACAATATGATTTTGGTGAACTCTCTTGTCCAACCTTTTTATGTCACATCCAAGAGGCTTAGATTAACCTCCTAATCAATTTAGGAGTGTGATATAATGCTATAGATTTTATTTTTTATTAGTTCATATTAAATTTTATCTATCATATCAATATTTTTCTTAACAAATTATTTTGAATAATTTCTAATGATATAATTTTAATTTTATCCTCTTTCTTTTTCAATATTTTGACTAATTTTATTAAATTTTCTAACAAACATATTTTTTTACTTTTCATCCAACATAATCATATTATATAACTATCAACCACTTCATCTTCAATGAATATTAGTTTAACTACTTATCTAATGTCATTATTTTTAAAATTATCTGTCATAATTGTCTCAAATTGATCATAAATTTTTATTTTTACCACTCAATTTTAATTAATTTGATATTTTAATAACATAATATTATTAGTTTAATAATAATTTTATTAAATTATTCTTAGAATTCATCCAATTTTATCAAATATATAATTTTATTAAAAGTTGGTATAGAATAATAAGGACTAAGCGTTGCCTATTGGTTCAGATCCGACCCGATAGAAGTGTGCCAGTCTGTGGACAGCTATGATACGGAAAGACTGATCTAACCTTTTAAGATTTTTTTAATATATTATACATACCACCCGCACGTAGGGCCCCAGGAAAATATCCGAAAGCGTTGGGCCTAAAACAGTCATTTCATAAACTGATGTCATCCGGTCACCTTCTTGAGGATCACCGCCTCTTTGGTGAGGGAAGCTTCGTCGTGCCACGTAGATTTGGCGCTTCTTTTAAACTACTGTTTGAGTTACCGGAGCCCCACGACAGCTGGAAACAGGTTGTCAGTAGCCAGGCCATCCACCTGTTCTCCATCATCTGATCTATCTCTGCGCGGTATATTTCTCTCTCTTCGTTGTACGCCGTATACTCTACCCTTCTGCCGGCTAGGGTTTCCGTTCTATATCCCAGAGGGAGTGGGATGGTTCAGAGCCTGATCGGATCCTAACTCTACGCTCCGTGAGCTTCCGTTTGAGCTCGCTATCAGCTGTTTCGGCTTGGTTTCTGGTTACCGGTGCTGGAGGTTTGGGTTTTGAATGAATGAGGGTGTCCCTCGGATCTCTTTATTGTGAGCATCTTTATCACTTTATGATTTCATTTGTTTGAAGATATTGTGAATGTGATGCGTAGCTTAGCTTGTTGATAGTCAGAACAACCGGTTGAGTGATTGCTGGTATTTGTGCTTGGCTACTATTGGGGAGGCATACGGTTTAAATTCATTTAAAAATGAGTTCATTATCAGTTACTGGATTGTATATTTGTGGTTGCATTCCTTAATGATTATTGGAGCAAACTATTTATGTTTGACTTATGGGATTTGATTGAGGGAATGAAGCTGAACACCTACTCATGTAGACCTTTGGTTGTGCTGATGCGTTTGAGGAGTGCTGAGTGAGTTTGAAGTGATTTAAAGCTCGGTCTCCTTAATGGTCATGCATAATTTCTTGATTCTAGTGGTGTACACTTATATTCATTTGGATTAAGTTTGTCAGGACATCATGAGAGCCATAATTGGGTTTAGAATGTTACAAATTTGAATCTACTCGGATCACCTACAACTTGTTATATATAAAGTTTGAACTTGCCAATAGACCCGTTGCCCTAGACACATACCCTACTCCATCCTTTATAATTAACTATTAAACTCGCTCAAGTGACCTATGAAGTTACACATTTGACAAGCATATTCGCTCATAGAACTCAACTACTCTTTCAAAAGTACTTGCCTACAGATTGCGGGTTATCGTTGTGAGAACTTCTTGTTGGCGCATGCCATTAATATGGAACTTGCTTAAAGTTCTTGCTTTGTGGACATCTATCAACCACTTGCTCAAAACTAAATTAAATGCAGAGAATCTATTGGCACACTTTATTTTTATAATTTTAGCAATGTATTCTTTCCTATGTTGTTGACTTTAGTCCTTAACATTATTTAGGCATATACCTTGAGGCATTCCTCGAATTGAGGCACATGAAGGGTTCCTTGAGGCCTAAGCCTCACTTAGTCTAGTGAGGTGTACGTCTTTTGTAAGTTAGGCGTACACCTTAAGGTATTTTGAAGCAGTGTCTCACTTTATTTTTTATAAATAATAATTATAACTAATTTATTATAATATTAATTTATTTATAAATTATTATACATATTTATCTATTTATCTCACCAACTTAATGAGCAAGAGTTCATAATTTGAGAGATCCGTCTCTCTAAAATCATGCAAGCCAGCATTACTTTTCTTCTCCAAGCAAGATGAGTTAGAGTCTGTAGGTAGCGACATATCTTCAAGAAGCACAAGCCAGATTAATATTTTTGTTTTCATGTTATTAATCTATTATTTTATTAAATGTTTTTTTAACTGTTATATAAAGTAAGAATAAAGTTGCAATAGTTGAATAAGATTTGAACATGATGAGACATATTTTGATGATGATAGTTATTATATAGAATTTTTTTTTTTTGAAAATGATGAAGTGATGATGATGACACTGTAGATCTTGATCTCATGACACATTTAAATTAAGTTAGTGCTTACATGGAATCTCATTCAATTTTATTTTTTATGTTAGTTTTTGAGATTATGATTTGTGGCTTGTGTCTTTATGATAACGAACTAGTTGAATATATTGATAGTTTGTCATATTTATAAATTTTATATAATTTTATGAATCTTTATATTTTTTGTTTTAAGGTTTATATTTTGATCCACCTCGCCTTGTCATGGCAAAAAAGCTTCAGTTCTTTGTTTCACCTTTTTAAACATTGGTCCTCACATAAGGTTCTTTTCTTTGTAGAAAAAAAATTGATTGTGTAAAAGTTGGAGCTTTAGTTAATTTAAATAAATTTATGTTAAAATTTAACTCAGGGAAGTCATCTTTAGGATTTGGGGAACTTATCCTACTTAACTCATTGTAAAAAAGCAAGGGAACTTACCTTGAAGAAAATATTGTAAGTTTCTTGTAAAACATTAATGTCGTAATTTACTTTACTCAAGAAATTGTTAGCGAGTTCTTTCTTTAAATTAGTGCTTATTTCTTTTAATTAAACTTGGCCAAACTTACTCAATTTAACTGACCTTTTTAAGTGAAAAGGTCGGAGCAGATTTAGTGGTAGATAAGATTCGAGAGAGTTGCCTTAGATGGTTTGGTCACATGAAACGTCGGCCTTAGTTCTTATATGAAGTTTTTTTTTTGTCGCGTAGTAACTCAAAATTTAAAATCAGTTAAATAAATTTTTGTTAATATTGATCTTAAGGAACTTGTCCCTGGCCCTTGGGATTTGGGGAACTCATCCTTTAGAACTCAACTCATTAAACAAACTTGAAGAGCTCCCCTCTGAGAAAATGTCTCAAATTGTTTTGAACTTAGTAGCTCTATCATTATGACACACTTGCCTCTATTCTCAGGTAACCCAATCCAAAAGGAGTTTATTCAATTCAAAAAATTAATGTTGGAACTTGGTACACCAGGGAAACTATTAATGAGTTCCATCTTTAAGTGAACACTAAATTTTCTACTAGAAATGGACCAAATTTAAAATCTCCATCTTTAAGTGAACACTAAATTTTCTACTAGAAATGGACCAAATTTAAAATCTAAGATTTGGAGATGTTGGTGAATTGGATCAAAAGTACGGAAAATAATTTTCATTCTCAATTAACTAAGCAAAATATAGACTAAACTATTGTGAGACTACTTTTGCAAGCATATTGTAATCATCAGGTATACACAATCTACATTTGATGAATTCACCTTATAATATTTAACTTAAAGCATGGGTTTCATTCAAAGAAAAAAAAGTAAATTTGATGAACTTAAATAACATTATAATGTTCACCAATACAAGTAGATCACTACAATAATGCTAGCTCTTATATCAAGATTTTAATTCGTTCTCCTTTGAAGAGTACAATTTGCTACTTGTTGGTTTATGAACAATAAGCGACTTGCTTCATAGGTGAAGTTTATTATTACTATTCTTTAAGTCAATAAAAGGTTTTTCAACTCTACATTCTATAGAATTCACTAGTCACACAAACATTGATGACAATCATAAGCTAACATCGCCTACCACATTGATCTCTACATGGAGTTGTGTACTTTTCTTGTAATTTTACTATACTTTAGTCTCATCCCTCACCTATAAATAATGTCTCAATTCATGCAACATGAAATGTGTGTCGCAATTTTATACATTGACCAAAACATTGTCAAATTGAATCCACTATAGATTTGTTCTCAGATCCCTTCTTTTTTGTTCCGTGCATCTCTTTTTATACTGGATTTGGCTTAGCTCTTCTCTTGCTAAGGGGTCAACTGGTTCTACTATAAATCTAAGTTGTTTCAAGATAATCTGTGAACCCTGGCTTCTGTGTTGCTTGCTTGGGCTTGATCTTTATCCATATTAAGTGTCTCTTCCATAGACATTGGATGCAATAAATAGTATGTGACTTTGTAATATTGTTGCATTATTGTACATGTAAATTTAGTATTAATAAATTGATTTTGGTAGGTTTCCATGGCTGTCCTTGGCGTCTTTATTTTCTTGAAGCGTTGCTTTTGAGTTGCTGTCTCTAATACTAAGGATTGGATCCCTTTTACTTGGACAGATTGGATCCCTTATTAAAATTTCCTTTTTTAATTTATTTTCGTATGGATATTTTTGTTTGTTTATTGAATGTTCTGTGGGTAAAACTCATAGTTAAGAAACTCTTGAATTTTCTTTTTTTGGCTGATAAAGCATTTTGCTTGAATCTTGTGCGGTGTAACACATGTTTGGCTTGGCATGCTTCCTTATAATTTAATTGTTCAACCAAAATCTTGTCAGCTTTGGATGTTTGAATTTGTTTAGGTGTTGGGATATTTACATATGCGATGCTTTAAATTCTCATATTTAACTATTTCACACCCTTGCATTTTATTTTCATATATGACAAATTTTAGTTAAATTTTTTGATAACCAGGGATATTGTATCATAATGAGGTGTCATTGTTACAAAGTATAGCACACTAGGCTTTCATAGATGCAATTCAAAAGTACAGGTGTGACTACATATGTTAAATATGACATTTTAGAGTATCATGTATGCTAATGTCCCATAGAACTTTAAGTAGACTCTAATGTTCTATTCTTGTTGTATCATTTATTTGAGCCATTTACTATTTTTGTTTTCCGCGTCTTTTTCTTGCTCCTTTTGTATCCAAATTATATGTCGCATGTAGAAAATTGTGGGAGTAATTCGAAGATGGGGAGCTTTTGAGCATGATTTTACGCTCATTATATCTTCAGTTTCTTTCCTCAATAAGCAGCATTACCAAAATCCTACTTTGAATCCACCCAAATAATCAATAATGTAACATAAGCCAAACTTATATGCACTTTGATCTGTTGATTAGTTCGCCTCATCATGTTGGTGCACTCAATGATAAATCTTTCTAGTTGAGGGTTTAATGGCTGTTCTTTTACTGTTGCATTCTGTCATTTTGCTTTGATATTTCAAGTGTTATCTAAGGGAACTTCCATGTATTATTTTTTAAAAAAAAATTATTGCTCGGCTTTTGGCTTCAAGCAAGGAGTCCTGCAACCAGAACCATAAGATCTTGAAGAGATAGATAATGCTGCTTTTTTCAGCAGGCAGAACTCTCCTCAAAGAGACTACATCAGTTTTTCTTTATGAGTCCAACAATATCAATCTCCAGTTAACATACAACCCACTAGTTTTCTCCTCATTGCAATAGGGCTTTCTTGGTTCTGCCGCTAGTGGCGAGCATGCGTGGAATCCGTGATTCGGGTGATGCCCACGACAAGAGTTGCCACCGATGCTTTCGGTGTGGTGACCATAGCTCTTGTCGCATTGACAACGATTCTCGGACTGTTATGCATCTATCGTTGCGTGTACTTTCAGCTACAGATTAGAAGAAGAGGCTTTTCCCAGCTCAGCTACTTCAATGGCCCCTGGATCATTCGCATAGTCCTAATCATCAGTTCGATCTGGTGGGGTTTTGGTGAGATCGTCCGATTAAGTTTCTTGCGTGGCACGGGGCGGCTTCTCTCCAGCACACCATGGCAGAAATATGGCTGCAAGTTCTACATCCTATCAAACCTCGGATTCGCTGAACCCTTAATCTTTCTAATGCTTGGTTTCTTGCTGCACGCCGCACTGCAGAAGAGTGAATCCGACTCCCTGACTCATAGATGGAACTGGAAAACATTTCTCGCTGTCATCCTCCTCTGCCTTCCCTTATTCATCTTCCAACTGGTCCTCGTTTTAATAGGACCCAAATATAACAAAGAAGAAATGCATCGAATGAGGAAGAAGATGGCCAAATTCTTCATGACTTCCTCATCTAGTTTATCAGATAATATAACAATCTGCACTTATCCTCTACTGAGCACTATAATTCTGGGATTCTTTGATCTCTTTGTGATTGGTTATGTGGTCTACATTGGAGCTCGGATGTTATCTTTAGTCATCAACAAAGGGCTGAGATTGAGAGTTTACTTTCTTTCTCTATCAGTTATCTTCTTTCTTCCACTGAGAATTCTATTGCTTGGATTTTCAGTATTGCCTCACGCAGGAAATGTGGCTTATGAGGTGCTTGTATTTGCTGCCTTCCTCATGCTGTTATTATGCAATATGATGGGCATCTGCATGCTGGTTTATCTCCCTGTCTCGGATTCCTTAGCTCTGCGAGAGATAGACCAAAATACGGTTGAAATTGATGAGATTCCCTGCTATGATTACTACAATGAAGGAACGTCGCTGATTTATAATCCGAATCATCAAGATTCGAAGAGGAGTTCGGATGTATCGATGAAGCGGGGTTCAATATCATTTCGCAACATGATCAAGGATGATTCTCCTTCCGTCATCAACAGCATAGACGAAGGAAGGTCTATTCCTTTTGCACCCCTTCATATTGTTTCTTCCATAGAATCTCCTCCTTAAACAGGGAATGAGAATCCCCTGTATAATAAGACAGGCTTTTTCTGCATCTGTTGCTTTTTTTTTACTTGATGTAGTTTAGTGACATCAATTTTTGGTAAAGGAAACGGTTTTGTAAAGCGTTCTAAACGTTTAAGTTAACATTTCAAGAAGGGATATGTTGAAATTTTATACTGTTCATAAATCAGATGATTGTTATGCAATGTGTTAAATTTTTTGAAGAAAAATGCTACGAGATGAGTGTAATATATGGAAAATTAATCAAAATTATATTTGCATTTATCTTGAAGTAAATTTATATATTTTTAGACTCTTTTTGTATTGATTATTAGATCATAATGTTCTAAGCCACATTTTATTTCATATGCTTACCTCTGAACAAATGGAGAAACAATGTCTATAGTTGCACGAAGAGTAGGGCTGTAGTGGCCTCATGAGCTGTAGAGTAAGCTGGCAACAGGATATATATATATTTGAACTAGAAGCAAAATTAGAAGAGTAAATGGTCTGTTTGTGATAATGAGTAGTTATAATTTTGGAGAATAATAGTGTTGGTGCAATAAGTGATTAAATTTGGATTGAATTTTCATTAAAATATCATATTTAACACCTAAACTTACTATTTTACAATTTTAACACCTAAAACATTCTAAACACAACAATATTACCACTTTCCGTCTCTCGATCCAGGCAATGTAACGGCGCATGGCGCCAAAACGAGGTCGGGATAGGAGGAACGGTAAGAGAGACGATATCGAACCAGGGCAATCTGGGGATGCACTGCAGCATGGCGTCCTTCACGCAGCGGCGAAAAGCATCATTGGGAGAACGACGGTAGTCCTGGCTAATGATATCGTCATCCAGGGCAGCTAGGAGACGAGAGAACATGTCGATGGCGGCTGGTCCGGCGGTAGGGACGTGGGAAAGAAGATGGAGGAAAGGAGAAGGCTATGAAGAGGGGTATTCGAGTCCGATAAGGGCAGATAGGACTTGGGAGAGTTTGTTTTTGAGGAATGGAGGGGAGGAGTAGGGGAGAGGGCGATCAGAGAAGAGGTAGAGGAGGGAAGAGCAGAGGAGAGAGAGATCGTCTTGAGAGGGCTAGTAACGGCGTCGATGTCATGGAGAGATTGAAGGCACCAGAATTTAACGTGGACATGGGAAGAGTGGTGGAGGTGGTCGATGCAGAGGCGGATGAGGTCGGATGGGGAACTGATTTTGAGGTGGTTGACGATGTCAATGGCTGGGAATGAACTGGGGTCGCCATGATGTAGGTGTCACGATGAATAGAATCGCCGCCGAGATCCCATGTGGTAAAACCCTCCGCGAAAATTGCGCAGACGACGGCTATCGAGATTTTATCGATCACAAATTGCGCCGCTTACATTGCCCGGATCGAGAGCGGAAAGTAATATTGTTGTGTAATATTTTAGGTGTTAAAATTGTAAAATAGTAAGTTTAGGTGTTAAATATGTAAATAATGATGTTTGACGTGGTATGTATGTAAATCCCCCTAAAATATATGAATACATAGTTGTTTGTGCCAGCTTTAATGTCTTCAAGTGTCTTCTGACTAAGGAAGACCATAATCTAGCAGACAAAATCATTTAAAGTTACACTAAGAAATCATTATATGTTATGTAAAGATGAGTTGTATGATGATGATTTGGAGTAGGTGATAGTTTAATTGATAAAAATTTTATTATTACATTAAAATAACATTTTTATTAATCACATGTTGGGTTCACCGTTGCCTTTCACTAATGTTGGCAAATGACCTGCATATATGAAGCAAATTAACATCATTTTATCCAACTTTTCATTTCGACAAAAAAATAATGATAATATTTTATTTAAATGCATTATCAAAATAATTGATGTTTCTCATATAAACCAAAAAATTCTGATGCATTCTCTCTTCAATCATTTCATAAGTCAATTGATTGGAAATAAATTGTGGGCTCCGAAAATTAGTCATCGATCTGTTCGACGAAAAGAGTGTTTAAAATATGTTGGTGTAATTTTAGAAAGCAGATGAGATAGTAGATAAGATATTACTCAGAGATTTTATCTTCATTTTGCAAGGACTTTAGATCTGGTTCCGGATTTTTTATAGGCGTAAGCCCTTATAGTTAATTACCCCTCTTAGTGAGTGAGAGAACTTTCGATTATCGGGTGCTTAACGCGCTGATAAGAACAAAGATGGAGTTTGGATTTAAATTATAAAATTTATCATTTTAGCTTAAATCGGTTGGGGAATGACGCATCGATGATAGATCTCATGGTTATCCCTGACAATCGCATTCCTCCTACTTAGTAGAGGAATAATCAATGAAGGACGCTCATCAACAACACATGTGTTACGTTGTCCAATAAATTTTTGTAGATCCGGAGTGGTGTTTGTCTAAGGAGATAATATTAAGTTTTACCTTACAGAGGCTATTTTCTCATCAAGATATCTTTATGATTCACATTCAAAGCGACAGGGGAGCATACACGCTACATCACATTGTAATATAATGGAGGATCGGCCAAACCACCCGATCGGACTCTTGTAATTGCTTCATCCGCTGCTATGGCCAAATCACGTAGTGAGGACGAGCCACGCCTTATTGGGCGTCGACATTGATTGTAACATAACATAACATTTGATTTGAAATTTTGGAAGAGTTATTTTAATTTGTACAATGTTCGAATGTTGATTAGTTGATTAAGTTTTTTTAATGATAAAGTTCTTTAAGTTTAAGATTGCTAAATTGAATTAATAGCTTTAAGAGTTTTAGACATGTCAACTCATACTGCTAATAGATTAGACATCAGAATCGTACCGCCGATATTTTACTGATTTGAAATCCTTATTATAGATTTTTAGATTTTTAAATTTTGTTAACCCGAACCCAGTCATAAGATTAAATCAAGAAACAACCTGTGCAGCTTCCTCAAGCACTTAAATTTAAGTATTCAGCATAGTGTCGGGGTACATGCGAGTATATTTGAGAATTTAGTCAGTTTTTATTTCTGAGTTATGTGATTGGTTTCAGATTATTACTTAATTTGATTTAAAAAAATTGATTAATTTGAATATATTTAAGAGCTTTAGATCCTGTCAACTTTGCTTAACTGCTAATAGAGGATTAGATGTACTATCACTTGACAGAATCAATTTTTCATATATTCCACTCATTTCAAATTCTTATTATAGGTTTTAGGTTTTATAAAAAGAACCCGAACATCCTGTACATTTGAATTTAAGCATTCAACATAGTGTTGGAACCCATGTAGGTGTATTTGAGAATTTAGGTAGTTTTGTGTTTGAATTATGAGATTAATTTTAGATATTTCATTTAACTCCAACTTTAGCCTGCACATCCTTTTTAGATATTAAAATTTGCACTTGTAATTTCTTTGTGTGAGAACATGCATGAATTTATAGTTTAGATAATTTCATCTAATTAATAAAATAATTAATTTTTGAAAATCATAACTAGAATGAAATTCCTTAATTTTTGATTAAACAAAACTCTATGATTTTTATAGATTTTGATTTAGTATCACATTCTGTCTATTTGTATAAAAAATTGCAGATTCGGTGCCGAAGAAGGCGTTTTATAGCTATATGTTCAAAGTATAATTTAATTTATTATTTTAAGAAAAAGATTTATTCTTAAAAATAGTTCTTATTATACCATTCTTTTATTCAAATTTATTTTCAATATTTTTTTATTCAAATTTGATTTTTTCCTTCTTTTATTCAAATTTGATTTTTCTTCTCTTTTATTCAAATTTGATTTTCCCTTTTATTCAAATTTGATTCTCTTTTTTTTTTTTTAAATAACTCATCCACTAAACTTTCTAATTTCTATAAATAAGGTCAAGAGAGAGCCTCCTATTCTATTCTATTTATTTGAAAGGTTAGAGTTAGGACATTTGAAAGGGAGCGATTAGGAGCTTTCAATCCTGCTTCGATAAATTTTATAAGTGTTTTTCACTTTTCTTTTTTATTTTATTTTCCTTTTATACCTACTGTATGTAATTCTACTTACGCTCTTTTTTTTTGTTAAAAGTTTGACTCAATTTGAGTTTTCAAGATCATCCCCATGTGGGAGACGTGTTTTAACTCTTGACACTTTTAAGGGGAGTATTCTCATGCGATAATGGCCATCTCTCGTCGCACCCTATTGAGCTCGACGAGATCTTTAAACATGAAAGAAGACATACAATGCAATATATATTCATCCTCCATTTTTTTCTAAGTCTGAAAATTAGAAAAAAAGAATATTTCGCAGGGAGCGACATCTAACAAGTCACTTGACGCTCGTTGAAGGTTATGATGTCATGATCACATTTATTTTTCATCTCGTCGGTCATTGAAAGCGTAAGCAGTTCTTAAACCTAAAGAATATATATATATATATATATATATATATATATATATATATATATATATTTACATTCACAAATTCCACATGTTATAACGCATTTTTCTGCGCTACCGCAGGAGCGGTTATGTGCATGAGAGAATGTAGGCGCAGAAATCGAAAAGAAGAATTGCTGACGATATTTCTTCCTTGCGAGTGAAAACGATGACTAAAATGAAGCGATCGAATCGAAGGAAGAATTGCTGACGAGATTCTTTCCCGATTTCCGAAAACGGACGCCAAAGCGAGGTGCGCCCGAAATTGAAGGAAGTATTCGCATGTTGACGATGTTCTTCGACGATTTGCAGCGCGGAGAAAACGGGACGGCTAAAGCGGGGGTGCGGCGCCAGAAATTGAAAGAAGAATTCTTCTGTTGGCGGTATTTTTTCCCGATTTGTAGCACAATAAAAATGGGACGACTAAAACGATGTGTGCGGTACCAAAATTGGAAGAATATTAACGATACTCTCGATGAAATAGGCAATGGAAAACAACTAAATTTGATAAGTTACGGTGGAAGGATTCGCTAGACAGAACGCCAGCCTTTGGGTCGGATGGCTAGAATCCGCCGTAAAGAGTCGAGGAAGGAGGTAACGGCCTCATCGGATGGGAAGGAGGTCAAGGGGTCGGACCAACTCGGAATAGCAGACCTGGTTATTTACGTGCGTCGGCGGTGCGCACTGGCCTGAGCGCGTATGCCGAAGTCGACGGCCAGAGGCTGTCATGGCAAAATCGCTGGGTATCTCGCGAGTTGGTGGCTGCGATCCGGCGGATCTGGTCACGGACGCTGGATTACGCACGGCCAGATCCGACCAAGTGTTGCGTGTGTCCTGGAGGGAGTGGGTCCGACGTGAGCAGCACGCCGTTCGTGTCACTAAACGGAAGCGGATTAGTTCAGAGAAAATGAGCTGCGTGGATTCAGCGCCGGAATGGTTGAACGTACGGGCTACGGAGATTGCGCTTCGGCTGGATGGTCGAGAAATCGCTGGTGGGGATTCAACCACTAATGGTTGAACGACCGCGGACCTGCGGCGTGCTAGATTTGGCGGACGCGCGTGTCTCCGCTGACGGATTTGGCCTACGGATCAAGGCTGAGGAGGGAATAATGGAAAATCCTGTGGGGCGAGGATTTACTTGCATTTTTTTCTTGTTTCCTTTCCGACGAGAGAGAGATACGGGGAGAGAGAAACGTGAATCAAACTTACAATAACATGAAAGAAAGGGATATACGGCAAGGCTGTTGAAGCAGAAAGTAGATGGTTCGAAGCTGAAATGATTCAAATTTCCTAGCAAGCACACAAATCAAACCTAAAGCACAACGCCTACAAATCAAGCCCATAGCGCAAATCAAAGTTGATCTTCTTATCAAATTCACAAAAGTACAAGAGTGCAGAAGTAACAGAGGAATGCTAAAGTTGATTAATACAATAAAAGGATAGACGATACATGACTAATAAAAAAAAGGTGAGAAAAGTAAAGTACATCATGGGAGAGATCAGTAACTCCGGTCGCAAATAAGTCATTAAAGACAACGCTCACTCTACCAACCGCAGCATTAGTAGCTCTAATCAAAGCAGTCTCAACATCTACCATAGCACAGTGAAGTTGCTGATAACTGCTCTATAGCCTGAGCTCTTCTGTCCTGCTTAAGTTGCAGCTCTCTGAGCCTGGTAGTCAATTTGTCTAACTCAGAAGCATCTATCGAACTTTGACGGTCACATCGTAGAGCCTCGACAGTCTCTTCAAACTCATCATGCTCTAGGTCAGCCGCCTCCCTATGAAGCCTAATCTGCTGCCAAAGCTCTGTCTGTAAAGTGCTAGAACGGACAGTACTGAGCGATCTCATCCGGTGGATCAAGAACTCTATGTCTCTATAAAGAGTCTCCATATGTCTGAGAGCCTGTTCCTCCAGGACAGTACAAGCTAAAAGGTCCAAAGTAGTAAAGCTGTCCACTGACTCTGGTGAGTCCAGGGCAATCCGAGAAACCACGTCCCTCAAAAACACCAAGCCGCTATCCTGCATACTCCTATCATGTGGATTTAGCTTATAGGGATGTCGATGGTAGATCTCGGACTCATAATCTACATCAGACACTGCAGGAAATAAATGAAAACAATTAGCATGAAGCAGATGTAAAGAAGTACATTTAATATATATAAATAAATAAAGAGGGAGGAAGTATCGGAGCACGATGAATCTGACTGAACCTGAGTATCGTAAGCGATATAATCCTCGGGGACCCTCACCATCTGATAAACTCTAGGGCTATGTGCTGGCTCAACAGAAGCCTTGCCAGGCACGAAGTCCCTCACCTCAGAAGTCTCCCTAAGGCAGTGGGCAGAGTCAGACTCAATAGAGAAATGTGGCTCCACAGAAGGGATAATAAAATTGGAAGTGGTAGTATCAAATGTCGACACACGTGACAGCCCAACCCTAGCATCCTCAATAACATCTCCGATCGCACGACACGTGGCACTTCATGGAAGTCATAAATGGGTCGTGTGGTCTCGTGGAAAGATCCTGAAACCAACACAAGCTCGTGGGTTGGCTACACTCGTCTGCTGGCCTGAAGAAACATCGGTGTAGAGTAGAATGCTAGCTCTAACTCATAAGAAGTGGTATTCTCATCTACACCTTTCTACTATCGCATCTGTCAAGAATCAAATTAGGATATTAGACACAATAAACATATTTTGAAAAAAGGACAGAAGTATTGTAAGGGAGGAAAATAGTGATTGTACCTCTGGCGCTATAATCTCCTGCTAATGGTAATTGACTGTGGATCCTCCGATCTCGAGGAACCCCCAAGGATCTCATCCGACGTTCATATCTCCGGGAACCACGCTCCAAGAAAGGGCCAAAAGACAACCGCCGTACCTAGGTGAGGTAAGCATAACTAACCCCCGTGCGACCATGTGGGCAAGCTATCCGAAAATGAGCACCGATCAAGCCTCGATAAATGTAGCGACAGCAAAGTAACAAGCGTGCCTCGAGGACTCGATCCTCCCAAATCCACTACACCATGGATGAGTGGCCTGCCATCGCGAGCAGTCGACTGGAAGAAATTAAACAGTCGTGCGACTTGGTTAGGCTGATAGCCCTCTATAATAATTGACTGTCCAAACCGATACAATAACCATCCCAGGCGTATACTGAAAAGGTACTCAGCTACTCTCAATGTCTGACAGCCATGAAACAAGGAATATCTATCATTGTCATCAATATTGTCAATAAGATCAATCCCTATCATGTCAGAGAGTATGTTAGGTATATCCGGCTGGTGAACCAACAAAAATCGATCTCCTGACCAAATGAGGAGCAAAAAAGAGCATGCGAATCCTCTCCATCTCCAAAGTAGAGGATGCTCTATATAACTATAAGATTGTAGGATACCCTTGCTCTGAAAAGAATGTTGGATACTCAAAACAAGCAAAGATGCCATGTACATGGAGATGAACCCAAGCATATAAGTACCGCTAAGGTAGCATCATATCTCGTCGCTCTGAGGAACTGTGAGCTCACCCCAATACCTTATAAAGTGCTAATTACAGGGGATAAGAGAAACTTCGCTCACCTTGAGACCACGCTTCTTTAATAATAAAGCACTGGCCGAACTAAGCCTTCTGTAATGGGGAGCAAAAAAATGCAGAGCCATGTCACTATAAAATCGACTAAGAACAGATCCTCGCTTAATCCCGGTAGTGCTGGAGAAGCCACTCCTACTGGTAAAATAGGCTCCGTAGTCTCCACGAATAAATAACTACCCTCAGTCACCCAATCCTCAGTCACCCAATCGAAAAAGGTCATGCAGTGCTATAGCCTCCTCTGATAGAGCATAATCCTACAAGAAGCTCTGGATCCATGTACTCAAAGGTAAACTTCGTGATAAGTATATGCGCCGTAAGATGCAGTGATAATGGTCCAGGAGATCAATATAGATGAAAGACATAGCTAGCCTAACTCGTCGATCATAATTATCTAATGACTGCCTATGAAATAACTCCACATCATATGGTACCTCGTGATAATCAATCTGGGAGGCAGGCCCAACATCAATCCAAAGTGTATTTGTCAACTCTCAGGGCCCATCCAACAAGTGTTATTACTATGATCTCCACGAGCCCGAGAAGAATGCATACCACCAAAGTTAAACAAAGATACATATATTACTTTATAAACTCAGGCATTAAAGTATCTTTGTGAGCACATATACTGCCAATGGAACATATCCAAGAGGAAGAGTAGGAATCCTGCCATGAAATGAGTCTAGTGAGCCCGGTTGTAGCTGACAATTCTAGACTGTCTCATGTGATGTAAGAAGCGGTAGCATCATAAGCATCATAACTAACTTGGGCTCTTTAAAGGTTGTAGTCATTACACTTGACTTAAGAGTATTTTACCCATTGGCGGGATCCTCAAAAGCAAAAGAATCTGTGGGAGTAGGGAAGAGCATGCAAAGAAGCCTCGGTAAAGATCACGTCCTCATAGCATATCAGTGTGTTGCTTAATCCTATCTTTGATATTGACATCTCCACAAGGATCATGTCTGTCAATCTCCGAGACCTCCTCATTGGCTCATCGGTGTGGATCGTTCTCCTCCAAACATTCTCACCAAGCGATAAGAGAAACTCTACATAAAAATTTAAATAACAGTATAATCAAATATGTCCTCTAGTTCTCAAGACACGATAAAAAAAAAGAAAAGAAAAAGAGAAGAAAGAGAAGAAAGATAGAAACGGGTAAAAAGAAGAGAACCAAAAACCCAACCAGCTCAACATTCTCATTCACGAATCACATTTCTTGGGGGGCATTTGTTGACCTCCATATGTGTCGCATAAGTTAAAGTCAAGCCTACAAATCAAATTTGTGACTTGAAGCAGTCAAATCGAGGTTCATAATGCAGCTTTGGGCGTGGCAATCAACTCAAATGATCCGTTAGCGGCCGATGTTCATGCATGTTCCGGACATTAGTGGGATATGAATATTGCGACTTGATGATGATGAAGCCTTCAGTCATGTCGATGCGTCGTCACTTATGGAGTTAGAGGCGTCAGTCGAATAAACAAACTTTGATGAAAGCGCATTGTGTTTCGAATAATAGAATTACTCTAAATTGATATATATTGATTATGTGCATTTGTCAGTGTGAAATCGACATTAAAATTATTTAATAAATTTAAAATTTAAAAAATCCTAAATTACACCCAATGCTCAACAGCTCCCCCATATTTTCAATTTTTTGAAAAATAAATAAAAAAATTTAAAAAAATGACTCCTCCCATTTTCCTGCGGTTCCTTCCCCCATTCTTGAGTCTTATCTTTTCATTCATGTTTCTCTCTCCCTAGTATCTCTCTCTCGTCTGAAAGGAAATAAGAAAAAAAATATGTAAATCCTCTCTGTTGGATTTTTCGTTA